>CM034151.1:812286321-812600940 GCA_019776745.2 Taxus chinensis
TCAAGATGTTGGAGATAGAGGATGGGCCAAGTTTTTATGTTTCTCAAGGGAAACTATGGCCACCGAGGCAAGGAGGTATGACACAAGACCCTATGCATTCATTTAAAAATTGGTCTAATAATTCATATATGTAGCCCCCACCTTGGGCTAACCCTCAAGGTTGGGCCCCATATCCTAACCAATATCAACAAATAGTGGAAACCTCAATTCCAAGGCCAACCATAACAACAATGGAAACAACCTCCTCAATCATGGTAGTAGCCTTGGAGAGGAGGGAAACAATGGAATAACCCACCTCCAAATTACCAATAATATTATCAACAACCTCCTTATCCGTAGTAGTAAGCTCTGATGCCAAACCCCCAAAACAGGATCTCAACCAAAATCTACCCAACTACCATCTCAACCAACACCTAACCCTAACAATAAAGTTACTCAACCAGCCTATTCCACTGAACCAACTCAATACCCTACCTATTCTATTGATGTCAACAATATCCATCTTCGCTCAAGAAGATCACTTCCTCCACCATCTGGACCCACCATTACTGAAATTACAGAGGAACCACAGTTGCTGCATACCAATCCATAGCAAATCTAAAAGATGTTGCATGTTGATTCACAATTGAGAAAAATTCAACAAGGGTAAAACATAGGTGTAATGAGCCACCATTTCTTAAAAGGTTACAAGAAATAAAGACTGACCTCAAATCAGAATCTGATTCTGATTTTTTCAACCAGATGAAAGACATTTGTGTCAAAATTCCATTGATTCAAGCTATTAAGGATGTGCCCATCTACAATAAATTGGTTAAATACCTATGCATTAAGAAACCAAACAAGAAGAGGAAAGATCCAACTACTGTACAGGTCATTGGACAACTAGCTGATATTATGTTTGGGAACTCAAGTTTTGCCTAAATACATAGATCCTACATTTTGGTAAATGTCACAATCAATGACACAGTGATAAAAACAATCTGATTGAATTGGGGCAGAAAATAAATGTAATGAAAAAGAAAATTATGGATGACTTGAAGTTAGAGGGACTAAGACCAATAGCCACAGTCTGTACAGCTTACAGATAGATCAATAGTTAATCCTGAAGGAGTCTTAGAGGACATAGTAGTAGTGGTAGACTCTTGGGATTACGGTGCTGATTTTATTGTTCTTTAGCCAAAAATAAGCTTGGGAGGATATCCTATCATCCTGGGAAGACCATGGTTGGAAACTATGATGCATTCATAGGATGCAAATATGGTAATATGATTATCTTTAATGGAAGTGGCACCAAGAAGCTCATGTTTTACCCCCTACATAACCATTCAATGAAGAATACCAAACCATTTGTGTTGAAGAGCCAGAAGAAGATCAAAAATTAGTTCAATAGCTCATGATGCTGGAGAATTCATGCACACTTGAAGGCAAGAAGAGGATTTTGTTATTTCTAATGTCCTACAAAATAATTATGGGAAGGGATGAAGAAGTAGATGACAAATTATTGTATATAAGATTTCTTGAGAATCAAATCCTACCCCAACAAAGCACTATGAATGTTCCAAGTAAGAATTGCATCCTCCACCAACTTCTTCCACATAAATTATATATTGAATTCTATAAGTATTAGTATATGCTCCATGACTGATCTCTCTAAGAAAGTGGAAATTTCTTCGGGCAAGCCACTTAATGTGAAAAAAATGTTGAGCATGCAACAAGAGTAGTTGTTAATTACTCTTCTGCAGAAACACAAGACAATATTTACATGGGATTATGGAGACATGCATGGAATCCACCCTAAGCTCTGTATACATAAGATATACATTAAAGACAAATGCAAGATAATAAGACAACCACAAAGAAGAATGAACCCAACAGTGAGGGATATAGTGAAAGAAGAATTAAAAAATTATTGGATGTTGGATTCATATATCCAATTTCAGACAGTCAATGGGTGTCACCCCTTGTCATTGTACCTAAGAAGAATTGAAAATGGAGGATCTTCGTGGACTATAGAGAGCTGAACACAACAACAAAGAAGGATCATTTTCCGCTTCCTTTCATTGATCAGGTACTTGACACTCTTGTTGGCAAGAAATATTTTTCTTTTCTAGATGGACTATAGTGGCTAAAACCAAATTTAGATTACACCTGAGGACCAAGAAAAGACACATTAACATGCCCATGGGGAACATTTTCATATTTGTTTTCTTCCTTTTGGTTTGTGTAATGCACCTACTACATTTCAGAGAATATTTTTGAGCATTTTTTCAGATCTAACCAATGACTGCATGGAGGTATATATGGATGATTTTACAGTACATGGAAGTAACTTTTGATGAAGCAATGAATAATCTTGACAAATTTCTTAAGAGATGCAATGAGCATAACATGTCCTTAAGCAAGAAAAATGCTACATGATTATGTTTGAAGGAATAGTGTTGGGGCATTATCTATCATCTGCTGGAATTTCAGGTAGACCCAACTAAAATATATATGATTATAAATCTACCAACACCAAAGAAGAAGAAATATGTGAGGAGCTTCTTAGGACATGTTGGGTATTATAGAATATTTATATAGGACTTTAGTAAGATTGCAACACCATTATTTATCCTTCTGGGAAATGATGTTTCCTTTGAGTAGACTAAGAAATGTGAGATTGCATTCTATTTTGAAGCAAATGTTGACTTCTACACCTATGTTAAGAGGACCAAATTGGATTTTTCCATTTCACATTCATACTGATGCCTCAGATCATGCCATTGGAGCTATGTTAGGACAGAAGGATGGAATTATAAACTATGCAATCTACTATGTCAATAAGAACCTTCATCATGCTAAACTCAACTATACAATCATAGAGAAAGAATTCTTAGTAGTTGTTTATGCCATTAATAAGTTTAGACACTACATCATATGCTACCCAATATTCATTCACACTGACCATGCTAGCAATTTAATACTTGATCAACAAACTAGTTGTGAGCAACAAAATAATTAGATGGTTGTTACTCTTGTAAGAGTTTGATGTCACCATTATGGATAAGCCTGGTAAGGACAATGTTGTAGCTAACTTTATTTCAAGAATGGATAATAATAATGAAGAAAAAGTAGTTGATGACTCTTTCCCAGATGAGCACCTATTTTCCATTTCCACTAGAACATCTTGGTATGTTGATATAGCTAATTATTTAGGATCAGTTAAGACACTTCCACACTATTTATATTCTTAAAAGAAATACATTGTTGAGAAAAGTGTGAATTTTTCTTGGATAGTTGGTTTTCCATTTCACACGGGGTAGGATAATATTATGATCAGATGTATAAATGATGAGGAAATATATGATGTCCTCAAATCCTTCCATAGTGAACCATGTGGAGGAAACTTTGCTGCAAAAAGAACAACACAAAAAGTGTTGACAACAGGGTATTACTGGCCTACACTACATAAGGATGCAACATTGTATACAAGAAGGTGTGATAAATGCCAAATAATGGGTAAGCCACCAAGTAATATGAGATGCCACTGCATCCTTAGTTAGTATTGCAGTCATTTGACAAATGGGGTTTGAACTTAATTGGTCTAATAGATCCTAAATCTCAGAAAAAGAGTACATTTTGGTGTGTATCGATTACATCACTAAATGTACAGAAGTGAAAGCATTGCCAAATCAGAAGAGTGAAAAATTTACTAAATTCTTATATGACCACATCTTCACAAGGTATGGAGTACCAATAGAAATTGTTACAGATCAAGGTACACACTTCACTGCTGAAATTATTTATGATCTAGCTAAGGAATATGAAATCAGACATAGGAAGTCTACATCTTATCACCCCCAATATAATGGTCAAGTTAAGGTAACAAATAGGGAAATAGAATCCATCTTGACAAAAACTATTTTACTCCATAGAGGGATTGGGCAAAAAGACTTCCAGAGGTAGTTTGGACGTTCAACACAACTTGGAAGACAATAACAAGATTCACACCATTTGAGATTTTATATGATAAGAATTTTTCTCTCCCTATTGAATTTGATCATAAGACACTAAGGATAGAACTTGAACAAGGCATAGATTTGTATAAATCTCAAAGGTAGAGGATTCCCCAACTCAATGAGATGGATGAAATGAGGAGACAAGTTGTGCATAATACAGAAGTGATAAAAAATTAAAGGATCAAATGACATGAAAAATTCATCAAAACAAGGTAATTTGATGAAGGTGATTGGGCTCTCTTATTTGACTCCAAGTACAAAGACCACATGGGAAAACTCAGGACAAGGTGGCTAGGATCCATATGAGATTTAGAAAATATTTCCCAATTGAGTATGTAAAATTCACCACCATAGATCCTGTGAGATTCAAATTACTAGTGAATGGTCATAGGTTGAGTTTGTACAAAAATCCAACTGATAAGAGAACCTTCATGTAGCAGTTCAGAGGAGGTAAAAACAATATGGAGATGAGAACATCAGAGTTAAGTTCAAATTTGAACCTGCTGGTTCATATTCTGAAGTTGTTGAAGAATGAGATGTTCAGTGGCCTTGGTATATTCAACTTTTTGAATACTCCAAGGGTGAATAAAAGTGATGTGATCAGCCCTCTTGGTGATCAACACCACTCAACTAACATATTTTGTTTTCTTAGAATTTCTATTTTGCAGGATTTGGTATATCTATGAAAGAAGTGCATGGTCTCTGATGGAAGGAGATATGGTGCAAAGACTAAATGTCCACTTGTAGCAACATGCAAAAAAGCTCTGTTTTGTTTTCTTTTTGGTGAAACTTATAATTAAATGGAGAAAATAAGGAACAAAATACATGTGTGATAGTGATGAAGATGACTGACACTAAAAAAATTCAGTCTTCCATCTCTGGGAATTAAATGATTTCATTAAGGATCCTTCAACATAATGCTACATATGCTTGCAGCACTGGAAACAACATCCACAACATCATGGCACCTCAACATGTAGCATCATTATAAATCTACATGCATCAAAAGGTGAAAACTACAACAAGGAACATTTTGTCATCATCTGGTGCATATCTTGAGATAAGTGCACTCATTTCACTTTAATAAAGTAATGATAGAATGATTATGTTTAATTAATATTTATGTCATATCATGAATGAATTTAAATAGAAATTATCACTTGCCTGCCTTTAAACCCTATGAGTTGTCACTCCATATCACCCCACTTCGTCACACCATGTCACCTCACATGTTTGTAACATTCAAACGAATTTAATTCATTTACTTCTTGCACTACGTGTGAGTCTCGTCATAGAATTCAAAAAAATTTACTCCAAAAACTTTACACTCCCTCAAATTATTTCATCATTGCTACAAACTGTGATATTTTTCCCTCAGAGCTAAAGGAGTTTTCAGAATTCAGGATGGGAGGAGATCTGATTCGTCATGAGCCTACAGACCATTCACAATTCCACATCCAGCCACATATACTTCAATATTTTCAAACCTGCAGATGGATGTAATATATCAATAAGTTTCAGGGTTTTAACAAACTCCATGGTGACATAATTTTCTACTATGTTCAAAGACAAAGAGGCTACTATCAAAGGTTTAGTAGTGAAAGTAGACAACAAAATTTTAGCTGTAGTCACAGGGCTTCCTACAGAAGGTGAGTTGTTCCCTGAGAAGGAAAACCTAGATGTAGCTCAACAAAGATGATAACTTTGTGACTGATAGACAAGGTACATTTTTCACTTATCTGAAACCAATTTGGGCTGATGTTTCCAATTACATTATCAAATACTTTACCTGCGAGGGTAGATACTCTAGATTGAATATTTTCCATTTTAAGTTGTTGAATCAATTGAAGATTGTGTACATGTTAATGTTCCCAATTTCTTAAATGAAATCCTAAAAATAATGAGTACGAATTCATAGAGGGGGAGATTAGCTTTGTCTCACCATTGTCTTATCAATTTGATTATAAAACATATTTTGGAAAGAGAACACCCTGCATTAAAATGGGAAGATTTCTTAAGGGCCAAAAATATTGATGAGTTATTACAAAAAGGGAAGAAAAGATGAAGGAGCATAGGCACTTCCTCCACACCTTCTTTTAAACCCATTGATTCCACCTCTAAGCCTAGAGAAACCCTTATTTTTGATAAACCACCATCTCCAGAGAAAAACCCTTGACCCATTTCTCCTGAGAGGATTCTTGTTGTATAAACCCTCCTTGGAATATCTACACCTGAATCATCTTCATCCAAGGGAAAAATAAAGTATTCTAGAACAACCCCTAATATTCCTAGATGATCACATAGGTTGCATACCAAAAAACCAAAAACCTCAAAACATAGGACATTTATCAACATCGCACTTGACAGTGATGGAGAAGATGTTAAAATAGATATTGAAAATGGTGGTGCTAAAGTTACATGTGATAAACAAGACTTGGAGGAAATCATGGACAGATATGGAGAGGAAGAAGGGAGTAGAATATAATGAGAAACCTTCCCAAGAAATATCTATTGAATAGATTAAAGTTCATGAAAAGTTATTTCATGCTGGGTAAACCCATAAAAAGCATGAAGGAGAAGTAATTACCCAGGAAATCGAAGATACAACCCATGTAGAGAAGATAGAGGAAGTTCATGAACATGTAGTGCTTGAAACATAGATGGATGAAATGGATATTGGGGATGATTTACCTCATAATGTTGGAGAAATTATAGAAAATATTGTTCATAGCATTAAGACATAAACAACTACCCGAGCATGATGAAATATTACAAGGGGATATTCCTACAGTTATAGAGGATACAACTGAGAAAATCTTATTGTCTGCTTCCCCATTGTTTCCACAAGATATCCTGTAGCCACATCTTATCATCAAAAAAAATTTCAAAGAACCCCCAAAACCATCTTGTAGAACCATAGGCACTCAAACAACCTTGTTAGATTACTGGGTGCAACAATTTAAAAATCATGTTAATAAGTTGTAGGGAAAATTGGAAAGGGAGAAGGAATAATTAATCTTCCAACATCAGTAGGACCTTGAAGAAAAGGATAAATAACTTAAAGGGAAAGGACAAGGAAATTGAAAGACTCAAGAAGAGGCAGGAAGATACCATTCAAGTGACCAATGAAAAACTCAAATGCGGTCTACCTTACAATATATATGCCATTTTATTAAATGAATAAATGTTACAGTTAAAGCTTACATGTATAAATTTAGACATTAGGTTTAATATTAGTGGATACAGAAGGTTCTTCAGAATTTATCTGTAAATGCCTCATGAAATTCAATTATTGTTATGTGAGTTGTACATGTACAATTATGCCTTGGAATATGAAAGAGATTAGATTCCAATACTTTACATTGGAGATGTTCTAATTAAGACATCACGATCTTATTTTAATAATGAATTGTACAAGGAGAAGCAGATGGAAGAGTACAAGAAATTGTCAAAGGAGCGACCATTAATGATCAGGGATGAAGCTGAAAATACCAAGGAAGCTATTGAACAATATGGAAAATACATTGAATAAAGGGAAATTAGACATTGAGTGTATAAATGAGGGATGAAGCTCATAATGAAGCTAGGGATCACATTAAATTCAATGTCCAAGAGATAGTACATGCTTGCAAGATGTGCTGGAAAGAAATGTCCCATGAAATGAAAAGAAAATAAATGCATTCTTATCATAATATCATTCCAAATTTCAGGAGGATAAATGCATACATTCAAATTTCTAAAGGATGTGGCAAAACTTAGTTTCCTATTAGTTATTATCCACCAATTTTTTACTATCATATACCACATTGGTCTAGAAAAAAGGAACTAGATGAGGACATACAAAACAAGATCATAGGAAAGATATAGAAGTAATGTAGGGTACTTCTTCACCTAGCTAGAAGGAACCTCTACATTGACTGACTTCAGGAATTTATATAGCATCATACAGATGGAGCCAAAGAAACTTGAGGAGGAGCCGCAAAAAAATGAATGAGGAAATTCAAGATTTTAAGTTTGGGGGTGTGATGATTCATTTTATTTCCTTTTTAAAAAGCCTCATATATTGTATTTTGTTTAGCCAATTGTATCCCTAAAATTTTATTTCCCGGAGATACTACTAAACATTTCCATTATAACTTGAACTCATGGCATAGATATTAGTTAATATAATTATTACTAAGGTTTACTTTATTTTTTGGATTATGAGTATGTATTTATTATTTTAATTGTAAAATGATGTTAAATGGTGCTTTGTATAAATGTCAACCTTTTTTACAAATAATTTTTTATATGCATCAAATAACATGTAGCAAAGGATCCATACACAACAACTAACATACAACCAAACGAACTCATTCATAGTGAAGAGGTCATCTACAAAAATTGACATGTAGCCAAGGGGAACCTTCTATAACAAATCATCTTTAGCCAAAGGATATCATACACATACATGAAACCGTGACTCTGAGGAACTTGCACAACATGGAAACTACACCTAAGCTTGCATGTTTTGATGGAGGAATCAGTTATGATATCAAGAAAAAGACAACATCATCACCTGACTATGGATTACAACTCAAACAAATAACTAATTGAATTAATTCATAACTTAATAACCAGTTGATTGACTAATCAGTTAATTAAGTTATGTGTTTGTATAAGAACATATATTGAATAGTTATGTTGCATGCATGTAAGATTTTGGGTTGTTTGGTTAATATATTTTACTTAATCCAGCTGGAACTCCTAGTAGGATTCTATCTCTTCATGCCTCCGCTATAATGAAATATATAAAATAGGAAAAGATTAATATTGTAGGGAAAAAGAAGAGAGAAACATAGATAGATCCATATATAGAGAGTTGGTTTTAATTTTCGCTTGTAATCTTCATGCTGATGAAATAAGAATATGAGTACTGTTAAATTTTTTAGACATAAGACTTAGGAGGAATTAGCATCCAAGGTAGGGCCCAGTTGTAGTTTTCTATCCCTCTTCTTATGTTTTTTGTTTTAATTCATTGCATGATTAGATTAGCAAAAACTTATTATTGTTCTATGCTCTGTTTTTACATGTTTTACTATCATCCATAGCATTTACTTTAAGTCATAATCTATTTCATTTCCAGCATTGTTATTTCTTAATTGTATTGACAACAATTTACCTTTATACCTCCCAAACATTTGTAACTGTGCATACAACATTGGAAATATTTAAAGTTTACATCCCTAGGTCTGATATTGAATGACCATAGTTTAATGAATAACATAATAATTTCTGCAAGTTAATTTGCACCACCATACTAGCTAGGGACACTTATGGGGATCAGTGAAGCAATGCTGGAGGGAACATTATTTTGTCTTGCTTACAGTTCACCACATATTTTGTAGGCCTTTCGAGATATTTTTTTGATGTATGATATTTTGATATACGAGGATGTTGGAGCCATTGATGATGTCAAAACATTTGATGTATATGTGTGTGTATGTTTTTTTTTGTCTGTGTGTATGATTTTAGAATGTATGTTATGTTTGAGTTTTATTATGATTTGATGAGATGTGTTATGCAAATATTTGAAATGTATGTGTAATGAGTTGATATATATATGTGGCTTTGATGATTTTATATATGGTTGTGACAAATGATGATTTGTTTTATTGTCATGCACTTTACTATGGTTAAGAACATGTCATGGGATATTTTTTTCTTACTATTCATAACATATATAGTGTATGATGGTGTTTTTTTTATGTATATTACATTGTACATGTGGCTTTATAATTAATGCTAACATATAATCCACAATAGTTAGTCATACTAGGATCATGGATGCATATGGTATATTCGTATTTACCATATTTTTGACACGAGAAAGGTTTATGTGTAGCGTATATGGGGAAAATGGATCCTTCTATATGGTTATGAGGTTTTGCCCCAAATTTATTGTATATTACGTAATTTGATCGATGCGGGAATCTTACATATTATAGGAATTCTAATTGATGCAAGAATATTTCTAGGGATGGATACCTTTTTATTTTTTTTGAATATGAGGTTTGATAAATGTGGGGATCCATTTTTCATCACCATGTGGATAATTTAACTAGGTAGTCATCCTTTAAGGGATTATTCTACATGTTGATTGATGTAAATTTCCTTATTGATAGTCGTTATTCGAGGGATCCGTCTATGTTTTGATCATATCCATCCCATAGATACTTTTAATTTTTTGAGCTAAGGGTGAGCCTAGGTGACCATTTAGGAAGGGAAAAAGTAAATTTAAAAGTTACATGCATATCCTTGGCATGTTGTTAGTTGAGTAGGTAGGGATATAGTTAATATTAATGATTATAGAAGTTACCTAATTATGAACAAGGGATATTTTCCATCTGGAATATGCTATGATTAGATTAGTGGTGTTCATATTTAATGTCATAATTGGTATGCTACCAGGAAATCACATGATTCCAAATATTTATGAGAGTAAGAAATAAGAGATAAGTAGGTGGATGGAGGGAGACTTTAATTTGACAAATTTCATGTGAGTTGGTTTTTAATAATAAACGGGTGCAAGTGCAAGGAATTAAGATGTTTCTTTTCATGTTTACCATCAAGGGAAACTAAACGATAAGCTCCATACCCATATTTATGAGTCATAATATATGGTCCAAACTAGTTCAAAGAAAACTTCCCACATCTTCTCTTTTCTATGTTAGTGACATGTTGGTTTTATTCAAGGACAAGATCACCAATAATGAATTCAAACTCTTTGAGGTGTTTGTTAAATGCTCTTTTGATTCGTTCTTAATAAATTTTGATATGTTCAAAGGAAGTTAGTCTAGCAGTTCATCTAAAAATTCCAGTTGTGATAGTCATTCTTGATGATAATATTCTTCAAGGATGAGGTCCTGAAGAGAGACGTGGAGAGATGGAATCTAGACTTCAATGGTAAGAATAGCTTAATTTTTGTATGCTAAGGAGAAAGGCGTAGAATCCAGTAGGGGTTTTAATTCTAGTTCTGATGGTCCCATAATGTAAATGGGATTCAAAGGTGAAAATCTCTACCCTCATGATCAACAGTTATGGTAAGGATCTTATTAAGGTTTTTATTAGATGATTTGGATTAACCATTAGCTTGTGCATAGCAGGGTGTGGAGAATTTTTTTTATGATATTATAAGTTTCATAATATTTTTGAAATTTCTTATTCTTGAATGATTTACCATTTTTTGTGATGATTTTATGAGGGATGAAAAAGTGAAAAATGATATGATGATGGATGAATTCGGCAATTTTATCTACTTTAGTGAAGACAAAAGGGATCACTTCCACCCAATTTGTAAATTTATTTAGTTATTTTGATGATGGAATTATGTCATTGTGATGAATGAGGGTTAATAAGACCAATGAGGTCAAGTTCTTATTGTGAGAAGGGTCATAGATCTTGAGCTGGTTTAAGAGCATGACTGAGGATGTGTGTAAGGTTGGAGTGTTATTGAAATTTAATGCACTTATTGACATAATCACAATAATATTGGTTAAGTGTAGGCCAACATTATCCCATATAGAAGAACCTGTTAGCAATAGCTAAACCATTAAAGTGTCCACCACATATCCTATCATTGACTTCCTGGATAACTAGACGAGCTTTTGGGTATTTAAGACACCATAAGAGAAGGCCATTAAACACTTATTTTATAAAGGATACCCTATAGTATGACATAACATGATACATGTTTTTGAAAATATATTTTACCATTTCTAGATAGATCTGAAGGTATTTTTCTTGTGGAAATATAGTTGTATGTCTGATTGTACCAAGTGTTAGATTGGATATCTCCTATATGATTGATAGTCAGAAGATTAGTGTTGGTATAAGATGGTTGATCAAGTTTATGTATGATGATGAAGAGTTTAGAATCCTTTGGTGATAAAGGATTAAAAAATGCAAGGGAAGCCATGACATCTGTAAATTTATTGGATGAGAAATGGGTAGTTTGAATTTTGTAGTGATCAAAGAGTTTCAAGAGATATTCGACGATACCTGTATATTTTTATAATATCTAATTTTAACAATAATAGATCCCTTTGATTTGAATGATGGTGAGTTGATAATCCCCATAGGTGTTAAGGATTTTTACACCCAAGAATGTGGAGGTCTGAAGTCCCATGATGTGAGCTTCATATTTTGCCATGTTCTTTTTATATAATTGAATTTTATTTTGAAGGATAGTGCAATAGGGGTGTCCCAAGGGGTATTATGAATATTCCAACACCCCCTTGTTTACATTTGGACCCGTCAAAAAACAAGGTCATTTTGAGAGGGGTGTTATCGTGATCGAGGGTGTTGATAGTTTCATTAAGAAACTTTTCACAAGGTAAATGACTAGTGGGAAGGGGAGATTCAACAAGCTAATCAGTGACTGACCGTCCCGTTAATGGAATTTTGATAGAGAAATTCAAGGTCAAACTCTGTCATGAGCATGATCCATATGGTTGTACAATAATTGTGATATGGTTTAGATTTCATGGATTTTAGTGGGTGAAAATTTGTGACTACATAGGTTTTGTGATTAAGAAGATAATCATTGAGTTTGGAAGTTACAAAGTACAATGCAGAATACTTCTCTACTTTAGAATAATGGGTTTCATAATCATGAATGGTGTATCTTATGTAGTAGATGATTTTCTCATTACCTTATTTATATCAATGTGTTATCATGGCCCCATAGAATGATTAGTAATGGATATATACATATAGAAGGGATCCCCCTTGCTTTGAGTTCTAAGCACTGGTGGTGATAAGAGATATTATTTGAGGGCATAAAAGGCTTATTGACAGTCATCATCCCATTTAAACTAGATGTCTTTCCTTAGAAGGTGATGAAATGGTTGAGAATTATTTGATAGTTGAGAGATAAAATGATCAAATAGATTGAAGATTTACTTGAAGGCTACGAGATTGTTTAAGATTAGATGGATGAGGAATTTTGATAATGGCATTGACCTTGGTAGGGTTAACTTAATTTCCCCTAATAGATACAATGAATCCTAGGAGTTTTCCTGTGAGAAATTTGAATATACATTTAGCTGGCTTAAGATGGAGAAATAACTGTAATAGACATGAAAATATCATGTTGAGGATAAGAAGATGGTATTTTTTATGATTAGATTTTCCTAAGAGATCATCTACATAGTCTTCTATAGTTTTGTGATTGAGGTCATGAAATATGTATGTCATAGAGTGTTGACAAGTAGCTCCTACATTTTTCAGGCCAATGGGCATTACTCTATAGCAGAAAGTTCCCCATGGGGTGATAAAGGATGTCTTATGTTGATATTTTGGTGCAATGAGGATTTTATTATAAAAAGAGAAACAATCCATAAGAGACAAAATTTCGTGGCCTATTATTAGATCAATGAGTTGATTGATGCTCAGTAAGGGGAAATCATCTTTTGGACAGGAAAGGTTAAGGTCATTAAATTCCATGCAGATGCATAATTTCCCAGTGGATTTAGTGAGGATGATATTGGAAACCCATTTGTAATAATTGATAGGTAGTATTATTAAATTGGATGAAATAAAACATTGTAGTTATTCTTTAACTAATAGTGCAATGTAAGGATACATCCTATGATTTGTTTCGCTTCACTGTCTTAACATCTGGAATGCTGAAAATATTTTTGATAATGATGCTAGGGTCTATACTAGGCATATAATTGTAATACCATGTGAAATATTAACTATGTTTAGATAATAATGTGGTGAATTCATGGATTTTATGAATGTGTAAAGCTTGGCCTATTTTGACAATATGCGGTTTTTGTGATGTGTTGATATTAACGTCGATGGTAGATTCATTGAGAAGCATAGATGTGCCATGGGGTAATTGTTTTTTGAAGATAATTATCCTCATCACCCATACAGGTTAAGATATCGTCATCATCATGACAATGAAGAACATCGATAGTAGGGGAATCCTCCTTTATCATGTAAGGTAGTGTTAAGGGAAGAGATTTAACCTTATCATTAGCCTGGTAAGTCAGCGGTCCTAATGTGATATAATTCATTAAATTTTTTTGGAAGAGATGGATATGGTATTATCCTTATTAGAGGATAGGTTTGATAATGCTAATGGTTATGGTTGAGGTTTTGATGCTGGTGGTGATGGATTTGAAGAAGTTTTTTTCAAGCCGAGGCCATATTTTGGGGGGGGGGGGTTCTTCAAGTCTTAAAAGGGTAAATTGTGTGGAACTTGTTCATAACTACCAAGAAAAATACCTTTCCATGCACAACAATGAAGGTAAGTTTGAGAAAAACTATGGTTTGTCTAGGAATGAAAAGTATGAGTAAAATGGATTAACGTATGGATTGATTTTCAAGAAGAGAGGAGGGGTGATCAATGCCTTCATAAACAAGTTGTATTTGAAGGAACGAGAGACCAAAGGAAATAATATCTCCCACATTAGGTTCATAGAGGGGTTGTTTTTTCAGGTCTCTCGTATGTTTTAGGTGTAGGGAGTGCATTAATATTTAGGATTCAATATTCCCCCAATGAGATACGTTACATAACTGTCCTATAAGGATATATCATCTGACAATTTGGATGTGGGGATAAAGGAACTTATAGAGGTTTGGTTCGAAGATGCAAAGTTTTATAAGGGAAGCAACACGTCATTAGGCCTATATATATATATATATCATATAATAGGATTTAAATGGATTTGTATCAATTGAAACCATAAATTTCTTACCTCCATGTTCATACTTCAATCATCGATGCAAGGTAGATGGGACACAAAGTATAACACAGATCTAGGGATGTCCTAGTAATATGTTGTATTGAAATTATCCTTCTACAATATATAAGAGTTCTTAGAGGATTTTGAAACCTATTTTTGTAGTAAAGATAAATTGTTCCCAAGGTGAGAGTCACATTCTCATTAAAGTAACATAAGACAAAGATAAATTGGGTGGTAATGTTATCAAGTAATTGGAGTTGTTTTAAGGAATGAGATAAGATTATATTAATATTAGCAGCATTGTAAATCATAACTCTTTTAACCAAGGTATCATTGATTTAGGCAGTGATGAAGATGGGGGGAGTCTCTGATCCTTAGGTTGTAATGATATAATCTCATAATCTTAGAATGTGATGTTTGTAGACATTTTTCAAGGCACCAACAATGTTGGAAAATAGCTAGGGCTCATCTAATGGTACTGAGATGGATTGAAGGTATTTTATCATGGCTTGTCACTGTTGTGGGATTTTTGGATAAGTTTGTAAAGGGACAACTTGACAGGGGCTTGGTGCAACTGTTTAAGAACATTATTTTGTATAGATTTCATGGATTGAGTTTTGGGTGCCGCAAGTATAGAGACCTTGGATTCAGTAGATGAAGGATTGGATGGTTTAGGAGGAGTGGAAGAGATATATACTTTAGGCCAGTTTTGATTCTAGGATTTCAAATCTTGGGTACATGATCATCATGGCTATATGGATGGTATCGATTTGGAGGAAAGTGGATTTATTAGAGGAGGCCATATCTTTGTTTTGTTAAGTTACTAGAGGATGTTTTGAGATAGTTAATTTTAGTGGCATGTTTGATTTGGTGGATTAATATTTTTGTTTTGGACTTGATAGGTGGACATGAGGATAGTTTTTGTTTTCTTGGAGGAATATTTTGTTAAAAATATTTTAGATCATAACGTGGAGTGATTCATAGTCCTCTATATAATACCTTGATTTTCAATGATAAGCGCAAACTTCCTCATAGTTGTACCAGGAAGGTTTTCACCCCCATGGGTCAGAGGAATTGATTGGTGGTAATACTATGGTTGAAAATCATATGAGTTGTTCAAGGATTTTGGTGTAATATCTTGACGGGGATTAAGAAGATGATAATGAGGGTGTGCAGGACTTTGGATGTCATTTAATGGTTTAGAGGGATGAGATACTTGAAGCGTGTCTTATGTCACACATTTAGGTGCATGTTTGATGGAAGTTTTAGATTCTAAGATGGAAACTTTGATTTTTGATTAGGGATTTGGTCCTAGAATAGAGGGTGTGGATGCTACATCGTGTGGTATGTTTGTTTGGTCTTATGAGAATTCTATCTTTTTATGTGTATGACTTGTCAGTTTTTGTATAGGACTACAAATATTTTTGATTTGATGTTGTGAGATCTTGTCTTTGGGAGGGTTGTTCATGATTTCTATAAATCAGATTGATTTTCTTACAATCTTAAAAGGATAATATCATAAATATTTGTGTGCGTAGATATGGCAGGGTTTGTAAGTTGTGAAATAGTCAAGTTCAAGATCTTAGTGTGTTGGTGAAATAAGTTTTCACGTTACAAATTATGTGTTTCCACCAAGGCTCACAGAGGTTATTCTCATCCTTCTTGTATGTGGGAAGGCTCCCATTAGTGAATGTAATCTATCCTAATTTTATCTACTATTGTGGGGTTGCCAAGTAGGCCGAGGATCACATAGGAAAAATTCAATGAAACTGTGGAAAAGTGCTTGTACAGGGTACAAGGGAGAAAATTACAACAATGAGAGATAAAGGAGAGAAATTAGGGAAAGGGAAGGTTATTTTTTGTCAGTAGGAAATTGCATAGTTCACACCTAATAACTGGAGTAGTTCAAAATTCAATTAGAGTAATGAAACAATGAAGCATCTAACGAGACTAACAAACTAGAGATGCACAGTTCCTTAGGTTCATCTATCAAGGACACTAAGTTCCTTCTTGATCACCATACTTACAAAGTTACAAGAGAGAGAGAGAGAGTAGAGGAAAATGTGAGCAAAGGAAATGGAAGAATGTATAATTTTATTCCTTGTGTTGGTGATACAAATTTCACAATTGCTATAAAGTAGAAATTTTCAAAATCTAGGATCCATTGAAATGGAGAAGCCATTCCAATTTATAGCCTTGTGCATTGCCTTCTCATCTCCCCCATATGACTCTGTTTGATCCTATTCCACTTGCGACCTTTCATTTTCCATTAGAAGAGCCAAATTAAGTATCTCTCTTATAATTTTGAGAGAATACTTTTACAATTTACAAAATAATATCACTTAAGTAAATAGGACAAAAAAACCATGATTAGGTACGATGAAGAATTCGAAGAAAGGGGAGAGAAGAGGAGAAGGGAATGGAATTGAATAGTCTGTTGAAGAAGCTCCTACTGATGTAGAAGCTTGCTGATCTGAGGCATGATGATCTCACTTTCCTCCTCACGTCAGATGTAGGGATACATCAGACTGAGTGTTTAGAAACATTTTTTAGACCTTCTGATGTGAGCTTAAGATAAGCATGAGAAATAATCATGATGATTCATTCATGATCTCACAATGAGAGTGAGGACCACTCTCTCTCTCCTTAGTATTTCACAATATTCATTCATGATGCTCAAACCTCCTGATACTTGCATTCTTGTCCCACACATAACAATGCAACATTTGTAAATTCTATCTTTGCTGACTTGCAAGATGTGATCTCCCAAAAGAATAAAAATGAGCTCTTTCCTAACTCACTTGGCTTGACTAGATCAATCAGTTCACTGAGCTCATCTGGCTCTTCTCAACCAACTCAACCAACTCACCTGGCTATATATTTGATTTCAACATATCCTCAAGTGAATATAACTTATCCAAAATTCTTAGCTCAATAGTAGCTTTAATGTTAGCATACGATAATATTTTTTTTCCCCTTATAGGAAATAATGAGCTCTTGACTAGCTCAATTGACTCACCTAACTAACCTAGCTCTCCCATCACACCAAGCTCAAATCAACTAGCTCACTAAGTTCAACTCAACTCGAGATGCTTCAAGGTTACTGTAAAGAGTGAGTTTCCTAATTTTAGTTATGAAATAACCTTAAAACCCTATAAGGATGCAAAAATAGTGGAAATATGAGTGAAACAGAGCTAGATGTAATTCTTTTAATCCAAAACAGAGACTTTCTATTTTTAGCAAGTAGGACCAGGACCTGTTATTTTGAGACATATCACCTATTTTTATTTACTTTGACCTTATAAATATTTTGGAACATTTAATTCTCCTCCACTGATTATTTCTTTCTATTTTTATCAAATTTATATTTCTAGAAAGTGATTTTTTGCTTTTTTTTTGCAAAATTACCAATTTTACCCTTTCTTCCATTTACATTGTTTCTTATTGTTCTGAGTGATAAGAAATTACAATTTGAGGTACATAATATTTTTATCATGTAAAGGGTCTTGACATATGATGTTTTTATAAAATATAAAAAATTACCATAGTTTTCATTGGAAACATTTTTTTAAGATTCAACTCCTCATTACAATCGTGCTCTCCAAATTTCATTATGTTCTACCCACCAGAATGATTGAAAATCAATAAAATAAATTGGAGATAGGTTTTACAAGTATAAAGCTGTCATGTTGGTAATTAATGGATTCAATGAGCTTAATTTATCACATAGATGCTCTGGAGAATAAAATTCAACTCAAAATTTTGGTATGATCAATTTCGTTATTCACTAGCAATGAGAAAAGCTCTATTCTTGCAACCACAGATGTCTCTGGAACATGATGGGTAGAGTGATGGATGTGTTTTCAAGTTTTTGGATGATTGATAACAAAAAAAATGGAAGCTTGGGTTGAACCAAATGAGATAAAACTTTAGTAGCTAGTTGTTTTGAGTTTGCAAGTTATCTAATAATCAAATTTGCTCACGTCAGTAGAAGCAACAACTAGGGCATCATTTAGGTTTTTGTTAGCTTAGGTGAGGATTGCATATTTGTGTCACCTATATCCAATTGGGAATGGGGGAATAATAGGGGGAACCAGAGGGACATAAAAATTTTCCCTCACCAGATGAGTAAAAGTGTCAATCAAAGGTGCAATGTGAGGGAGATGGAGAAATTGCCCTGACAGTCAATTTTGTTCACAACAATAGAAGAAGCTATTGTTTTTAAAAATTAGGTCTTTTATTATTTTTCATGGAGTGAAAAATTATGTCCCAATTTTCCCATATCCCAATGGGAAAATGGGGATAAGAAAATTCACCCTCATGTGGGCTTGACACTTGTCATTTCTTGATTGCACGATGCAGGAGCTATAAATAGGCTAGATAAGCCCTCCAGAGTGCTGCAAGTTTTCCGCACGGAGAACCAAAGGTAAAATATTTAGGAGTTTAGATTTGTTTTTCCTAATTTTCCCTTTTTCATAAGGACAATAGGGACATAAAAATGTGCCTCAACTTGGAGGTTACATGTGTCCTCTTGCAAAATTTATTAACTGCAAGAGAGAAACTTGACAACAAGGTTGTCAGAGCTCTAGGAGGTATTTTTTAATGAAAAATTATCTATTTTTTACTACCAAGATCATTATAGTATCAATGGGATGGGTATAAAGTTCTAATTATTCCTACAACTCCCTGAAAGTTCTCCTTTTTTCTCAAGACAACAAGGTGTGTCTGCTAAAATTGAGATGTCATGTGAGAGTCTTGAGTCTTGTGAAAGATTTTAAGGCTACATAATGTAGAGGAATATTAAAGATTTATAACGAATACTTTTTTTACTTATAAATACTTATGGATCTCCTGGAAGCATCTGTGGATGATTAGGTACCTGTTTTGACCACCTTCTCCTTACACCTTAGAAACCTGATGTTGCTCAGTCTATCCCTAAACCTCCAAAAATTTCTTAAAATTTCCTAAATCAGTGAAAACATGTCCTTAGATATTAAATACCACCTCTATATGACTTAGATCCTTTCATTTTGTCCCAAAATATGCACACAAGTCCTGAGAAGGTCAAAATTGGCCTTTCTAGGCCTGCCGAGAAACTAGTCATTGGAAGCATCTCTATGAATGAAATTACTGACATTTTCACATCATTCTAAAACCCATAATTTATTTTTGATCATCATGGAGGTACTTACGATATAAATATGGATATGATACAATAGACAAACTGACAAGGAGAGGGTTTCTGGAAAACTCAGGAGTACATTTTTCAAATTTGGATAAGTTTTCATGCTTGAAAGTTTCAAATTTTGTGTTGCACATTTTCATGACAACACACTGGTAAAGAGATCCAAAGATTATAATTGTTTGTTTGTTGTGTTATTCGTAGAAGCACATGGTATGGTAGGTGTAGGTAAGACCTGGTTGATGGTGTTGATGATATGAGCGGTAGAATTTTGAGCTCATATGGCATTAATTTGATTATCAGCTAGGGTATGGTTTGGAAACTTTTGTTTGAACATGTATATGGTTTGATTAGGAGGTGTATTCAAATTCTCAAGCTGTAGCTCACCTTAATCGACGTGATCTTGGAGGAAATTTCTAGAAGAGTGACATCTCTCAATGATATGTCCACATACCTAGTGATATTTACAATCACCCCTATAACATGATTGTTTAGGGTCATATTAATCAATGGGTCGGATGGGATGGATTTTTATCATGTAAGATACCATCAATTTGTCAAAAATAGAGTTGCATGAATCCTCTAGAGGTTTGTATTTATGTGGAGGTCGGGATCATTTAGATTCTGAGATCCCCTTATGTTTTCAAGATGATTGCATTCATTGAACCCTTGGGTTTGTCACTGTTGGAAGATGTTTTAAAGTAAAAGTCAGGTTTGGGTTTTTTAGATCATAATTTAACCTTGCCATCTTTAGGGGCTCAAAGTTCCAATTTTTGGTCCATGGTAAAAGACTCCTGAAAACTTTGAAATTATTGGATTTGAAGGTTGGATGATATATGCTTCACACAAGATTGAGAAAATAAATTGATCAACTCTATCTAAGGTAAAGAAAAGGATAATTGATTAATAATTCCCCATCATCTGGTAATGAAATCAGCAATAGATTCATCCTCAATATTTTTGATACCATATAAGTCGGTGATAAATATCTTAAGTGTGATATTAATAGATAAATTTTCCAAGATTATTTTTGTTAGTTTTACAAATGGATAAATGGAATGTTGAGGAATTTCATTATACCAATTGAGAATGGGTCCAACTAACGACATCAGGAATGTTCTGAGCATAAGATCCCAATCATGAGCTATAAGATAGCAAGCATGAAAAAAGGCTTGAATTTGTTGATGGAATCTTCCTTACTATAAAATTTGATAAAATTCAAAAGTTCCCAATGATGAGGATAGGGTTAGAAAGGTACGGATGGGTTTATGGGCTCATTCCATATTTACTCAAGAGAAAACACGTTTTTAGGTCCCATGGTGGTAGCTTAAAGACTCATGATTCCTCTTATCAATGCTTGCATGGGATTATTTTGAGGTGGTTAGATATTTGAGGGGTTATCTTGATTATAGATGAAGGGGTTTGATTGTTGATATGGGTGATATGGTAGGAGGGAATTTTAAAAAGGAGTAAATCTTCCTAGTATGTTGTAAGTTTGTTGAGAAATTAACAGTTGTGAAGAAGAGTGGATATGCTGATAGGGATGAGGGATAGAAGTGTTGATAGGAGGTTGTGACGGTTGTGGATTTTTTTGAGTCAAATTGTATCTGTATTATGACACACTTGTCATAGAGATAGGTTGTGAAAGGGGGCAAGTGCTAGTGAAAAGACTTATATTGATAGATGGTAATGACATATGAATAAATACTACTAATTTGTGGATCGAGGATGCGGGTTGCTATGGGATGACATGTTGATATGTGGCCAAGGGGATTGTATAACAAGGCACATAGACAAATCTTGTTAGGGGAGGAAGAGAATTGGAAGGGGTGTGACTAATCATGGGTGATGAAGTAATAACAAGATTTTGAACACCCTAAGGGTTAGCTATGGATGTAGACGATAAAGGTCCTTGTTGACTATCCATATTTTGTGATGAGATAGTGTTGAGTTCAAAGCTAACTATGGGAGTAGATGAGACAAGTGTTGATGTTCTTGTAAGACTTGTGCAGAGAAGAGTCGAGCTACGGTAACTTGGACTCGAGTCAGCATGAGACTTGGTATACGCCAAAGAGGACTTAGTAAAATCACACAAGGTCGGGATGTAGAGATATTGGATATGTGGTGAATGCGGGATTCTTGAATCCACATAGCATGGGAAGCAAGTGTGGACAAAACCTGCAACACCCACATAGCATGAGAGGAGCTCGACGTTCAATTTGGAGACACCAAGATGGAATGACAGGATGACTCAGAGTTCAAGAGGTCCATGTAGCACCAAGTAGAAAGGAATATAGGTCTATGTAACACAAAATTTGATGTAACAAAGTTTTAGGCAGTGCCAAGCATGAGGTCAGTTCGGCTGAAGTAGAGACAAGTGAATGTAACCCACCACAAGGTGTAACCCAATACATTAAAGCCCTCAAAACTATTCAAATGATGTAGAGTTGGAGAAATGACTCAGTGAATCAACATAGAGGGGTCACCGCATGCAAAGGAAAATGTGAATAATGGTTGGTGGTGGAATTAATAGCCAGCTCGGTCGAGCTGACCGAGCTGGTAATTCAATGTTTGATCCACCTACCCTCTTTCAGACCAAATACAAGCAAAAATATAAAATCAATGGTGGGCCAAAGTTTTTATAAATGTAAAACCATTCAAAATATATGTAGAAACATTAGAAAATAGGGTAAGATATTTAAATAATTATTTCAAACCAATGAATTTAATTATCATTTCCGTGAAGACTAAGGCAAGGCTGTGAAACCCAAAACAACTCCAATCACTCAGAAATTCACAACTTGAGCAATTCTCAACAAAAACGCGCAAATGAATACTCATTGGAATTGAGGCTTCGATCCCATCACACAAAAATCATGAAATTTAGGAATTGATGTATTTTTTATGGATAATTTTAAGGGAAACAATATCAGTTTAAGGAGGCAGCTGGAAAGTGGTTGGAGAGGCATTTAATGAGCATGGGTAGACATTTTCACTATTACAATTCATGGGATAGTATAGGATGACTTTTATAGGTCACGTATCATCATTTGGGCACATTTATGGCATCTTGTAAGTGGTTGGAAAGTAGATTTTGGGATTGTAATTATCTCTCTCTTTCTCCTTCTATAAATTGTAATCTTGGGCTCATTTGTAAAGGAGTTGGTCAGTTTTCTCCTACCCTCTCTCTCTTTCTTCTCTACTAGGGTTGAATGTGGAGGTTAAGCCTCCTCTCTTTACTTTTTAATGAAATTTTCTTTCCTATTTCCCACTAATTATGTACTTTTCCTACTCATGGAGAAATAAAATATGTATTGTGATGTATTTTGTCCATCCTTTGTATGTGTTATTGGCTTATCTTGTCTCTCTCCATTGCAAGGTATACTATGCATACTTCGGATGTCTATTACAGGTTTTGATAGCTTTGTTTAGTGGGTTTAAAGTGGTTTTTTGTGTGAATTTATCTTTGGTATATGATTCATCTTTTCCATCCTCTCCATTTCTTACCTCTCTCCACTTCAAGGAGTTGGGATTGTGAGCAACAACCTCCTTTTCTGGTGTATCACTATTATTAGTGTAGGTTTTATTTTTCATGCATTCTCTCTCCCTGGTCCCTTAGAATATTAGGATAGGGTTATATATTTTTTCTTGCACTAAGAATAGCTTGTGGCGGGTATTTTCAGAGAAGGAACCAACTTTCTGTGGAGGATCGTCTCAAGCCCGCAAGTCCCACAACTTGAGAGATGATCCTATGTTACAAAAATTACACTGAATGTCCCATCCACAAATCAGGCCATTCGAGGGTGTTGTAATTTCATGAGAACAATTTTGGCATGCCCAGTGGGACTTCAAAGAAGTTAAATTTTCATCTTTCAAGGGTGTTCTACCGTAGAGTTGAATTAAAGATCATTTGCATGTGTGTAGTTCAATCTTTGGATTAGACTTCATTTCAACATGTTGGTGTGTCCTTGAAATTTCAACTTTTGGAAGCACTATAAAACACATCTGGTGACTCCATATGGTCAACAACCCATTCTTTGAAGTTGCAGACCTTTTTTTCATCCATTCCCATCCATTTTCATTCATCTCTCTTGCCATCTCTCTCATTTTATTCCATTCTTTGAAGTTATGAAATCATGGCTTCATTCCTACAGTGGAATTCACACTTGTAGTAGTGTAATCAACCTCTAATGTGCTTCAAAAATCCCCCAAAGTATCATTAGGATCAAATTCAAAATCATTATGTCTATCCATATGAGAAATACCAATACCAGTTTGGCTACAAAGTTTATCCAGAACAAAGGATTACATATGATGACAATAGTTATGTGGAGAATGTTGATATACTAGATAAGATTCAAAGAATGGAGGTTGGCATGGTTCAATCAAGGGCTACAAAACAAATGAAAGCATTCAGAATTGGTTACAGGGCACCTTATCCATGGGAAGGTCCTTTTCCAAGACATTACAACCCACAACAGAAGCTTGATTTCATGATTGAAATGTTTCCCCAACTTGCACAATGAACCGAGAATATTTAAGCATATGAGAAAAGTGTGAGACAACCTTGTCAATGGGTAAGTCAATGGCTAGCTCCTTATCCTTCATTTTCTCCCTCCCAAGATTTTTCATTTCAGCAATGTCACGATTCATACCCATTGTATGCTGCCCTAAGTGTTGAATTCCTTTATCCATCCTCTAGTCTCCCATCTCATCTCAATTCTTCATCCCTTTTCCCTTCCAAGCAGCGTTCCCTTCCATGGAAACAAGAAGTTCTACCTCCTCTACCACCACAAACAATTGAAAAATATTTAGTAACCTAACCCACCCCCCCTTTCTGTCTCAAGTTCATCTTGGGGAGTAAACAATTAGAAAACCAGCTAAGGTCAACAAGAAGAAGATCCTAGAAAACAAGAAATGATAGAAAATCTGAAAATATGGGCTCAAAGGTTTGGTATTGAAAGGATACCCTTGATGGTCAAGCCTAATGAGGAGGTTAAAGTTGATAAGTCAGTGGTTGCTAAGGTTGATTTTATAACATCAGTGGAACAAGAAGATGATCAACAATCAGTTTTCTCTGAATGTAGTGTCCATATTGGAAATTTATTTGAAGAGAAGGTTGATCTAATACAAGTTGCAAAATCAGTCCCAAAAGAGGAAGAACAACAACCTCTAAGTCTAGTTTAAGAGGATCACATGGAGGTGAGCAAGATATATTCAAATACATTAAATCATGAGTAGGTTGCATAAGAGATTTCAGATCTTTAACCCCCTTCATCTCTCCAAAAATATGATTTTTTGGAAGATGTTGAACTCACTAGCTTCATGTTTGAAGATGGAGATACACATGGTGAAAAGAATCCAAATTTGAAGGTCACCATGTAGGAGGAAGAATCCTTGGCACATCAGGACAGGGAAGAGCCTGATTTCCTATCAGACTTGGAGGAATGTTTACAAAAGTAAGAGCCCATGGAAATCATGAAATTCATTTCCCCATCAACCATCTTTCAACAACAACAGCCTAGTGTCATTGAGAATAAAGTTCAAGAACAACCTGTAGCTTGCAATGTGCCTCTTGAGTCAAAGTTGGAAGAATTTTATCATCCAAATGTCATATCAAATGCATAGGAATGGAAATAGTAGTAATATGTCATCATATCTCCCATACCATTCCCTCAAAAGGGGCATCAATTATCTGTAGATGTGCACGAAGAAGAAGATCAAGCTACAGACAGTCCCCTTCCCAAAAAAGGTCTATAGGAAGACTGTAATTTTGGAGTTAAGTTTCAAAATAATGGGCACATTTGAAGAATAAGACTTTGTCCAATTAGGTACTTGGCTTCATTGGAGCCAAGAAAGGATCCAAAACTAGTGATCCTTATTTCTGCATGAGGATGAACCTCAATGTACCAAGAATCAACAACAATGCGTCCTAGAACCAAAAGAGAAACAACTAGAAGAGGTAAATGTCTTGTTTCTTGTTGATACCTTGATGTACAAGGGAGTTGGAAATCAATATGTAGTAAATTTTTCACTCTTAAAGAAAACTGAGCTTAGTGCCAAACTATCCACATGGTTGTAAATTGTGAGGAAGGGAAGCTACTTATAATCACCAATCGCAGGTTTTGTTTGAAGTTTCCCATTTCTCTAGTTAGTGTAGGGTAGGAGTGTGTTTGTTTTCAGTGGAAGAAGTGTTTGTGCACACTCTAAATGTCTTACTTGAGGCATGTATGATTTGTCTCTTTGTATATAGATTTTGTTTATGTTTCTCTAGGTAGTGTCGTACATCATGCCTTTTAGTTGTTACAGTAGGAAATTCATAGCTGCTTGTAATAGTTGCAAATTTCAAATTCAAATAAATGTAGAGAAACTAAAATCAGGTCAAGAGGTAGATTTTAAAACATCATTATATTATTTCTACATGTCAACAGCTAAGTTCCTCATGCCCTGCACTAAATTTGGAATCAACATTAGGGTCATATTTGGTATTGCAGCAGAAGGTGGTCCTTAATTTTCACTTAGCCTTTAATCAGTGTTTAAGTAGAAAGTATGAGTTGTTTTACATATCCCAAGGATTCATAATAGCCTTTACAACCTATAATAGTGGTCTAGGATCAGCTTCAGCCAAGACAACCTGTCAGAATGAATGGAACATTCCAAGAAAGAAGGAGTAACTTAATAGAGTTCCATGATGTCCAAACTGAAAGATGATCACCCTTCAACCTCCACAGATTGCAGCTACAGGAATGACTGGGATTTAATTTTAGAATAATTTTCTACTCTCACAAATCTTGATTTCAAAATTTTCTTATGAAATTGAGAGTCTGAGTAGCGGAAGGCAGTTCTAGGAGTGAAAAACAACATTTCAAAGTATTATGAGGACAATTTTTCAAAGTTTAGACCAGTTCACGATGATCACATAGACTCCATGCCCAATGGGTAACCATAAGCAACTGACCATACTCCATTTAGCAGGTAAATGACCCCGCGAGTCACCAAATTGTTATCCAATTTCACCCCAAGTGAAATTGGACAACAGAGTAGGGTTTCTTTTGGGAAATCTCATATCCATTCAAAGCTTACATGAAGATTCTAGTATGTAGGGCAGAATTAGGGTCTTTAAAAGAGCTAAAGGTTAAAAGAGGAATTTTTTCCATTTCTTGGTCTTCATTAAGGTTCAAATTTTTATTCATCTTAAGAGCTCACTAAATAGTCTAGGACCCACCTTATAAAAAAGATAACAACTTTGATGATCTTCCCAGAAGCTCCTTAGCACCTTCACACACCTCCTCGACATGCTAAAATGTAAGAAATTTGAAGGGATATTGATAGGGTTTAAAATTTTCTAATGGCCTTAATGGTAGGTGATGCAATACATCAAGCTCAAACTAAGTTTCCTTCATGTTGTGAAGACTGAGCTCTCTCCTCATTGCAAAACAAGTTCATATTCCACTGAGTTGAACTACATAAGGAGGGACCTCTGGCGAGCTATTCTCACTAAATAAGCCCATTCCACTAATAGATCAATTTAAATGGGTGGTTGAGCTATTATCAAGTCCTTTTCTAATGGCCAAGTTGTTTGCATTATGTACTGAGCTATAAAAAGGAAACTGAGCTAGTGAGGAAGGTTCTAGTCAGTTTTTTAAAAAACGAGATGGTTTTGAACTCTTGACTAAGCTATATAATGAAATCCTAGTCGAAGAATGCAAGACTTGCATCCAAGCCCGCAAAACTACCCACTGAGTTATGTTTGAGCTCTTAACTAAGCCAAAAAGTTGTTGATGAACTATTAAAGATACCAAGCCATTATTTTTAAAAGACGAGCCTCTCATACTCCACCGAGCTGTTTAGTCTAGTGGCCAAGCCACTTAGAATTATGGTGATGTGATCAAGATTCATAGCCAAGTCATAATAATGGAGATCCAACTAATGGTGTTTTAGACCGAGCTATACATTAGGAGGTATCAAATAATTTACACCTAACTTTCATGGGATGAGATATTAAAAAATGGACTGAGCTAATGCATTGATAGGTCAGAGAGTTCGTAGGGGAAGCATCAAGCTAAGAAAACAAGAAGGTGTCATTATCATGACAAGAAGGATCAAGTGAGTCCTCTATTGGGGAACTATTTCTCTACCAATATCCAACCATTATGTGCCAAGGGGTGTCTGAGCCACTGAGCTATTTGATAGAAATGAAGGAGAGGCTAGTGTGGATTCATGTTAGATCGATCCCTAAACCAAGTTCATTGCCGAGATCATGCAGAGATATTGAAAACATGGGGAATTATTTTCACATTGAACAATTGAAGGGTGAGCTAGTGAAAGGATGCATCGACGAGGACTTAACCATGCAATGATTTTTTGGAGTAGCTTGGCCCAAGATGGGCTGATGTGGAGAAAGTGGAAAGATATGACCCCCAATTGTCCCGACCGAGCTCAGGCCATGCGTATACCAGAAGCCCAAAGTATATGTAAAATGTTGTTACGGAAAATGTGGAGTTAGTGAGACCTCACGGCCCTTGGACAAGTTTTGAGTGAAAGGGTTGAAATCACCATGGAGCAATGGATTTAGACATGCCAGAGGTCAACGGCCCATCTAGCTAGTCAAAGAGAGGATCGCCGAAGACTTGTGTAGAGAAGAGCCGAGCTACGGGAACTCGGGATTGGGATAGCACGGGACTCGGTATGTACTGAAGAAGACTTAGCTGAAGCACAAAAAGTTAGGATATGGAGATATTTACAATGCATCAAATGTAATATTCTTGATCCCATATA
This sequence comes from Taxus chinensis, assembly GCA_019776745.2. Classification (NCBI taxonomy): domain Eukaryota; kingdom Viridiplantae; phylum Streptophyta; class Pinopsida; order Cupressales; family Taxaceae; genus Taxus; species Taxus chinensis. The sequence goes on from CM034151.1 coordinate 812,315,019, forward strand.
GTACGAGATGTGAGTGCAGCCAAAACCCACAACACTTGTATAATATGAGAGGAGCTCAATGTTTAATTAGGCAATGCAAAGATGGAATGATAGGATGGATTAGAGTTCAGGAGATCCATGTAGCACCAAGTGGAAATGTAGGTCAGTCTATGAAAAACAATATTAGATGCAGCAAAGTTCAAGGTAGTGCCAAGTATGAGGTCAGTTTGGCCAAAGCGGAGACAAGTGAATGTAACCCACCACAAGGCGTAACCCAATACATTAAATCCCACCGAACAATTCAAATGATGTTGAGTTAGAAAGATATCTTGGTGAATCAACGTAGAGGGGGTGGCACATGTAAAGGAAAATGTGGGTAACATTTGGTGTTGGAAGAAGAGCCAACTCGATTGAGTTGGATGAGCTAGAAATTTAATATTTGATCCACCTACCCCCTTTTAGACCGAATACAAGCAAAAATATAAAATAAAATGGTGGGACCAAGTTGTTCTGAATGAAAAATATTTCAAAAGATATGTAGAAAAATTAGAAAAGAGGGGAATATATTTAAATAATAATTTCAAACCAATGAATTTAATTATTAGCCCCTTGAAGACCAAGGCAAGCTTGTGAAACCCAAAACAACTGCAATCACTCAGAAAGCCACAACTCAAGCAATTCTCAACAAAAACGTGCAAATGAATCCTTGTTGGAATCGTGGATCTAATACCATCGTACAGTAATCATGAAATTAAGGAATTGATGTATTTTTTATGGATAATTTTAAGGGAAATGAGATCAGTTCAAGGAGGTAGTTGGAAAGTGGTTGGAGAGGCATTTAATGAGCATGGGAAAACATTTTCACTACTACAAGTCATGGGACAGTATGGGGTTCCTTTTACAGGTCATGTATCATAATTTGGGAACATTTATGGCATCTTGTAAGTGATTAGAAAGTATATTTTGGGATTTCAATTCTCTCTCTTTCTCCTTCTATAAATTTTAATCTTGGGCTCATTTGTAAAGGAGTTGGTCATTTTTCTATTTCCCTCTCTCTCTTTCTTCTCTATGAGGGTTGAATGTGGAGCTTAAGCCTTATCTGTTTTCTTTTTAATGGCATTTTCTTTCCTCTTTCCCACTAATGATGTACATTGCATACTCATGGAGTAATAAAATATGTCTTGTGATGTATTTTGGCCATCCTTTGCATGTGTTATTGCCTTCTCTTGCCTCTCTCCATTGCAAGGTATATTGTGCATACTTATGATGTCTATTGAACTTTTTGAGAGATTTGTTTAATGGGTTTGAAGTGGTATTCTGTGTGACTTTATCTTTTTTTTGTGATGCAACTTGTCCATCCTCTCCATTTCTCACCTCTCTCCACTTTAGGTAGTTGGGATTGTGACCAACAACCTCCTTTTCTGGTGTATCGCCATTGTTAGTGTATGTTTTTTTTTTCATGTATTCTCTCTCCCTAGTCTCTTAGAATATTTGGATAGGGTTAGATAGTTTTTCCTACACTAAGATTATCTTTTGGCAGGTAGTATAGGAGCAGGAACTAGCCTTCTCTAAAGGGTCATCTCAATCTTGCAAGTCCCACAGCTTGAGAGATGATCCAATGTTACAAAAATTACACCAAATGCCCAATCCACAAATTAGGCCATTTGGGGTTGCTGTAATTTTATGATAGCAATATCCTGGGAAGGAATATAATTGTTAAGGGAAATTGGATTGGTATCCAAAATTTCTTTGAATACTAGATATCCCCTGTGAAAGTGTTGTGGATTGGATTCATGAGGAATTTCATTTGTATCTGATTTTATGTTGGGGGAGTATGGAGGCTATTCATATGATTGATTGGATTGTTGCAATGGGTTTGACATATATGTGGTATTATGAATATGGGATTGTTGTCTATTCAAAACCATAAAGCAAAAAAAATGACATAAAGATATTTAATTAAGATGCAAGTCACACAATCAACAAGATATTATTAATTATTTTAATTAATTTGAAGTGTGTGAAAAGAAAAAGATGGCTAATAAAGGGTACTAAGAATCAAGCCAGCTATGACTTCATGTGTGTTTGAGGTTAGAGTCATCGATATACCCAAAATTACGAGAGGCCTAAATTTGTGGTTGTGGTGATATAAGGTGTGATACTGGGGCCTACCCCCTCACTTCATGGTCCTACGATGATAAGGGTGTTGAGTGCTTAGCTGATATACCACCCACAAATTGTTTATACTTGGTCAGAACACCGAGTCAGATACCCCCTTGGTAATGAAATTCAAGTAGGTAGACCTATAAGGAAGTGTTTATAGTGAAAATTTGATTTGTAATGTGATTCAATTGTGTGTGAAGGGAAGTAGTGAATGCAGAGTTTTAACCCCTATTTAAGATAGATGAGTAGACAAGAATGAAGATTATTTTTTAGACCCAAAAGAAAAATTTATTTTGATGAGGACAAAGCACACAATATGTGATGCTAAAAGGAAACTGAAAGAAATAAGAAAGGCATACCTTTACTTTCTTAATACTCCTTTTTAACTATTTTACACATTTTTGAGAAATCCACCAAAGGATTCCACTCTAAAAATTTAGTTTTCGTGACAAGAAATATATTTTAGTATGGAAATGTAAAATTTGATTAAAAAGGACTAGGGTCCCACTAGGAGGGATAGAATGTTTCAATATATTTTAGGGTTTGATTATTGTACATGGAGTAAACCACTAAAACTCATAAAATAAAAGGGTTTAATGATACCTGCATTGACAACATTGAGATGTAAAGATCCAAACAGGTACAAGAGACTCTTTTTTCTAGAGAATGAGGAAACCTGCACACAAATAGATATCATGACAAAATAGATGTTACATAATAAAATGATGAGTTTCTTGGCAAAGGAGAGTCCCAGGAACCAAATGGATTCCTTTGTCAGCTGTCAACTCATATTTAGACAATTAAGCTTGATATAATTATGGAAATACAAATAATATCAAAGGATATGGATGGAAGAACTTAGTTGACGTCTTCAATGATAGGATGGGGAGGGTTAAAGATATATTCCTAGTAACGATTGGCCTCTTCACTTTGTTCGACAAAATTTCCAACTTTTCGATGATATCATCTGGATTGGGTGTGAATGTAATGGTGTAAAGAATTAATTTGTAGTCGATATCTGAATTCTCCCACACGAATGTCTAACACACAATCAGTAAGGAAAATATGGTGTCTGGTTCATACCCTTCACTTATAATGGTCATCTAGAGACCGAGGACACTTGAAACATAAAGATTAGTAGAAAACATATTATAAAATGGATTGAAAGCATGAGATATATAAATAAAGGGATTGGAAGGAGGAACAACTGACAATTCAAGGCGGTCGTTGGCAATTTAAGGGAATCACTAGAAATTTTTGTGTAATTTTCTAATTTGAGCAAAAAGTAAATTTATACTTTGAATGTATGATTAAATGACTGGATTGTTCTTAAAAATTATGCATATATAAACAAGGGATGTAAAGAGACAATAATAGATTGCCTCTAATTTGAATATAGATGATGAATATTTGCATAAAGGGATTACAACGGTGTGGGATCTTCAAGGGCTTGGTGTGCCTCCACATGGTGCTAAGATGTCATGAATGATGTCATCTCAGTCTTCAGAAGGTCATAATTTTGATAAAATATGTCCATGGATCCTCATTCAAGGAACTTGGTGGGTTTTTATAGAATCACCGATGATTTTGGGATTCATTGGTGATCTGGGAAAAGTGGGTAAAACTCACTTGAAATTGGTTGAAACCACATTTAAATGGGTGAGTTCTGGGTTAGGGATGAAAATAACACAAGTAAGAGTGTGTTAAGGAGGTTATGAAGGTTTGGCATTACTATTTTAAAATGGATTTATGAGGTTTAGGAGGGGGTTAGTGAATCTTTATGGGAGTAAATGGATATTACTAGGGTAGAATATGATTTATGGGATGATGGGACTTAGGTATAGTGATAAAATATGAATATTATTTTTGTGGGTAGGTCACTTAAGGGTGTCAAAAACTAGTATCTACACTTGGTGATGGAATGGTGATTGTGCTTAACCTTGATAAAGTGAATATCAAAGGACAAGAATTAGATTGAAATGGATGTACTTAAATTAGGATATGGGTATCCAAAATTTAAGACTTAGACTTTTATTTGAATGGAATGATGTGCTTAAACTTTGAAAAGTGAATCCAAAGAGTAATACTTATACGTGACAAATAAATTTGGAATGGGTATATATGTAGACACCAAATTTGTGTCTTACGACCCCTTGTGACCCGCATCTCATCTCGCAATATAACCTCATCACCTAAACCTTACACAATTATTTATTAATTACCTTGTAATGGATAAATCCACATCACCTTACCTGCCACCTCATTTTGCCACTTCATCATGACCTATCCCTAACCCTAAACTAACCTAATTAAGACCCATAACTTGGTCCACACCTACACCCATAACTAATGACCCCTTTCTTGCACCCAAAACCGACCTTCTAGTCATTTGACCAAGCCCGCAACTGATCTCTCGGGAGAAAATCAGGGAAGGTGGGCTATTTTACTAAAAATAGCCTACTTTTTCCTTACCGATGCCGGTTCCTACTCAACCGCCGTCGGTTACGTAACCGCCATCATTTCCCTGTAAATAGGCTCCCCAAACCAAAAACAAAGGATCAGAATTTGATTTTTGGGTCAGAGAAAAGGATTCTTTGAATCAAGAAAGAGCATCAGGAGCGATCAACAGAGTCTGGATCTTTACTTGACTGAGCAGAGACAAGTGAAGAGACAAGGAGAGCAAGCCCAGGACTGCAACTGGATACCAGAGCCCTGTGATACTCAGCTGATTTGATCTGCTGTGTGCCAGACCATCCTACCTCAGTTCTGCCTTTGCCATCAGAGCTCTTGGACCTGCATCTCCGCGAATAATCAGTAAGTTACTTATTGCATGTCCTCTTTAATAACATTTCTTCGACTTTTTGAATCATAAGTCCTCACAAATCCATTCTTGGATCCAGTACCCAGCGTGCCATTTCATCTAACCATCCTTCACCTACCTCTCATCACCCTATTTCCTAATATTACCTATATACAGCCCTACAAATAACACAACTACCAAACAACACCACCACCCCACAAAACAACCAACATTCAGATCTTAGACTCTACCGATATCGGTCATCAGTAACCGCCATCGGTTATCAATAACCGGCATCGGTTATACTGACTATAACCAATAACCAGCATTTCCCCTACCCAGTTCAACAAAGCAATTTAATTGATATCTTACAGTATTTTGTGTTAATTCATATTAGCAGGGGAACTGACCACCTTCGAAAGGAAGTTTTATATTTCCTGGGCCCAAGGCAGTTTCCTCATTTATTGTCTAATTAAAATCTTGTGGTCTTGTGTTCTTATTTGTAGGTAGTCCTTCCAAGACAAAAAGGAGTTCTTCACAGTCAGCCTGATCTTTCTCTACGGTACGCGCACACCATCTCGACATTCTACAGGTATTCCTCCTAGCCCCAACCCTTATCTGTTTCTAAAAGGAACGAAACATTCCGAGTGAAACAATATAAAAGAAAATTATTTACAAAGTTTGAAAAGATATTTTTGATGGTGATAATAGATAATAATGTGGAAAGAAAACAATATGACTCATAAATTGGATGAAAATAACGGCGGTAGGAAGGATTTTTAAGTAATTTGATTTGGTCAAGTCAAGCTTCCTATATAATGGATCTCTCCCTAAGTACCAAGTATTATGTGAATGAGCACAATACATTAGAAAATTTATAGTCGTTGGCTTTACTTTACCCCCTTAATCAAGTAATATGAATTTTACTCCACTCAAATAATCAAATCGAGGTCGCCACTAAGGATAAAATTTGGTTCTAAATATCATTTGTGTACTAGTCAGATAGGTAAGGGTACCTATTTTTTTGGCTAGTTCCCTTAAGGTTACAACTACTATGGGGTTCATGTGGTACCTCTCACAATTATTTTTCTAAACCTATCCATGCACTTCCCATAGTTAAAGAAGACAAGAATAAACCATTATCTGAACCTACAATACAAGTTTAAAAAGTTTAATAATAAATTTTGGTTGATTTTCTCGATAAAGTGATCCAGAGGATATTTATAAGTGTATATTATCCATAAATAACCCTAAACCATTATGGTATGGAAGATCGTTCTGAGATATTTCCATCGATATAAAGAACTCGAAAAATGGAGCTCGTATGTGCAAAATATCGTCCACTGAAATTTTCAGCCAACAGGCAAAATTTGCGGACTGCGCACAGGTCTACTGACTTAGACGTGTGTACATATATCAATTGGATGATTCATATTGTGACATGTGGAAAAATGGGTGAAGAATAAAATAATTATGTTTTGAACATTGGTCTTTTATACTTGGTTGCGGACAGGAGGGCCCCGCTATTTGTTGGTTGGGGGCCCTCAACCAGGGTCGACACACTCTTTTTGTGGAAGGGTGGCTTGGTCTTTGATATTCACTATAGCATTGTAATGATATTGTATATATATATATATATCATATTGTGCTTATGTAGGATGAATTTGGAATTTTCATCGTAGGGCATTTAATTGTATTATATTTCATTGGTGCATTTGTGCTCGGCCAATATATGGCTTTATATAGTTCGAGCTACTTAGTAATTTGGTGGGGTGGTTAAATCCCCACTAGTTGACCTTATCTCTATGGTGAACTTGGCGTATTTGCATGGCCCCCCACAATCATGTGAACCATCTAAATAATGCACCCTACCATACGTGGCAGATCAACTCGCCACAGTCCACATACGTGGACCTTATGCAAAGTTCGTCCCAACCATTTGGATAGTTTAAAAATTGTGTCACCAACCTTATACATGGAATAAAAATATTCTAATGCATGGTTGAAGCCACAAATATGGAGGGTGGACTTCCTATTATTAAACCTCCCCACAACTAAACCTCTAGAAAAAGTGGGATATAATCCCCACTTAGTTAAAACTGTCAGTAAAAATGGAGGAGGGGTTCAACCCCGTGACCGCTCAATTACCAAAATACTCACTCATGATTGAGCCAAAGTAGCTCATCGATCTATAAAGTGATCTTAGATATACTTAAAGAGGAATTTCAACATGTGGATAGTTTAGGAAGTTTTCATAAAACTCAATATTCGAGGCACTTAGAGCCATTTTGGGGCTTCGATCAAAACTAGAAAAGTGTTTAGAATTCAGAGATGAAGAAGAGGATGCCATTTTTTCATATTTGTATATTTTAGGGTGACAAATGGATTTGGGAACATGTTTAAGATAAATTGTAGAGATTTCAAATCTGAATCAGCTCAAAAATGCAGGTGACAATGATCTATTAGTCATTTTGAAGGTAAATTTATAATTCAATTGATAATAAATATATTGATTCATGATTAAGTTAATCCGAAGATGTAGCCCATCTGGGTGAACTCCGTTGTCAACATGTGGAGTGTTTTGTTTTTATTTTTTTGTTTATTATCATTTCTCAAATAAGATAATAGAACGAACAAACGATTAAACATGACAATTAACTGGAAATCCATTATTTTAAAATTGCATTTGAGATCAATTTCTAAAATCAGCAAACATGAATCACAAAAAGTTAAGTTGAAATGGAAGCTGATCAAATAAGAGGAAGTGGAAAATAGTGGGTTTGAAAACATCCAAAATTGAACCCATCAAACTCTTGATTAATTTTAAAATCAGAATTCTTAAGTATCTAGAATTTATTTTTAAATGGTACCTTGGGGGTAAAAACTATTACAGATCATCAAGGAAACATGCAGTTAGAAGTTTAATTGAACATTCAAGGTAATCTTCTCACGATGTGGTCCTACGATTAATACATTAGTAATTTTATTATAGTGAAATCACGATATAAAACACAAAAGGAAAACTTCACCATTTCTGATTTTCAAGATCACCCAAGAGGGTGCAAGAAAAGAGCATACATGGTGGGTTTTTCTAGATTAGATTACATGACAATTAAGAGAAATTAAACACTTAAGTGATTAGTTATGAAAATATGTAAGAAAGTGATTTAAAAACAATACTAAAATAGTGGTTTACATATTCAAATAAAATGGCATACCTTTGAGGTGGATTAAATTTGGATGGTTATATGTTAAAGAAGATTTCTCCAAAAGTGGATTAGGATGTCAAAGAACTTTATTTCTTCATGTCTGCAAGAGGTTTCTTCTTGTTGATTTCCCAAGTCTAGAATCCAACCTTGTCACTTGTAAATGTTTTTGGATCCTTTGGTAGTTTCTTGAGCCACCTTTTATAGGATCGATATCATTTCAACTGAATCCACACCGACCGTTGCCAATTGTGGGAAACTACACTGATTTTTTTCCATTTTGAGGAGAATGGTTGAATTTGGTTTCAACCAATACCTTTTACATTATTTTCAATTTTTATGATGGTCTAGGGTTGTTTAGGTTTGTGGGGATTTTTTTGGGAGGTTTATGATGATCCTGGGTTATTTTAGACAACTAAACAAATATCCATTCAGAAGACATGAATCTAGCCAAAGGATAATAAAAATCATTTAATACATGTTTTTCATGATAAGCACATGGTTGAGAAGGGGAACAATCATATTTTTCAACATAACCTTCTTTAAAAATTTCACCCTCTAGAACCCTACTATCCTTTTGGGAGCCAGAGTAGACAATTCAAGAGTTAAAATAGTTCTTTCCAAAGCCAACAATGTTTTTTTCAGAGCTAGAATTTTTCTTTCCATAGCGAAAATGGTTCTTTCCAGATCCAAACTAATCTTTTCATCTAGGTTCCTATATGTTCCTTATATTTCATCCACATGTTTTTTTACTGCAATCATTTCTAAATAAGAAGATCTCATTTAATTCTGATCTGGTCCATCAACCTGCATATGTTCATAAGTTGCTAAACATGGTCGAGTAGGAGGATAAAGAGAAATTTTCTTTGCGATAAATCCATTTGATATAGTCATATTTATAGACCTATAATTAATAAATACATCAATAATAGAAAGTCAAGGTCTTCCTAAAATAATGTTGATAGCCATGAATCCTATTTTTGGTTTAAAGGCAACTAAGTAACTCCTAATATATAATTTTAAGGGATTTAATGGAGATGGAGAGTGTATGAAAATAAGGAAATCCTATGACTAACAGTGGTGTATAGTAACCGATTGATCTAGGATGTGAAAGGATTAGTGATGAGGGATTGTAATCTTATTGAAGGGGAATGCATATTGAAAGATGTCCATTGATAGATTATATTAATAATATCTCCAAGATCATGCATTTAGATAAAAAATATCTATGATAAATCACATTTATGGAAAAACCTGACAAATGTGAGAAAACATGCACATGGAACAAAACAACAACAAATAAGAGGGAAGAAAAATATAAGAAAATTGCCAAAAGGGTTGAGTTTACTTTCCATTAACTGTCCAATTATGTATTAGCCTATTGTAATATTTCATACGTCCATTTACAGTTGTATACATAGAGGCATCCATTACATTTGGTATAAGTTCTAGGATATCCCTGAAGGTTTGCATCTCAAAATGGAAAATCTTAGAAGTACAATTTTGCAAGATTTTCCTGCACTAAATCTCATAATTCTCCCCTTTTCAGAATGAGAAGGGTTACATTATAAAGAAGAAGTGAGAGAGAGAGAGAGAGAGAGAGAGAGAGATTAAATCCTCGGACTATTAGCCTTTTACCCACCAATAAACTTATTTAATTGGCTGAAAAACATTATGTCAGAATTTTTAAAACCCATACCTTGATGTACTGTAGCTTTCTCCAAAAGAAAATGGCTGCCCATTGTTCATAATGCATTTATAACCACATGGAAGACATCAATTGGAGGTTATTGGTAGATTTTACTTGTCTACATTTGTTCACCCACTTAACTCCACCAAATATTTTATTACTGTAATTTAGGTATTGTAGAGGATTGAATAATGATTCCAATGAGTCTATATTTGTAACCAATGTTGGTGGCAAAATTGAGGAACCACCGTGGCCATTTGGTAACTGATGTAGGTTGCTCCTTATGTGATCATATTTCACCATATTTGATGTGGATTAAATATGACTCTTTGTAATAAATTTGGTCGGCTGGGTTGTAAATGCATTATATAATTTTCCCCAAATTTTATATAAATTTATAATGCTTTCAAACTAGGGTTAGAAGAGAGGGAATTGATTATTATTGTAAGAGGGTCGTACTTGGAGTTAAATTTCATAAAAAATAAGTTGTGAGGGTTCATAATAATTATTGTACGTCTATAAGGCGGCTGTGGAAGATTATAACGATATTCAGTGCTAGCTTTTCAGCTGGCTGTGCCAAGCTATAATGCATAGCATTGGTTGTTTCCTGGTATAAATAGCCCCCACTGGGTACACTACCTATGCTCTCCATGTTGGGAAAGCTCATTCTCCTCTAATCCATGTTTTCTCCTCCTAAATTGGTGATTTCCAGTGTTTCCATTGCTTGGCACGCTTAGATTGACATCCCGATATCCCTACTACACTGGTGTGGTCAACACCCGCATGCTCGATGACTAAATCATCCATGCAGCATCAATCCATGGTTTTTTGTGTTGACAGATTTACCCTACAGAGGCTGATATCTGATTGAGTCTATATCCCAACAATGACTAGAAGATCATAAATACAACCTGGAGAAATTTTATCGCATCAGTTTCTATCAATTATGGAAGATGCGGTCTTGACTAGCCCGTCATACCCTTGTATCAAACTGACTCATCCATTGACTACACTTTGGATATGTCTATGAAGACTACAAAACTGTGTTCCCATCATGAATTGAAGATTCTTGACAAAAAAGCTCTTGGATCTGTGGAGCATTAAGCCTGGTAGCATGATGGTAGATCATTCCATATGGGGTGCTCAAAGCAGTAACCACAGTAAAGTTGATCCATATATTCTAGATCTTCCATGTTGTGTGGAATTTCAGGTGGGCTCCACATGGAAGTTTATTTGAAAGAAATTCCCTATGGCCTAAAAAGTTCTCCCCAACCCAAGGTGGGCATGCAAGAATGAGACATCTTGCAATGATTTTTGATTCCATTAAGTAAATCCATTAAAATTGGTTAATATTTGGTTTGATGATGAAGTTGATACATGTACTTCATCGAGCTCCTATGTTATTTGCTCAGAGCCTGAGCTTGGGATACCCTTAGCCCGATGGTCTATTAGTACCATGACATTTGCTAGTAATATTTTGAAGTTTGATGATGTGGTTAGTATAATCCTGAATGAAGAAATACACAGGAAAAGTTATTTTGAGAGTTCCCTGCATATGGAAATTATTTGAATGTAGAAAGTAAGGGAAGTCAAAAGGAGAGATCAGAATGTTTTTTATAATAATGGGATATCAAATTTCAAAGATGAGCCAAGGATTCAAATCTAGACTGTAGTGGAATAACTGTGCTGAAATTGTGGAAAGAAAGTACATGCAAAGAAGGATTGTTAGTTCAAGGAAAATAAAGAGAATCTACATAGATAAAGGGCCCCAGGAAAATGTTTCCAGCTGAGGTAATGTAAGACAAGCCCTTGACCTCTATCCTTGGATAATAAAATAGAATCTTAAGTTTTAGATTCAGGAGCTTCTTTCCATGTCACCCCTAACAAGGGTTATCCCAGAAATTATGTCTAGGGTACATTTGTGGGTATGCTTCTATTTAGGGGGGGAGATGATGAACCTTGAAACCCCTATTACTAGTAAAGTGGAAGTTCATCTAAAATTAAGAAATTGAAATACACGGGTATTGAAAGATGTAAGGTATGTGCCACTTCTCTCAAGAGAAATCTAATCCATTCTGTAGGACAACTAGGGTGTAAAAAGCTGGATTACAATTTGGTTACTCACAGTGACATCTGCCTACGATATTGGAAAGTTTATCAAGGGTAGCTCTTATTATGCCTCGATTGAGGCATGTAAGGTAGGAACATTGTATCTAATGTCTACCTATATTACAGATTCTTTTAATCTAAATCTATCTGAACTTCGGATCCCTAATGCAATCAATGTGGCATAAACGACTAGGCAATATAAGTAAAAAGGGAATGTAGATATTAAAGGAAAAGGGTAAGTTTTCAGATTTGAGACACTTAGATATTGATTTATAAGAAAATCTACAAATTTGTCATGAGTGGAAAATAAAGTTTTGAGATTTCTAAAAGTTGGGGAAACAAAGAAGGAGTGAAGGTACTTAGATGTGTCTCTACCAATTCAGGTAGCTTCTCATTGGAGGATCCAAATATTATGAGACTTTCATTGAATGATGTAACAAGAAAAGTATGGGTGATTCTTGTACCAATATGAAGCACTGAACTAAGCGATATTTATTGACAAATTTAAAAATGGTAAAATCCCCTTGTGGAAAATAAAGAGCCTAGTTTAAAGTTAACATACATTAGATCTAAAAATGGTGGTGAGTATTGCAGCAAGGATGTGTTGACTTGATGGATGTTCAGTTAATTGAATTCACATTAGAGAGAGCAGTTGCTTAGAACACCACAGGAGAATGCTGCAGCTAAAAGAATGAATAGAAAGCATCATGGAATGTGTAAGAAGCACTGGCGATTACAGGTCACCTAGGGATTACCCTTACAGTATTTGGTCAAGGCATCAGGAGGATATTGACATCAGCTAGGGTAACCGACATTGGGCCTTGCATGTGCACTGAATGGTGGAATACAAGAATAAGCTTGGACATAGGGAATAGGTAGATCTTAACCTTTGATAGATTATTTGGTATCTAGAATGATTTTTTGCATAATTGCATAAACTAAAGTTCCCTAAGAATTTGGATGCTATATCATAGAGATGCACTTTTATTGGCTATGGCTCTAGTGATTTCAGATTCCATTTTAAGAATTTAGGTGAATTGCTAAGATTGTTAGGGGTCTTGATATTGATTGGAAGAGAGAAAAAGAATGTAGATTGATGAGGATTTTTATGCCTAAGTTTTGTACATTGGTTGATGAGTTTGTGGAAGATTATAGATCTTCAAGTATTCAAAATAGGTGCCTACAGTGAACCAGTGTTGGCATCCATGACTGATATCGGTAGAAGAAAAAGATCTTGCATTGACATAGCCCAGGATTGATGGTGGTAACCACATTGACCGATATCATGTAGACAGGACCAATGTTGGAAGAAGTTTACTGGTGTCCATATTCTATGAAGAGGTTGATATGAATATGTAGCATATGACATAATGAGCCTCAGACACCCCCAGATTGGTGTGAGAAGGACACAATGGGTAAGTAGACCTCATAGCAAATATTTACACCTTCCTTGTTTGAGGGTTATTGAATGATAGTTGTGAGCCCAAAATTTTTCTCTCAGAAATGCAGGAGGATACCTACATTTAGTTAGGAGCTACAACAATGGCATGAGGAGATGGAAAATACATAGTTGAACAAAATTTGACGATGGTAATTATCAAGTTGTCAGAAGATGTAGGTGGAATATTATCTGTAGAAGAAATGGGATCTATACTTATCAATGAGGGATAATGTAGATAGGAAACACCTACAAAGTAAGGACTTGATGGTAAGAATGGAAAATTCTTGACAAGAACTGGGTATTGATTTTAGTGATATATTTTCTCTTGATATTGGAAGCATGACTGTGGATTAGTAGTATTTTGAGTTTAGTTTCAGTAGAAATACACTGTAGATTTGATGAACATATTTAGCATTAAGATTTATATTACTTCACAATGATATGGAGTGAAAATTTATATGCAGTCTATTGGTTAAATCATTAAAATTGTGTGAATATTTGGTTTGATGATGAAGTGAAAGTAATCTTTTATTTCCTATGTATATTTGGTTAGATAGTTGGGATAACCTTGTAATGGTTATTAGTAATATGAATGGCTGCTAGTAATATTTTAAGAAGTTTGAAAATGTGATTAGTATAATCCTGAATGATGGAAATACACAGGAAAAGTACATGAGACATTATCATATGGATAAAATTAGCTTTGAATGTACAAAAGTAAGGGAAGGAAAAGGAGAAATCCAAGAGCAAATTCAATAATGGGATATCAAATTCTATTTTTCTCATGGGAAGATTAAATCTATAGGTAAAGGAATAACTTACTAAATTGTGGAAAGAAAGAACATGCAAAGAAGGATTGTTGGTTCAAGGAAAACAAAGAGAATCCTACATCAGATGAAAGGTAAAGAGGAAAATGTTCCATGCAGCTGAGGTAATGTAAGACGCCCTTATTATAATCCTTGGATAGTAAAATTACAAATCATGGGTTTTAGATTCACGAGCTTCTTTGCATGCTCACCAATCCTAAGTAAAGGGTTATTTTAGAAATTATGTCCAAGGGTAATTTTGGGACATCTAGCATGTTTATTTAGGAGGATGATGAACCATGAAATATTATGGCTAGTAAATGGTAGGAGAAAGTTCATCTAAAATTCATAAAAATGGAAATACATGGATATTGAAAGATGTACAAAAGGTATGTGCCAAGCCTCAAGAGAAATCTAATTTCTGCTATAGACAACTAGGTGAATCTGGTTGCATGGTTACATTCACATCCGAACTCTTGGAAATTTACCAAGGGATTGCTATTATTGATAGTCAAAGAGGATTCAAGAAGGTAAGGAACATTGTATTTTTCTATCTATATTACAGATTCTTTGAAATATGACTATCTACTTCAGGATTGGAGATGGAATCATGTGGCATAATCATACTAGGCAGATATGCAGTCAAAAAGGGAATGTAGATATTAAAGGAATAAGGGTAAGTTATCAGATTTGATTGAGACTTAGATCCAAGGATTGATTTTATGTGAGAATTTATCTCCAATGGGATTTGTTAAAGCTAAAAACTTCACAAGTGAGATTTCTTAAAGTTGGGGAAACAAGGAGCGAAAGTTGGAGTGAAGTGTACTTAAATGTGCCTGAGGGACCAGCCCAGTTTGGTAGCTTCTCATGGAGGATCCCAATATTATGCAACTTTAATTGATTAAATGTACCAAAATAAAGGTATGGGTTTATTGTATAAAGAATAAATGCCCGATGTTTTTGATGCTTATTTAGAAAATATGGAAAGAATCCCCTTGATGGAAAATAAATCACTAATTATAAAGTTAAAATGCCTTAGATCTAAAAATGGTGGTGAGTATTGCAACAAGGTTTTCAATGATTAGAGGTTCAGTGAATGGAATACACATAGATGAAGAACGGTTCCTTTAGAACACCACATGAGAATGGATGTTACTAACAGAATGAATATTGGGTGAAACGTATCATGGAATGTGTAAGAAGCATGAGGATCCTACGTGTTGGATTACCCTTGTAATTTTGTGGTAGAAGTCAGTAGATACGTATAGTTATATTTAATCAACATTGGGCCTTGAAGTGCACATGACATGGTGGATTATCCCTCACTAGAATAATCTTGGACTAGAAAATAGGTAGATATTTATTTTCTTAGACTATTTGGGTCTCTAGAAGATTTTGTCCTGCTTGTTGATAAATAAAATAGAAAGAATTTGGATGCTAAATCAAAGAGATGCACTTTTATTAGTTATGGCTCTGGTGATTTACCAGATTCCATTTTTGGGATTTGGATGGATGCTAATATTGTTAGGTGGTCTAATTTTGATAATTGAATTGGAATGCAAATGAGAATGTACATGGATAAATGCATCCAGTTTTGTTATGCCAATCAAAGAATCCCCAACTGGTTGATGGGATTTTTTTGGATTGAAAATACATTTGGAGTAGATTTAACAGTGGAGGTGCCTACAGGTCTGACACTCTAACCATGTAGTCATTGGCTAAACCATTTGACCGATGTCATTGTAGAAAACTAAGATCAGTTACAATTGAGCCAGTTAGGCATTGGATGACAAATTGGCATAACATCAGGATGACCACATGTCTATGTAGTCTGAAGGATCATGTTGGATATAGGATTGACTTTTGTCCATTCATCTAGGACTGATATTGATACTCAAATTTGTAGCAACCTTATCACCCAGAAGATTGATCCTTATGACACCCCAGATTTATGTGAGAAGGATCACAATGGGTAAGTAGACCTATAGAAATATTTACACCTTCCTTATTTTATACTTACCCTTATTGAATGATAATCTGTGAGCTCACCATGGATTTTTGAAGAAGATTAGTGCCAGGATGATACCCACATGCAGTGGGAGCATGACATGGATGAGGAGATAGAATCCTTGAAACAAAACCAAACATGAGATTTGGTTAAGTTCTTCATTTAAGGTAAGAGAAAATTGTAGAATAAATGGGTTTATAATGATTCCAATGTTCTCATTTTAGAGGGTATTTGACATAAACGATACAAGGTAAGACTTGTGGTAAAATCTTGGTATTTTTCACAAAAACAATATGTATTGATTTTGGTGAGATATTTTTTCTCTAGAAATAATGAAAAATGACTTAAACCATTGGAGTATTATTAAGGGTTGAGGTTTAGTTAGCAGTAGGTAACCTTAGCTCATGTTCACTTAGAGACAAATTTACATTAAGATTGGATTTATCTTCACGATGATATGTGGAGGAAGATATTTATATGCATTTATACTATTTGGTTATGAAGTCATGGGTAAGGAGACAACTTGTGTTCTATGGTATTGATAAAGAGCGTTGCATGGGCTCAAGTAATCCCTAAGGCAATGGTATATGAGGTTTGATGACTAGTTTTATTCATGAGCATGGTTATATGAGATGTGAATCTGGTTCATTAGACTGTTATTCCTTAAGCCTAGCTTTAAGCAATGGTCCATTCTCATTTGTATTGCATTGAGTTCCATGTATGGAGATGATATGCTTATTGTTGCTCATCTACTTTGCAAAGGTTTTATGCTAAAGTTATCCTGGTGGATAAAATTTCATCTTATTGATCATGGTGTTTTATTAGCATCTGTGTTCTTGGCTTGAGTATGATCTGGTTATTGTTCCTTAGCATGCAAATTCATAAAGATAGGAAGATTGCTGTTGACATCCCTCTGTTAGTTTTATTTTGCAAATAAATTATTTGTATATTCATATATTTGGGATTTGGTCATATTTTGTTTCTGCATGTATTTTAATGCAAAACAGAGGCTTCCATTAGATCCAGAAGGTGGGAAAACCTTAAGATTAATTGCACATACTCGTGTCCTACATCACATGAGGAGGTCACGTACATTTTTGCACGGGTTTTTTAATTTTTTGCAGACACCCATTAAAAGCCTTGTGCCTTTGGTCATATGGTATGGTCACCATGAGGGCTTAAAGCTTTTGATTACTACTGGTAGGTGCTTAACTGTCAGCCCCCTTAATTTTATTTGTGCCAATCCAAGGAAACAAAATATTATTTTGAAAGTAGTGGCACCTCATGCTCAAATATTTAAGAGCAAAATATTAAAAAGCATTGTAACGATTTTGATCGGTCATACTCAGTTCTTTATGCAGATATGTTGATTCAAAAAAGTGCTTGATATTTAGATGGTAGGAGAAACACCACTAGATATGTATTCATAATAGGTGGCCCGACAATTAGCTGGATTTCGAGATTACAAAAGGTTGTTTCCTTTCAACTACATAGGCCTATGTTTCAGCAGAGGCTAACAAAGAGATGATATGGATGATCAAGTTCATGTGAAGAGTTGGGAAAACAATAAGAGGATTGCAGATTATACAGTGATAGTCAAAGTGTGATTCATCTACTAAATAACTCAACATTTCATTCAATAATAGAACACATTCAATTGAAATATCACTTCATGAACGATAGGTGTTGGAGGATGGAAAATGAAACTGGACAAGATTCATACAAGTGAGAACCCTGTAGTTGATATGCTGATGAAGCCATTAACAAAGGATAAGTTGGAGCTTCACTCAACTTCTGTTAGTCTTCAAGATTGAGACTTGAAGAGGAAGAAACAAGCCAAGGAAAGGATCCAAGGATGGATTTTTATGGTACAATGCAATAATTTATCTCCAAGTGGGATATTGTTAAGTTTTGGAGCTAAATATTTCCTTCACAAATGGCATGTAATTTCAATGGTTTTTTGGTTTCAATAGGAACCATTGACAGAGATCCTAGTTGGGTAACTCAACATTGGTGGCCTAGAGGAACCGCCATCAGTTTGGTAACCGACGTCAGTTATCTGTGCAATCATATTGATTTATATTTGATGTGGATTAAATCTGAAACCCTTTGTTATAAAGCATGATCATTAGGGTTGTAAATGTATATGCTAAGTTGCCCTAAATTTTGTATATGCTTATTAGCTAGAAAACTAGGGTTAGAAGATAGAGATATTCTTGGAGAAAGCTCATGAATCTTGTGAGGCAACATAGGTAATTCCATTGTGGAAGATAGAAATCTTCAGTACTTTATGAAGGACTAATAATAGATTGGATGTTTCTTGGTGAATGTAGCTCCTCATTGGGTGAACCACCATTAGTTACTCATTATCCTCTTGTTTATTTTTCTCGTGTTTATTGCTTCCATGCTGAAATTCTATACCTATCTATACAACATTGGTGATGTCAAACCCCAACATTCTTTTATTATCCCTTCTTGTCCAACTTCATTAACTAAAGTTATTTGTTGATTTTTTGGATTTGGGAGTGGTTGTGGGATGAGATTACTTGTCCTCCTTTGTAAATGATCTCAAAGCCTGCTATGGTGTATAGTTTTGACACTGATTAAATTTTTACCAGTGAGACCATCATTGATTTGTCCAGTGATATCTAATTTTTCTAATCTGAATTGAGTTATATGGGGGATCTATTTGGAAAATGCATCCAGTTTTAGTTGCATGCCAATGTTTTCCCCAAGTGGATGGGGGTAGTCCATTGCATTAACCAAGGATTTGGGTGGAGGAACGACAACTCATACATTGGCTAAACAAATGTTTAATATTTCTTGTTGATTAGTATCACTCCACCCATTCAGGCAGTATGTCTAGGGTGTGGTCTGTTTATCTTTACAGGATTCATTTTTTCTAGGTTTCAAATTTTTTGTCTTACTTTTTTCCTTTTGCCAAAGTAGAATTACCTTGCTTGAAAGATCTTCCATGAGCTATGAAGTTCTGGAGGTCATAGTTCTATTTTTTCTAATACTTACCCTTGTTCTAGCATTTCTTCTGTATAGCTCACCAATATTGTTAGAGGGTAATGGATTCATTGGCACACCTCCATTTCCCATTAGGCTGAGTTATTCCCTATCTTTTGCATCGATTCCTTTGAGAAAACGTGTTTTGATTAGTTCTTGATTTAACTAATATCCACTCCTTTTATGGAAAAAAATGAATTTGTCTAAGTAATCTTCCAAGTTCTCATTTTATGTTTTTCTTATTTGACACTAATTCAATCCTTCCTATCCCCTCACTCTGTAATGAATCTTGGTATTTTTCTAAAAAAACAATTTTCCATTGTATTCCTAGAAATGAATGAAGCTCAAGTTCCAACCCTGGTGGACCACCTCATGGAAAAGTCATTAAGGGTGTGAGGAATGTTAGAGTAGGTATTTGACCTTAGCTCATGTGATCACCTAGGTAGAAGTGGATTTAGACCTTTATTGTATTTATGCACACCAAACTTATGTGTGTGGATCATTGATATTAGGAGATATTATCTAGTTGTTAGGTATAGTTCTTCCCTTGATATATGGTATTGACTAGATCCTTGATGTCTAGTTCTCTCCTAAATTTATGGTCTTAACTAGTTCTTTGATGACTAGTTATTTCCTTGATTTATAGCTTGATCTACGACCTTGACTGGTTCTTAGACTGTTATTCCTTGCCTATTTAAGCAAGGTCCATTCTCAATGTATTGCATTGAGTTCCATAATAATATATGATATTGTTGCTCATTTGTTTGCAAAGGTTTTATGTAAAGTTATCCTGGTGAATTTATTTCATCTTATTGATCATGGTGTTTTATTAGCATCTGTGTTCTTGGCTTGGTATGATCTGGTTATTGTTCCTTTCATGGTATCAAAGCAGGAGATTGCTGTTGACATCCCTCTGTAAGTTTTATTTTGCAAATAAATTATTTGTATATTCATATATTTGGGATTTGGTCATATTTTGTTTCTGCATGTATTTTAATGCAAAACAGAGGCTTCCATTAGATCCAGAAGGTGGGAAAACCTTAAGATTGATTGTAAACTCGGCCATTTCTGGAGGCAGTCATTTTTGTTGGTTTTTTAATTTTTTGCAGACACCCATTAAAATCCTTAGCCTTTGGTCATATGGTATGGTCATATGAGGGCTTAAAGCTTTTGATTCCTACTGAGTAGGTGCTTAACTTCAGCCCCCTTAATTTTATTTGTGTGGTGAAGGAAACAAAATATTATTTTGTTTCTAGTGGCACCTCAAATAAATAACAAAGCAAAATATTAAAAAGCTAGTATACTTTTGATCGGTAACTCAGTTTTATAGTGCTGTTTTTTACAAAAGTGCTTGTTTTGGAGTTATTTATTTTGTGACTTGCACTATAATTATAAATTGCCAAATATGGAGGAGTGTTGTAATCAATTATGGATGTAATTTCGGCTGAGCCCGATGTCCTAAATTTTTAGGAGTTGCAGTTAGTACCTATCATGGATTCTGAGAATGATATGCTTTTACTCTTAAGTATGTGGAATTCAAGAGGATATTGTAAAATTTGTGGAAGAAAATAGATCGCTCAAGAAGTGAAATTCTCTTCTACAATCACTCATTCATGATAAGGATACAATAATACACTCCCTGCAGAACAAACTTGCTAGCCTACAACATCACCATCATATTGATGGACAACCATATTCATTCTCCTGGTCCACTTGTAGTTGTTTCTCTTGTACCCACTGACATTGATTTGTCAGTGCTTGAGCTTGAACCCAATTTTGATGCTTCTAAACTGGTGAGGCTTGTTACTGCATGTTCTTCCACATACAGTACCACATATTGTGTATCCTACTTCTACTCAGTTGCATGGATTTTTTGGGAAGCATACCACTACATTCAGTTCTCGCATGCTCCGTTCTATGGGTCTCACTAGTAGAGTCATTGGTAGACATTCACATGGTATTATTTCCTTTACTCCACATGTGAAGTGTAATTCTCATCATGACATTGGTTTTCGAGAAAATACTTCATTGGGATTACACATTGACAGAGATCCTTTTTTGTTCGCTCAACTCTTGCTGAGGATCCTGAACAACACATGAGTTCTACATCTTCACTCAGGCTTGAGAAACCTAAGATTTTAGTTGTCAGACATGATCAACCTGAAACACATTTTGAGGTTATTTTGCATGCACCCATTATGCATTTTGCACCAAGTCATATGCAAGCATCTTCTTCATCCATTTGTGTTGATTTGGGGTGGATATCTGATCACTCATTGGAGGCAACATAGGCATTCATTGAGAGTACTCTACTTTCATGGCTCCTCCACCATTAGACCTCTTGCTCCACTTTCTATACCTTCTGCATTGTGATGCTTCTTGTTTGTTGAGAGATTTTGTGTTGTAGTTCTTGACACTTTTGGCATGTTGACAGTATCTCTTATGGGGGATCTATTCTGGTGCATTCCAGTTTTAGTTTGCCAATGTTTGAGTAGTTGTTTTGGGTAACTCATACAGATTTTTAGCATCACTCCACCCATTCAGCAGTATGGGAGGGTGTGGTGTTGATCTTTCTTCTTCGGGTTGTGTGTCCTTGCCCAGTTACCTTGGCTTTTCTTGGATCGTGACACTCTGGAGTTTGTGTCCTTGCCTTGCAGCATTGCTTATTGTTCTTGGATCATGGCACACCTATTTGAAACAATTGATTGAATTATGTTTGGTGTTTTTTTTACACTTTCAACATCACTCTGTTGAAAGTCTCCTTGTATGGAGCTATTTTGGTGGAGCCCAGTGTCAGTTGTTTTTGATTTTTGTGATCAAGAAGTGGATTTAGACCATAATGCACACCAAACTTCTTTATCATTGTACGATTTTTTGGAGCTGAGATACCTTGGGATTCCTTGGAGCATATCTTTACTCTCTTTACTTTGTTATTACTGGTTTTGGGTACCTTGCGGTGTCCCCTTTTTTCCCAGTTATCTGTACATGAGTAGCTCATCAGGCCTAGTTGCTAGAGATTCATACTATGGACATGCCACTTCTATTTTGGCCCCTAGCTTCAATTGACGGGGGGTGTTAGAGTAGGTATTTACCTTAGCTCATTTTCTAGTCAATACCATAGATATATGGTATTGACTAGATCCTTGATTTAGGAGAGAACTAGACATCAAAGATCTAGTCACTACCATAGATCTAGTAAAGAACTAGTCAATACCATAGATCTATGGTATTGACTAGATCCTTGATGTCTATTTCTCTCACTAAATATATGGTCTTGACTAGTTCTTTGATTACTAGTTATTTATTTAGATTTATGGCTTGATCTACGACCTTGACAGGTTCTTAGATTGTTATTCCTTACCTATTTAAGCAAGGCCCATTCTTAATGTATTGCATTGAGTTCCATAATAATATATGATATTTTTTCCCATTTGTTTGCAAATGTTTTATGTAAAGTTATTCTGGTGAGTTACTTTCATCCTTATTAATCGTGGTGTTTGATTAGCATTTGTGTTCTTGAATTGGTACGATCTAGTTATCGTTCCTTTCATGGTATCAGAGTAGGAGATTGTTGTTGACATCCATCTGTAAGTTTTATTTTGCAAATAAATTATTTTTTGTATTCATATATTTGGGATTTGGTTGTATTTTGTTGTTACTAGTTTTTGGTACCTTGCGGTGTCCATTTTTTCCCAGTTATCTTACATGAGTACCTCATCAGGCCCAATTTCCGAGACTCATACTATGGACATGCCACTTCTATTTTAGCCCCTAGCTTCACTTGACGAGGGGTGTTAGAGTAGGTATTTACCTTAGCTCATGTTCACCTAGGTACATTATTTACCTTTATTGTATTTATCCTCACCCACTTATGTGTGTGGATATTTAT
Source organism: Taxus chinensis (assembly GCA_019776745.2). Taxonomy (NCBI): domain Eukaryota; kingdom Viridiplantae; phylum Streptophyta; class Pinopsida; order Cupressales; family Taxaceae; genus Taxus; species Taxus chinensis. The sequence goes on from CM034151.1 coordinate 812,338,122, forward strand.
TTTTATTTATTTAGATATTATCTAGTTGTTAGGTATAGTTATTTCCTTGATCTATGGTATTGACTAGATCCTTGATGTCTAGTTCTCTCCTAAATCTATGGTCTTGACTAGATTGCATTGAGTTCCATAATAATAAATGATATTGTTGCTCATTTGTTTGTAAAGGTTTTATGTAAAGTTATTCTGGAAAATTGCTTTCATCTTATTAATCATGGTGTTTGATTAGCATCTGTGTTCTTGGCTTGGTACGATCTGGTTATTGTTCCTTTCAAGGAAAAAGTTTGAGTTTTTGATTATCTATTTTGTAGTCATATATCTGACATAAGACTTTAAACTCAAATAAAAATTCATTTGGGTCCTTTGCTAACATTCCTTTAAAGGTAAGTAGTGTAGATGGAGAAATTTTGTTCATAGGGGATTCTTCTTCATTGTTTAGGATAATGAGATAACTAAAAGTCCATATCATTGGTATGTTCCCTTGAAGAGGATCCTCCACTAATACACCCATTTATTTAAATATATTTTTTAATGGAGGAGTATAAGAGGATGTTGTTTCCTTAGGAGGAAAATTACATTCAGTTTCACTTTCAATTTTTAAAGTGTTTTTATCAAACTCTTTTGTGATTTCTTCACTTAGTGTTATGAATTGAGGATTCCTAGGTACGTATCTTACCCTAGAATCTTGTTTCATTTACATAAATTGTTATCTTTGAAAATAGGTTGGGATAACTACTAGTTATATATTCTTGTTTTAATGACATAGTTCCCTGGAAATGGGACCAAAAATGATGGGTCATTTTAATATACAATCATTTAATCAACTAGCTTGAAGTTGATCTCATTTTAACCATGGATGGTGTCCAAGGTAGTATACAATGAAGACAATAAACATATAACTACTGGTAGTGGTTATAATTTTTAGGGGGTTTTATATGTTTGTTTGGGTTTTCACCTCACTAATTACTAAAAGCAATCAACTTCTAAAAATACTGAAAATAATAACTCTAAACTACTGAGAATTAAACATTAATTAAAACAACATTTAGTCTATTGGAACAAACATGTAGGAAATAAATTATTTGAAGAATAAAGGTACTTTTAAATGAAAATTTCTCAAATTAAAAACAAGATGTGATGAAATAACTACTGAAAGAGAAATGTTGATTTAATTGGAATATTGCAAATGTTGGAAATGATTATTTTTAAACTCACTACAAGATTCAGAAAATGCAAGAAAAACATGAACATAAATACCACAATATATAATTCCTCAGTTGAATGGGCCCTTTCTCTCCCTTTGATTAGATTATTGACATAGTTTTTTTTCTCATAACAAAATGCTTTTATTCATTCAAAAAAGATTTTCTTACAAAATATACTGGAAATAACTATATCTACTTCCTATTACATCCTTCTATTTCCTCTCTTCTATTACATGTGTGTGTGTGTGTGTCCTCCTATTTTGTCACATCATTCAAGACATGCATTTTATAACCATTTCCTCTCTAACACATGCCCAGAAATCTAGGAAGCTAGATATAGAAATAGTTTAGAAGTTGGTTAGAACTCATAAAATAACTAGGAACTAGACTCCTTGTTTTCAGTTTTCATTAACTTCTTCCAAAATAGTCTTCATAATGGAGTAGGCACGTCCAACCTTGATTGTGAAACCTTGCATTAGTGGTTATTATGAATTTATTGACCTACACACATCACCATATATATTTTCAAAATAGTTAGTTAGAAAAACCTCAATCATTAGTCCACATAGTTTAAATAAGGATAAGATTTATTATTTCCCTACTTTGTACTTGATCAATCAAACCATCTAATGCATTGATTAATGTTTTTTTTTAGAGTAAAAGTATTGTTATTTGATTATTTAATGGGTCAACTTATGGACTCGTCAAAGGTTCATATGGATGGGAGGAAATTTTTTCTATCACCATTGAGAGAGGAAGGAATGGAGCACCAAAGCCACATGGAAATGTGTAAAGGATATGAATTTTGCGTGTGCACGAGAGACCGACAAGGTAGTATGCAAAAGAATGTGAAGAAGGGAATATTAGGGGATGAGTAAAGGGTGAAGAAATAATATGGATTCACTTAGGAATATGTGAAAAGGAAAATGCAAGAGGGTAAATACAATTACATTTCAACCTGATGGTAGTGCAAAAATATATTATACAGGAGGAGAAAGAAGCGTATAGTGAAGAGATGATCGTTGGAGGCCATAAACACATGAAGGATGGTTTGATGTCATGATTAGATGCAATATATAGGGAATGAAATCAAGTGTGTATATTTTTATGTTTGGACCAGGAGAGAGTGCAACTAGAGAAAGAAGAGTGTATAAAATTATGAGTCCCAGAAAAGGGACCAAAGTGCATAATAGATTGTTCAAAGGGAGATGTCCTTCTAGTAAGATAGAATGGGTGCAAATTTGAGTACATGAATGAGGATGCCCCAAAGGAAATAAAGGAGAACTCATATGATCATGTTAGGGTAGAATAATCGAGTAGATGATATGAGGAATGCAAAGATGAAAGCACATGTGGTAGTGGGAGTAACAAACTACAGAGAGAAAAGAGAAGAAAATAATTTCCCCAAAGGAAATAGAAGTAGAGTAATCTACGAAGGAGGCTATAAGATTACATGTGAAATGGAGTGCACCCAAAAAGGAATAGATATGTGAATCTCTCAAGTAGCCTATAGAGGAGTGTTTAAGAAGTAATGAGTGCAACACATAACAACTACAAAAAAGAAAAGTAGTTTCCTTGAAGCCAACTAAAAATAAGCGGTCCTTAGAAGAGACTATAAGAGTGTGTAATGAGAAAGGCACATAAGAGGAGAAATGAATGAACATTAGATGGTGAAACAGTGGTGAAGTAATAATGTGGTTTCCCTATAAGGAATGGGAGAATATGAGTAATAAGGAGAAAGGCTCTAGAATTTTTTTACAATAAAGAGAGCACAAATGAAATATTGAAGGAGAAAGTGATCCAAAAATATCTCAAGACGAATGGAAAAGAAGAAGTAACTAAGGATAAGGATCATGGAGAAGATAAGCTACCCCAAGAAGAGGGAGAGGATATATATCCCATAGCCACAAATAAAAATTATGTAGTGAAGAATAAGGAATTTAGTCAAAGGAGAAAGTGAGTAAGAGATGTGTAAGGAATAAAGCACACTAGAGGAGTGAATATGGCCAAAAAACTATGAGGAAGGGAAGAAGAGGAGTCTTTGAGAAATTAGACTAAGGCATATTAAAATGTAGGTGAATGGATTGCATCCCAACAAGATTGAAGTGAAGGAGAAGTGAGAGATAATTCCATGAAGGCATATCAGATAAATAGGTGAAGAGTGTCTAGAGGAAATGTGCAGAGGATAACATGCAAAGAATAATACATGCAATGGAGAAAAAACCAAGTCAGAGAAGTGAAATAACAAAGAAATAAAGGTGATTATGGTTAAAGGTATATCCAATCCCATAAGCACGTGAAGATGTGGACACGTGAAGTATAAAGGTGTAGAATAATAAAACATAATAAATAATGTGACAAGAATATGCACAAGGGATAATGAAAAAGGTGAGTGTGTAAAGGAAGAGTGTGTAAAGAAGAAATGTTATAGTAGAGAGGTGACAAGAGGATCAAGGAAGGAGAAGAGAAGTTGCACAAAAGAAGCTCATGGAGAGAAAAGGGGTGTGAATGTAGAAAGTGTAGGGAAGAAAGAGTGCATGAAGAAGAGATAAAAAAGGATGAGGACACAAAGATGATATGGTGTAGAAGAATAAAGGTCTCAAAGACTTTTAACAAAGGTGGATGGAGAGGGGTGAGAAAATAATCGCATAATAAAATGGTGAGATGAGAAGCCTTAGGTGGAGGTTCTTTCACTTTTTTGTAAATATATTTCATTTCTTTTTAATTTTTAATAATATTTTTTAGTCAAAATATATAAAAAAGGATGAAATAATGTAACAGGTCAATATTATGATTTTATTAACTTCTAAAATTAATTGCATAAATCATAATAATGCTTTTCAAAGTGACTATTGATCTAGAAACTATCTAAAAACAACGAAGAAATGTAATTGTCTAATTATGTGTGGATCTGGAAGGGTCTTTGTGTTATGATTGTAGGAACATGTTGATCTGAGACTGAAAATGTTTTGTTATGGAAACTGGAACCTGAAACTAAACCTGGTCAAAATTGTACAACTAGGTCAGAAGCATATGTCACCTTCTTGGAAATGTATGTTGTTGTGTGTCGGTATTCTTTACTCACTTTCATAATGGATCTGTAAAATCTACTCAAACCCTAGAACCATTGTAGTGCAAAGAGTTCCCACAAAAAAAATTTAAGTGGGTTGCAGGAACCCACATGCACTATTGAAATCACCACTAATATGAAGAGATCTCAAACCACACATTATTCTCCTAGAATGTGATATCTTCCGTAGTGTAATCAAAACTTGACAACCTTTCTTTGAAAATACTTTGTTTGATTTTTACACTTGCTCAAATACTTGGGAAGGGTCATTTTTCATGCTTTTAGAATGAACATGGAGACTCCTATACCTGGATGGAGAATTCAAACCTATATAAGGTGCTTCCCTAATGGATGTGCATGAGTTATGTCATATTTTAGGTATCTTGGAATGAATGTTGTGCTTATTTTTACATGAGGAGTTCTTAAAGTGTCAGGTTACTTTAGTGCAGTGTGATTGAATTGCTTATATATGCTTCTAAAGGTTATTATGCCATGAAAGGTTGACCAAGGGGATATATTTTCTCATAATAATGTGATAAGATTGAAATAATTAACCCAAAACATGTTGACCCAAAACCATACATTAGGGATGGCTTGTAGATTTGTAGAACTCAACCGAAAATGGTTGTTTTGACCAGGAGGGAAAAACATGTTTCAAATTTTTGATTCAAAGGATAAATTTTCTAGATGCGTTTTATACATTTAAACTTCATTAAATGATGATAGAGTGGTGTGAAAATATAAGCAAATAATCAAAGAGCTATCAGGTTATGCTAAGAAAGAGTGAGATGAGTGTATCTATACATGCAAGTGTGCAATGTCAAGATCAGTAATGTCAAATGATAGATTTCCAAATTTAAGTGTCTAATTTTACCCCCACCTTAAATATGAAATTAAATTACATACTTAAAGGAAAATATACTTGAGTTTGTAGAAAAACTTTACCTTTACTTGCAATAAAAGAATTACATTATCCCGTTGTGTTGGTGTTGGCATGCTTCAAAATGAATCTCGCAACATAAAGTGTAATCAATGCCCAAGATATGAAAATGGACTTTAACTTAATATGTAATGAAAGTTTTGTAAAGAAATGTGTAACAAGGAATGCAAAAATATATGCAAAAAATGGAAGGCATACACCTATTTGTTTTATAGAGGAAATGTGCTCTTGTTTTTATGCTTTGAAGATTTTGGATTTGTTGAAATCTGACGAGGAATTGGGGGTGATTAGTACCCAATTTTTACTGAGGATAGGTCAATGTGTTATTTTTAATCACCCAACACACAAATTCTTAAGAGAATAGCCAAAAAGAGGATTCAAATCACCTCATCGAGGAATAAGACCATGTATCAAAGTCATTTAGAAACTCTGATATATTCCCCTTAAGTGTAAAGTGGATAAGAAAGTTATGTCTATGAATAACTTAGTTAGTTTGATACCTTCCATAACCCCACAAACCATACCTTTGGACATGGATATAAGCCCAATTTTGTAAATTACAACACACAATAGAAAAGAAAGAAGTAACCCATACTCTTACCATGAACTACACAATTGAGTAGAAAGTAATTATAACTGATTGCATGTTAAATTATTAGTGGAGAAAGGAGACCCATACCCCCAATGTGCCAAAACTAAAGATAAAACTATTTACCATGGAGAAATTGAGAATGAAGTACTTCATTCCCCCTGAATTTGTACCAAAATGAGTCAAACTGAGCATGAAATCATATGAAAATGTTATAACAATGATGAAAAAACTTAGACTTTTAGAAGATTTGTAGAAAATCCCCCCTGGTAAAAACCATATGATAGGGTCATAATTGTCCGTAGGGTCCTGACCATGCTATACGGTCTTGACCACTTATAGGTTTCGCTAAATTTTTGTGCCTGAGTCCAATTTTGAGGAATTTTTTCTACACCTACATATGTCTGTGCCTAGAAAAATGCATGCATTTATTGGAAATGTAGAATAAAATCATGTTTTTTTCCCCCCTCTTTTAAGGCATGTGCAATGAATAATTTGATCGCATGACTCAAAATAAATAGATGTACACTCACAACTAAGAGTCTAAAAAGTTATATATAACCTATGAAATGATTTATGTGGTGGCCACCAAGTAGAACTATACCTACAATGGGGGATGAGCATGGTAAAAACCATGGCACAAAACAAGATAAAAAATAACAAGAAGCTTGATAATAAGAGCAATGTCAAAACAACAATAACAACAATAGAAAATTATGTGTTACTAGAAGACAAGTGCATCCAATGTAGAAGCAAGTGAAAACATGAAAAGTAATGTTATACAAAAGGCAAAATGCATGAAAACATGGAACACCCATGGTGTCACAATAAAATTAAGGCCCTTATCCCATAATCAGAGTATAAAAAAATCATACACACATAAATAGTAAGCATGTATGAAAAATAAGCGTATTTAAATGTGATGACCAAAGAGCATATGATATAAAAAGAGCTAGAAATAATTATAAGTGCTTCATAAACACATTTATTAGTCTTGTTAGTCCAAAAGATAGCATATACATATTATATATGTAACCAAGCATAATGAGGAAAGAAAGGAACTATAATGTAAATATAGCACCTGGATGTAGTATGAGAAAGTAGATACCCCCAGAGGTTAACATTCTGGGTAAAGGGAAGGCCAACACTTTTCATCATGTACCACATTGTGAATCTCTTTCATAATACTTGATATACCATGTGAACACATGTATGTAAAGAAGAAATGTTATTTATCAAACCAAAAGGAATAAACACCGTGTATAATGTAAAGTGCAAACAATATATATTATAGAATCAGGTCCTAATTTTGTATTTTTTATAAATATTGAATGTTTTTTTGTTTGAGTCCCTCGTTGCGGGCATATATGAAAACCTATTCTCTAAAGAAAAGGGAGGGTGATCCAAGAATTTACCCATGGAGGGGAATAGATAGAGATTATGCAACTAAGGATGGGAAGGAAGATTACCCCCTAGTGCATGTGTGTAAAGTAAGGTTCAGCTGTGGAACCTCTCCATCAATAGTCAAGTTGAACCTATAAAAAAAGTGTGTTAAAGGGAAATTGGGTTGGAATAATATGAGATATATCCCAAGATAACTCAATCAAGAGGTAAAATAGCTACCAAAGATGATGGAGGGTCAATCCTCGAATGTTTCATAGAATGCGACTCAAGTGCAAGTGTAACCATGATTTAATGATGTACCAGAAGGGTTTATGAAACTCAAGTGTAATACTTTCATAATTTCATAATGATCATAGGACTTTTAATAGGTCTACAATTGAGATTGGTAAGACGATACACACCTAATCCTAATAACTTTGCAATAATATAAGGGCCTAACAAATTAGGCTTAAATTTTCCTTTTAATTTCACCTCAACGTTATTGTTTTTCTAGTTTTCTGTAAGAACTAAGTCACAAATCTAAAATTCATGTGCATGAACTCTTTTATTGTAGGCATTTTTGATACAATATTAGTACATACGATGATGCTTCAAATCCTGAACCTATTTGGAGTCAAAAAAATATGAATCATGGCAATGCATTTAACAATAATCATTTTCTTTAATAATATCTTTGAGTGACACGTGGAATGAAGGGATTTATAACTCTAAAGGTAGAACAAATTTTGTTCCATAAACCAAGGAGAATGGTGTAGCATTAGTAGGTGTACGAGTGTTAGTGCGATAAGCCCAAAAAGTGTATACAATCATGTTTATCAATAGTTTTTCATAAAATATTGACAATTGTTTTGTTAGTAGCCTCAGCCTATACATTTCCCTAAGGATAATAAGGTGTAGAAAAAACATTTTTGATTTTAAACTTTACACAAAATTTCTTGATAGTGCAGTTCTTACAAGATGAACCATTATTAGTAACAATGGCTGACGTGATCCCAAAATGGGAAATAATATGTGTAAGTAAGAAGCTCCAAATGTCATCACCAGTAGTATTTTCTAAAGGTATTGCCTTAACCTATTTAGTGAATTATTCAATAGCAATAATGATAATTTATGTCCCTATGCAGATTCAGGGTTAACCTTTCTAATCAAATTGAAGCCCCGGATAAAAAAGGGCCATGGAAAAACAATAGGTTATAATGCATGATATGTGGCATGATTAATATTACTATGTTTTTGGCATTGATCACATCACTTAGCATATTCATGAAAATCTTATTCCATTGTTGGCCAATAATATCCTTGTTGTAGTAACTTTTGGGACATTTATTTACCACTAAAGTGACCTCCACATTCATTGTTGTGTAATTGCGACAAAGCTATTTGGGAATATTTTTTTCCAAAACAACAAAAAATATGACCGTTGATTGATCATTTAAATAAGGAACATCCTATAAGGAGATAAAGAATTATCTCCCATCATAAACAATGGCCCTCTTGTGGAGAGGAATTTTCAGATAATTGTTGCTTATACAAGTAGTTATAGATATGTGAAAACCATTCAAGATGATACATGTTACATGTAATAGATAAGACATGAAGATCATCAATTGTATCAATATCAATAGATGCCTTGTGTTATTACCAAATAGTAAATGTGGCATAGTCGTCAATGATATCTAAGGGTATCAATGAGGAAAAACTTACCATAGCATTAACATGTTGATTGTCCTTATGAGGGATAGTAGTGATAATGTAAGACGTAAATATCAATAATAAGTGCTTAACCAAAGTTTTTTAAAGGATGATACATTCTTATTTTTTCCTATATACATATTATACATGATGAATGATGAGTTGTGAATCACCAAAAAATTGGATATGTTGGATGTTCAAATTTATAGCCATATAAAGTCCTAGGATGAGTGTTTTTGTGCGGGTCCCTTCAAATGGAAAACCACATTGGGTGGTCATATACCTGAATACCAATTTATCTACATGAGAATTATGGCCCTTAAGAGAGGCCCATTTTTACTACTGGTGGTGCCTAGTTGCTGAGTCTCATTTTTGAGCAATTTCTATTGCTCTCAAGAGATGCCCCCTCTCTATCCTACAAAATGCAAAAAATATAATTGAACTATCCCTTTAACATATACAAGAATAATAACTAGCTTATCTTTACTTCCTAGGAATGAAGTTCATATATGCGTGTACCTTCTGTTCCTCTCTCTATCAAGGGGAACCCTTCTTGAGAAAGTAACTGGAAGATTTGAACTTTTGGCATAAATATTTTCCTTTATGCGTCACTTGACTTTCTTCAAGTCCGTCCCCCTCCCCCTTGTGGGGGGTGATGGGTGGGGGTTATAACTAGGATTATGTCTCCCCCCTCTCGAAGGAGGGGTGGGTGGTTCATCCAGTATTTTCCCTACCAGTCAAACCCCTACGTTATCCATAAAAGAGAAGCCCTATAGGGCCTACCAAATAAGATTCACCCCCGGTTTGTGCATCACTCCCTTACAGATAATATAGATATTTTAAGTCCAATGTTTTCTTCTTATAAATCTTCCTAATAATCATTGGTGTTCGTGTTCTTCTCAACAATCCATAATTAGCCAAGCTATGTGATCCATCAAACATTAATCATCCTATATACATAGCATGAGCATTCAAAATATACCAAATAGCTCTCTTCCATGATAACCCCATAGTTCAAATTAGATAAGGCCCCCCTCCCTCATCACTATAAACTATTGGCACATCATGATCATGATAGATATACCATAATACTTTATGAACCACTGCCCTAGAGAATCAAATATAGATATATCATGTCAATGTGATAGATAATAGCATGAATATGTGTATATATATTGTCTATAGAGGGGCACAAAGTAGTCAAAATACAATGATCGAATGGATTCCATACCTAACATGAGATGCTTCACTTCATGATCTTGTTTTTTAACTAGAACTGGCACTCCATTCATCACCCCTATAAATTTTATATTAGATAGGGGAGATAATTTCAATTCCCACTCCCCACCTACAATTAGATCTATATATATATGGAGGGTCGAGCAACAAATAGGTGGCATCATCATCCATCTCGAGTCGTCATCTCCCCCCTCTATATAGATATAGATGGGCACCTTATCTATAAGTATAAGATAGTTTGGGGTGGGTGGGGGGTGGGGTTGAGCATCCTCTAGATGTCATATTTTTCAATGTTGTTAGTGCATGAGAAACCCAACCAGTAAGTAAATGGAATAGTTTCTCCATGGGGTGCGATGAGAACAATGCTAGGCCATACCCTTATGGTGCATCAGGATCCATTGAAATATAGAGTTCAAACTTCTATGTTAATGTTATAAGTGTTTAATTTGTCACAAAAATTGTTAATTAGTGAGGGATCAAATAGTGGTGCTTCAGTAAGTTGATAAACTATTACCTTCCCTTTGATGGATTTTTGGGATATGAAATTAAGATCAAATTCAGTTAATAACATTACCCATCATATTATGCACCTTGAAAGGTGTGTACGATATAAAAAATAACGTAAAGGATATATCTTAGTAAGGACGTGCACATCAATGTTAATCATGTAGTGGTATAACTTATCAGTGACAAATATTAGCGCAAGAAATAAATTTTTATTGAAGTATAATTAAGCTTAGAAGGTAACAAAGTACAACTAATATTAAATATGGCTTGCTCGTGATTGTTTTCATCATATTGGGTTATCAAAGCACCAAGATCATGCTCTGTAGTAGAAAGGTATAATAATAGTGGTCTACTTGGAATAGGTGGCACAAGGACCAGTGGGTTCACTAAATAAATTTTTATATCATCAAATGTTTTTTGACATTCATTATCCTAGTTAAAAATATTTTATTTCTTTAACAACCATGTGAAGAAATAAGTTTTATCAACCAATTGTGCTATGAAATGGGAGATAGATTAATTATTTCCTTGAAAAGATCGTAGTTGCTTTAGGTTCTGAGGAGAGGCATATAAATAATGTCTAGGATTTTCTTAGGTTCAATCTCGATTTCATGATAGGAAATGATTTATCTAATAATCTTACCAAAAGTGACATCGAAAACACACTTGTGTGGGTTTAATTGACCATTATATTGGAAAAATCATTCAAATATTAATCAAAGGTCATGGGCATGATTTTTTCATGTCGTATATTTAGCAAGCAATTCATCAACATAATCCTTAATAATCTTGTGAATGTAGTCATGAAATTTATGTGTCATAGCCCATTGGTATGTGACACCTACATGTTTAAATCTAGAAGGCATAACAATGTAATTGAATGTGACCCATGGGGTAGTAAAATAAGTATTTCCTTGGTCCTCAAGATTGATATTTATTTGATTATACCTTGCGAAATAATCCATGCACGAAGGCATGTCATATCTAGCGGTAGAGTTAACTATCAAATTGATGTGGGGTGGAGGAAAATTTTCTTTTGGACAAGCCTTATTAAGATCTGAAAAAATAGTACAATGGATTTCTCAATTGGGTTTAGCCACATGTACTATGGATGATCCATAAGGAAAATAAACCAAGCATCAAGAAGCCTTTGAATTTCCTTTTTTAATGAAAGGGCCAAGCAAGGATGTATTTGGAAAAACGTTTTTAAATTGGTTTATCATTAGCATAGAATAAAATATTATGCATAGCGACAAATGTGTCAATTCTAGGCATGCCACTTTAATTCCAAGAAAAAAAGATAAGGGAAATCCTGGATAACTTTTTGCATAGTAATTTTTTATTTCATTAGGGGTGGTGGAGAGAAGAACCAAAAAAGGGTCATCACTAGTATCAAAGTTGAAATATGTAGTTTCCTCACTATGTAGAGTCAATCTATCTTCAATATAAGGTGTTGTTGGGATAATGTCAGCAGAATTAGGTAAAGTATCAAAAGGAATATCTTCTATGAAATACACATGAGACCACAATGTATGAGGAAACCAATTTTTATATAAGAAGAGAGGGAGATCCTTGTAGGAACTCAATTACTTGAGAAGGTATTCCTCATTAGTAAACTCATATAATGAGAGGATATGCAGGGAGATGCTAACATCAATAATATCTGGTTAGAATAATTACAAAGTGGTTATAGAATGCATAATAAATGCCTCTTGCGAATGATTTTGTGATTTGGGGAGAAGGACTAGTTCCATAACAAGTTCACACAAGGGACAGGAAAGAGTAACCAATTCCTTCTTTAGTTTTTATGTGATTTAAGCATAATAGGTTAGGAAATAAGTTGGCTATTGACATTCCAATCCATTGACTCAGGAAAACCATGTTGTAACAAATATATATATCCTATTCCATAATATTGGTAAAAAGGTTTTTGAGGTTGTACATAATGTAATGAGGCTTCTTGAGGAGTTTCATTAGCGCAATACTTAAAAGGAGTCCAGACCAACCTTAATGGTGTATGTGGTTCCTTGATGAGAATATTTGAGGAATGCATGGAGAGTAGATGGTACCACATGCATACATATCATGAATCCATGGGCATCCTAGTAATAAATTATAACTAAAATCATTAAACATGACATGGCATACTATAGAATGAGTGTGTCAGACCCAATGTGATTTTTAACATGATTTGACCTTAAGGGTTGACGAGTTACATCATCAAAGCCACGAATACAAGTAGTAGAGGAAGAAAAATCTTCAGTATGACTGGCTAAAATGGTGCAAGAAATAAATATTACAAATATTAAGCCCCAAACCATTAGAAATGAGAACCCACTTCACTAATGTACTTGTTTACTATGCATACTTTAATATATAAATGGAGTGCCAGTATTAATGACATCTTGAGATGGTAGCACTTGAGAACCAAAATAAACAAGTTATTCTTGAAAATTGAGACATTTAAGAACACATGAAAGCACATGAGAAATATCAGTATTAGGTTTTAGCAAAATATGTTGAGAAATACTTTTCAAAATATGATTGAGGAGGTAATATCTTGATTAAGGTATTCAAAAAAGAAAATAAGGTGGGTCTATGGTAGCCCTATTAATCACATGATATCTAAGAAATAAGAAAATTGAAATCCTAGAGCAACTATTTAGGGTTAGATATATCAATGTCTTGATTATAAATTGTCACATTCACCAAATGATTTCACTTTTTTGTGAATTATATTTCATTATCTTTTTAAGTTTTAAGATTGTGTTTCTAACTAACATACTTAAAAAGGTTGAAATAGTGCAACACGTGGATATTCTAATTTAATCAATTTCCAACATTAATTACACAAATTACAATACTGACTTTTCAAACTAACTATTGATCTAACAACTATCAAAAACACAAGAGATAAATTACACTTAGTTGATTCTATGTGGATTCAGGAGATTCTGAGTGATGTAAATGTAGGAATAGGATAATTTGATACTGAAAATGATTCATTATAGAAATTGGTACTTGAGACTGAATTTGATCAGAATTGTAAAACTAGGTCAAGAAGCGTCTATATAGTCCTGGACCTTATGTACAGTCTTGGATGTACTTGGAATATAGGTCTATAACTTCTTGATTGCTCCACCTACCTAGAAATGAGTGTCATTGTATGTTGGTCTTCTTTGTTCACCTTCATAATAGATCTATAAACTTTTCTCAAACCACAGAACCCTTATAGTGTAAGGACTTCCTAAAAAATAAATTTAGGTGGGTTATGAGCATCCCTACACACCACCGATGTCACCACTACTTTAAAGAGGGCTCAAAAAACATGTCATTCTTCTAGAATGTGATATCTACCATAGTGCAATCAAAACTTGACAATTGCTCTTTGAAAATGATTTTCTTGAGTTTTACACTTGCTTAAATACTTTAGAAGGGTCACTTTTATTTCTTGTAAAATGAAAATGGAGACTCCTATACCTATAAGGAGACTTCATACCTATAGAGGGTATTGCCTCAAAACTATGCACGAGTTATTTTGTAGTTTAGGGAGCTTAGAGTGTCTTTTGTGCTTGTTTTTACATGAGGAGTTCTTAAAGTGTCAGGATCCTTAAATGATGTATGATTGACCTTATTATTGTTAGTGAAATAATTTTTCATATTGTAAATTATATGTTTCCACCAATGCTCACAAGGACACACATCCCTTTCTTTTGTATGGGGAGGCTCTCATTATTGAATGTAAACTAATCTATTTCTATATAAATTCTATGGGGTGGCCAAATAGGTCGGGGAACACATAGGAACACTTCATTGAACCTATGTCAAAGTTCTTGTATACGGTACAAGGGAGGAATTTGTAGTAGTGAGGAGTGAAGGAGAGAAATTAGGTAAAGGAAGGCTATTGGTGTGAGTAGGCAATAAAAGAGTTCACAAAAAAAACCGGAGTAGTTCATCATTTAATTAGAGGAAGACAACAATGCAATTAGTGAGACTGACAAACTAGAGACACATAGTTCTTTAGATTCATCCATCAAGTACACCAAGTTCCTTCTTGATCACTATACTTATGAAGTTGAACAAAAGAGAGAGAGTAGGGGAAAACATGATCAAAGGAAAGGGAAGAATGTAGCTTTTATATCTTGTGTAGTGGTGATACAAAGCTTCAAAATCTACAACAATTCACAATTGTTACCAAGCACTAAATTTTTCTAGATCCTTTGGAATAGAGAATCCATCCCAATTTATAGCATATTGAATTGCCTCTTCATCTACCACCCTCATGAATTTTCACATTCCTATTCCAGTTTTGACTTTTCAATCAACCTTATAAGAGAAAAATTAAGTGCCTCTCTTAGAATTTGAGATACGACTTTTACATTTTAAAAATATTTCATTGTCACTTAAGTAGATAGGATGAAATGTAATGATTACATACAATGAGAAATTAGAAAGATGGGATAGAAGAGGAGAAAGAATGAGAAGAGAGAAGAAATGCTCCAAATCATGAATGAATATGCCTTCTCCAATTATGTAGATCAGCTTCGAGGGTGTTGATGATGACATTTTTATCCATGATGAACTTCTGCAACATAGCGATGCTCTACCGATGAAGATTGGTTCTTTGAAAATTTTCCCCTGTGAGACCTCACTAAAATGATGTACCTTTGTAGTATATTTGAATTTAATTGAAAGGAGAGGTGATGAAATTTTGATCATTGAAGAGAATGAGGAATTATTTTCCTTACTTGAACAAGACTTCAAACCTTTGAAATAATGCAATGCCTTCATATTGTCAAGTTCATGATGCATTTTAAGACCATTTCCTACACAATTCAACTCGACAATAGTGGCCCTTAGGGAAAAGGAGTAATAAATGAAATGTGGTGAAGGAAACTACAATCAAGTAATGAATGAATGTGATATATTTTATGGAACATGATTGCAAGCCTTATTTGACGCATCCGATGAATTCAAGAGCATATTGAGACCAAAATACACTATTGTGACCAAAATTGGGGCCTAAGAGAGATCCTCTTCTACTTGAGACATAATGTTAGTACACCCCTTTGTAATCATGATTTTAAACTCTGTGAAGGTTTTTATTAGTTTGGAATTTTGAGGTAGAAAAACCACGACCATTTTGAGCCTTTTAGAGACACTAACTAGGTGACTAGTTTTGGCAATTTTGTCAAATTGTCACTTTTGAGCACTTTTCCTCTTGGGGAATGAACTAAGTGATTTGAATCCATTCATACTAAACAATTAATATTATTTTTAAGTTTCTTGAATACGGACTTACTAAAAATATATATTTTCCATGGATTTTAAGATTAGAGTGAAAATGGTTTCCAAAAATTTTGCTTCACACCAAGATACTTTGCTCCAATTTTCAAGGATTTCTCTCATCCGGATCTTTGTGAAAAAAAGTGAGCTTGCAGGTTTGTGTTTTTATCAATGAACATGAAAAAATATAAAAAAAAAATAGTCATTCATATCTTCCATTATACTTATTTTCATGGGGCAAGAGAGTTCTCATTAGAAATTCAATTTTTGGGAGGTTGCTCACTTCGATTTTGAGGAAATTTGAATCACTTGAAATCCGTAGATCTAAGGAGACATTTTTCATGTCTTTAAATTTCATATTAATGTAAATAATGGTTAATAACATCAATGGGATCATGTAAAAAATCATTCCAAAGGAATTCATATAGGGAAGATTCATGCAAAAAATCATTCCAAAGACATTCATATAGGGAATCTTCATGAAACGTTTTAGGGTCATCAAAGGTGGGGTTTGCAAAAAATGAGAAAAAATGTATTTGGCCATGGTGGATGCCTAGTTAAGGTCAGGGTATGTAGATCAAGGTACAGGTAAGGTCGGGGTATAGGTAAATAATATGTCCTTAAAAGTAGCTAAGGAAATATACATGTAATGTAGGCTTGTGGGTAGGGTGTAAGAGGTAGTGGTAAAGGTAAAAGGTATTTGGTCAGTAATGTTCTTAGGGAAAAATGGGCA
The DNA here is from genome assembly GCA_019776745.2 of Taxus chinensis. Classification (NCBI taxonomy): domain Eukaryota; kingdom Viridiplantae; phylum Streptophyta; class Pinopsida; order Cupressales; family Taxaceae; genus Taxus; species Taxus chinensis. The sequence goes on from CM034151.1 coordinate 812,354,784, forward strand.
TGGGGTGGGTCAAAAGGTAATTATGTGTGACCGACACCAGTTATGGTGTAACTATGTAAATATGTATATGTGTATATATGTATTGATACACAGACTCTCTGATTTATACAGTTGACAATATTTATTGGATGGATGATATACTTGTTTTTAATTTCCATTGTTATTGTGTATAGATGGAAACTAGGTGAATTAGGCATGACTGAGTCGAGGTCATGTAGGTATGATGGAGTCAATGTGAGTTAGGTAGTCGAGGTCATGTCGGCATGATGGAGTCAAGTACAGGCATGGTGGAGTCATCTGTTTGGGTGTAATTTAATTTCCAAGTTATTGGTAGTGTGGAAAATAAATGATGATGTATACATATGTGGTGATGAAATGGTAGGTATGTATGTTTTTATGTTTGTTGGTTTGTTAAATTTCCAAGTTTTGTGTAAAATAGAAACTAACTAAGGTAGCATGTGAATAGAAAAAAGGGGAAATTTGGTTAGGGTAAAGAGTGGCCAAGTTAACCTCCAAGGGCCCCATGCCCTTAAAGTGTTACCTATATAGCCCTGATGAAAGGGGGCCTCAGGCCGATGTAGTTCTCCCATAAGTTATGGAATAAGATGATGAGGTAAAGGAATGGGTTGGTTTGTTTTTAGGGCATGGTTGAGTTTAGGTCATTTAGGCGTGGGTGAATTTAGGTTGCTTAGGCATGGTAGAGTCTAGCTGGTTTAGGAATCCTATATAGGAGAATCAATAAGTAAGAAAAAGGTGAATGGTAAGGGGAGAAATTTTTTTTGCCTAATTGATAAGAACCATTATGAATCTATCATACCAAATATTGGCTTATCAACGTAAGAACCTAAAGGCGTTGCATGATTGACTGTTCTAAGGGTGAATAAGGTCACATCAGAATGAAATGTCTCATTTTTGGCACATCCATTGAGTAGGTGGAAATTTAGAAAGGAAATGTGGTGAAGTGAAATAAGGTTGGTTTAGCGTAACCTAGTGTGTGACAACATGCCTTGTTGGTAAGATAACTGAGATCAAAATAGGTGAGTCCATGATGAAAAAGTTAGCTTTTTCTTTTTGCTTTTGTTTTTATAAACTGATCAATCCAGGAAGTCTATGTGGGATGAGTAGAATATATCCTTGAGATATTTGTGAAGCTGATCGATGTGGGAAGCTTCAGAATATTTTATTTTATTTTATTTTTGCAAGAAAAGTCTTCTTTTTTTGTGATAGACTATGTACAGTAGGGCTAGCTTTATATATTATTCCTTTGAGGGAGAAATCTATTTATAGTAGTAAGATAGAAAGATTAGATGTCCCTTTTAAGGGAGACATCTTTTTGTGAGAATTTTGACTCAAAGATTTTTGAATTTGAAAGTACCATATATTTCTTTTTGAATTTTTTTTGGACTTTTAGGTCATGGACAAGACTATAGAGAAGGATAGGCTCCTGTTATGAAGACAAAACTATAGTACACAGAGGTTAGCTATAAAAGATGGGTTTTTAAGCGATGAACGACCATGAGATTCCATCTTGGAATAGATGAAAAGTATCCATGAGAATCATGCCATGAGTAGAGTCGTGGTACTCAATTTTAAGATAAGGCAGAAAAAGTGACATGTAATCACATGATTCTTGTTTAATTGTTGACCCTTTAAATAGTTAAATGACATGTGAATGGTGCTCAAGGGACGATCGTTAAACTAGATAGAAGGTGATATAGGACTTGGTTCAACAATATAGTAGTCGAAGATGCAAGGCATTAAGAGGATCAAGTTTAGGTTTACCTTCAAGTGAAGAAAAATGATAAGCACATGATCCATATGTATGAGTAATTATATAGGGTCAAAGCAAATTAGGATCAAATTTTCCCCGTTTACTTTTATCCTCTTTTGTTATATGTTGATTTTCCTTCAGGATGAGGTCGTTGACCTAAAAGGTTCATTTGTGGACATGTTTATCATAGGCATGTTTGATACGTTTTTGGTATATTTGGAGGTGATCAAGATAATTGAGACAACATTTATCTAATAACTCAAGTTGTACCAAATGGTCCTGACAAAAATCATCACCGTTGAGCATGTATTTGAGTGAGATATGAAGAGATGGAATTTGGACTTTGAGAGGTGTTGGTCGTCAAAAGGACTTCAAGAAGAGCAACAGTCAGGAGATAAGAAGTCCCTCCTCTTTAATGGGAGAGGTTCCCTTATTCAAAAATGAACCTATTTACACACATACAAAGTATGTTTTTACTATGGAACTTGGATATTATGAAAGTGTTTTCTAAAAGGATCATCAATCACAAAAGGATTGAGGAATGAAAATGAGAGAATGAGTAGAAAGGCACCATTCAGAATTATAGATGACAGAGTAATTCCTTATGCATGCGAGGGTACAGTGAATTGGAATAAGATCATTTGTATCACATTAATAAGATGAAATTTGAAAAGACAAAAAGTTATGTAAATAACATCTGCAAGAATACAAAGCTTCTTAGCATAATACATATAAATGATCTAACAAGATTAAATGCATAGTTTGAGAATAAAGGAAACTAGATAGACAAAGAATGAAAAATCCTTCTGTATTGATTTCATTATGATTTATTTGCACTTTCAAAAATAAGCCAAGTTCTCCCTTCTTTCAAAATGGTGAGGAGAGGCCATTATATAGTTTAAAAATTAGTTACTCTTGGTAACTACTTCTTTAACTAATGTTTAGTTAAAGGGTTGCAAATCACAATACCCCAACTAATTACAAAAAATCCGAGAGGAAAAGGGGGAAGAGAAGAGAAGAATTAGGAGAAGAAGACAGGTGCTCATGACTGGGAGGGACCCACTGACTTTAAAATCCGCTGTCTGAATCTCTTCAATGCCTCTGTTATGTCTCTGCCTCGTGGGACTGATGTGTTGGTGGTAGACTGAGTCCAAAATCTGAGACATTTCTCCATCTCTTTGTCGAATTTGACATGAGTATGATAATATTTATTTACTTCCACTATGGTAGATTGAAGAGAGCAGATCTCCTTCATTTTTTCCTTGGAAATGGAGCTTTCCTTGAATAGGTCACCTTTGACAAAAGCTCTGAATTGAGCTTTGATTTCTTGTAAAGTGAGAGGCACACCAGAAGTCTCATCATGAAGATGGCAATGTATATCTTTGAAGGCAGATATAACTAATGTTTTGAAGGCCTCACCCTTTTACGAGCTATTCCTTAATTCTCCCAAAGCCTCCCCTAGGACCTTGATCTTCCATTCCACGCTGTAGACCCAGGACTTTGACAAATTATCCTTTGTATCTTCAAAGACCTTGCTTGCCAATAAAATGTTTTCATATGTTTGTCCCATGAAGCGGAGGTCTACTATACAACTACTCCAAAGTTTAAGTTCTTTATCTATGATCCCAATAGTGAAGGAGAGCTTATGTTGTAAGTTGTTCACCTTCCCGTGGAGTTTGAAAGGTTCATCAATGAAGTTCAATCCTGCAACAAGCATATCATCCACCATGGCCTCCATAGCTCTGCCATAGATGGAATACTTGTGCATATCTTTGATACTCTGTACTTCATCTTGGCTCATAATTACAGGTGGTGGAAGAGTAGTCAATGCGGTAGGGTCCAAAACTTTGTCCTTGGACAAAAGGGATTTGATGAAACTTGTAATAATCTGGGCTTTTTCTTCCAACTATTCTATGGTTTGCTACCCTTTCTCTACCCTCCCAATGACTCTGGTGACTGTTTCCTGAAGATTGTGGATCTCACCTTCAGGGGTAGATTCTCCCATGGGAATTCTTGAGAGCCCAAGATCAGACGCTTGCAAATCTTCCTCTGGCTTGTCTGCCTTAGGCTTGGCTATCTCCAGGAATTGTTGGCCTGGAGCGTCAGACACTATCCTAGAGGTAATTCTGGATTTTTTGGCGTGAGTGGGAGGAGTAGTGCCTAACAAGGCCACCACAACATCAAAATATGGTCCTAAGATCCGGGAGGAAGACTTTCTCTTCTTACTATCGACAAGAGGCTATACCCATGCAAAAGAGGAGGAAGAAGCAGGTGGGGCAAGAGGACCAAGAGACAGAGAACTCATGGCACCCAAGGTTTGTACTACTGTTGCCTCGAGTTGAGATATGAGTGGAGCGCTTGAGGCTCCTGGTGCAGAGGAATCAACAGTGCTTGGAAGTTTAGTGCTCTGGACTTCTTTGTCCTTATCTATTGGGGCTTCAGGGGTGCTTACAGGAGCTGGCACTTCACTCTCTTCACGTTCACTAAGAACAATAATGTTCTCTGGTCCCGAAGGAAATTCTGCATGCTTCCTCAGGGGGTATTCTTCCACAGGATCCTTCTTAACTTCTTTGACTTTCTTCTGATACACCTGGGTGGATGAGGAAGGAGTATAGACTGCAGGTCCTTGAGTTGATGAGGTAGGAGGGGTTTACATAGGTGCTTCTGATCTAGGTGTCGATGCTTCCCTCCTTGGTGTTGAAGCATCCTTGGAGGAGGATTCCCCTGAGTGCCTCCTAAGCTCACAGACTTTCCTATCAAACCAGATCTTGGTCCTGACTAAGACCGGAGCTAGGATTTCAGCCAAATCGTCCTTCTCCTTTTTGAACCAATCCAATTCCTCCAAGGGAGTATGTTTGACCACATTGTCATACTCATATGAGTACAGGTCAAAATTATCATCTTGAAGCCCTTCAGGAACTTGGTACAAATTGAGTTCTTGAATCAATTGTAGAGAAAACCTATAGTAATGCCTCCTTCTGGCTTCAAAATCATCAGCACAGTCAGCCCAATAGTCCTCTGTGTCTACCCTATGATGATAGGTGATCTTGATGTTCTGCTCAATAAAATTCTTCAAGTCAAAACAATTTCTTGGCTTGAAGAAATGGATAGTAATGGGAGCTAGGGCTCTTTCTATATTTTGTGCATCCAGGGTTGTTTTGTAGGTGTAGTTTCCCAAAGAGATGGGGAATGCAAGCTAGTAATTTTCTTATCCCTGCAGGTTCTATGCAATTTTTCCAATTGCCTACACACTTCTATCAATGCCATTTTGTCATTGTAGAACATAGGAAGCTTGAGGGGAGTGCTCTCATAGCTAGCAAGCCTGATATAGGAAATTTTTTTGAATTGAATAAATTAGGCACTGTAGTGCGATATCAGATTCATAGCTTCATTAGAAAATATCCTTGTGGTGTCGCTCTCTAGTATCCTGATAATGTACATGAAGAAAGCATCATTCACCCTTCAGAAATTGTGATTACTCGTTTCCAGGGTGAACTGCAGGCAGTAGGCATACACGGGGTCATCCTTGTGAGCATCAATGTATGAGAAACCAAACCATTGCCTCGATGCTGCCAGAGTATACATCAGGTATGAATTCATATAAAATTTCTTAGTTTGCTGCACATTTGACAGTTGCTCCGCTAGGTTCATACTAATGATCTCTGCCCAGTTGATATTCTGAGTCCCTTCACACACCATGTTGATAAGTGGGCACATCCAAAAATGGAACTCATTGGTAGAGGGTAAGCCCATAACCCGAGCCAGTAGGATTATAAAATCTGACAATTCCTCATTGAAATCAGCATGGATGAGAACCTTAGACAATCGAGACGCCCCCTTCTTAGGGTTTTTTATCCAGGACTTCGCCACCCTCGCCTTGTACTTCTCACTGTCTTGGTCGAAGAGGGCCTGTGCCTAGTTTTGAGAGATTACTACAGAATTTTCCATCTCGGGAATCCTTAGGGCAGTGCTAATGGAGGTGGCATCTAACTTGGCAATGAGTTCTCCATGCACGTTCATTAGTTTGCTTGAGTCAGGACTGAAATGAGCTCCGTAAGCGAGTACTGTATCTACACATTATGTTGAAATTAGGAAGCCACCGATGAACGCCAAGCCACTATCATGAATCATTTGTGCCATAGCTGAAGGATTTGCATTTGTCATCCTTGCCCAAAAATTCCCAAAATCAAGGTGGCGAACTTCACTGTCCCCGATATCGGGAACAACAGACTTGAGTGGTGAAATTTGTTCTTGCCCCTGGAATTTTATCTTCATGTTGATAGTAACTCGGAGAGCAAAGCTACAAGCTAGACTTGGGATGGAATTGCAGGGGGAATGGATATGCACGCATGAATTTTGGTTGCAAGGGTTCGAGCAATAGATAGCATGAATGCAGTGTGCAAAAACGCATAGGGGGAAGCTCATTATATAGTTGTTTAGGAGAGAGAAAGACAATAAATGTGCATTAAACACACTTCTACCAAATTAAAAAGTAAGATATTGGGGTAGAGAGGGAAAAATTAACATGAATGGCACTTGGTTCATTTGGGACACGAGGGACACGAAAGCGTGAAGTACGCGGTTCGGCCGATTCGGACGATGCGGGGAAAAGATGCATAAATGCTTTTGGGACATGTGGGACGAAAGTATGCAGAATACGCGACTCGGCCGAATCGGATGAAAAGGGAATAACTGGTTCGGGCAAACTTGGGACACTTGGGACAAAAAGTTCCGATGGGCCCGAAAAGAATGATCTTCGGGTAAACCGGCCGATCGGGGATCAGAGAGCCCGAATGAACCTAGGACACGCGGGACAAAAATGTCTGACAGGCCTGAAAAACACACAAAATGACCCAAAAAATGTAGATTTTCCCAATTTCTTGACTTTTCACATTACCAGGACAACAGAAAATACACTTACCTCAAAATTTTAATTTTCAAACTTCTTAAAAGCAGGGGAATTTTGAGTGGACAACAGCTGGCTCCTTCTGGGGATGACTTGGCATGAATTCAAATAATGAGACAAGGCAATAATTTAGACAAACTCAGGGAAGTAGACCAATACCTTATCCATTGGGCCACAGAGGTAAAAGAAAACCAATACAAAAGACAACACCCCAAACAAACCAACACACACTATACAGAATATACAAAGGACTCCCTAATCACCTAAGACTTAAACAATTTCAGGTATTTCCAACTATAAGGAAGTGGGAGAGAAGAACCATCCATATAATCAAGGTAAAAAGAATTCTCACCAGCAAAGTGATCTTAAAAGGTCTGAGCTAAAGGGAATCAAACTTGCCATGGCTGCCACGAGGTTCATGCCTTTTATCCCACAACAAAATAGTGTCCCCAACTTTGAAATCCCTGAGCGTGGCTTTCTTATCAAACAAGATCTTTACTTTCTGTTGGTGAGCAGATATCCTATCAGCAACTTCCAATCTATCCTCATTCAATTTGTAGAGGTACATGATCCTCTTATCCAAAGAATCGTTGAAACTAGTATCTTCAATGGCCTTCATTAGATGCAAGGCTGGTAGCTCCACTATTACTGGCAATTGAGCTTCTACTCCATATAATACCTGAAAAGGAGACAATCCCAATGGCTCTCTTAGGTGGTGATCCTATCTGCCCAAAGGGCATCATAGAGTTTCTTGTGCCAGTTCCTTTGGGACTCATTGACTTATTTCCTTATTATAGCCACCAGATTTTTATTTGTTGATTCTGCTTGTCCATTTCCCTAAGGATAGTAATATGAGGAGTGAGCCAAGGAGATGCCATATCCATAGCAAAAATCCATCATCTCAGTTGAAGAAAAATTTGAAGCATTATCTGTCACAATCTTGTTTGGCACACCATACCTTACCAAGATGTTTTCTTTGATAAAGTTGCATACTACTTCTGAAGTAGATACTATTTACTGGGATGGCTTCTACCCATTTGGTGAAATAATCTTTGGTGGTTAATACATGAGTATGACCAGTACTAGAAGAGATATTAAGTGTTCCAATGAAAACCAAACCCCATTTTCGAAAAAGAAAAAGGTTCTTCGATTACAACTGGTTTAAGGGGCAAAGAGGCCAACTTAGGTCTACCCACAAAAGTCTGACAAGCCTCACATTTATCAACCCATTTTGATGCATCCCTGAACAAGGTAGGCTAGTAATATCCTCCATGAAGTATTTTATGAGTAGTGACAGTTGATGAGTAGTGCCCTCCAAATGCCTAATCAATGAAAAGCTGAGAGTAGCTTCTTCTGTTGTTCCTTGTTCACACATTTCAAAAGCCTTCCATCTAACCCCACGCTTAAACAAGGCATTTTCCCACAACACATATTGAGTTGACCTTAGTTTAATGGCTCTCTTATCTTTGGTAGTCAAATGAAAAGAGCATTCTCCATAGGTGAGAAAGTGAGCGATATCAACATACCATTCATCAACTGAGCTAAAGAAACAGAACGGTAGGAAGACCCAGTTTTATCCTCCAGTAACTCAATGTCTAGCTCCTTCAGCAATGAGTTCACACAGGTCTTTTCCACAGACAAGCTTGGTCGGTTTGATGTCAATATCATATTCTTGAACCTTAGCCACCCAGTTCCCTCTCTTGGATCCGAACTCCTGCTGTGTGAGAATTGACTTGATAGTTGTATTTGGTACCAACACTATGGAGTGAGAGTTAAGAATGTAAAAACGAAACTGCTTGACAGCTTTAACCACTGCAAAAGCATGTTTTTCCATTATGGTGTATTTTAACTCATGATTTTTTAAAATGTAGCTCATAAATGCAATTGGGAGTTCATGCTCATTAGAATCTTCCTGAGTCAAAACATCAGCCAAGGTGTTATCCGTGGCGTAGCAATAGATAATAAAATCTTTGTTGAAATCTGGACATGCTAAAATAGGGGTTTTAGCAATGGCCCTTTTAATACCTTCAAAGGCTTCTTTCCCTTCAGGAGACCAACCAAACATTTGTTTTCCTTTCATCATTTGGGAGAAATTCAAAGTTAGCTCTACGAAATCAGGGATGAATCTTCTTAGAAAGTTGATCTTACCAAAGAAAGAGTGCACTCCCTTTTTGCTGGTAGGAAGAGAAATTTTCTGAATAGCTTGAACTCTCTCAGGATCAATTCATATACCATCCTTGGAGACAACGTGCCCCAATAATTTCCCCTCCGTGACACAAAAAATGGATTTCTTAGGATTTAAAGAGATCCCATGTTCTCTACATTTTAGCAGAACTGTTTCTAGATGCTGGAAATGATCTGCCCTTGCTTTAGAAAATACAGTCAAGTCATCAAGGTATACGATGATACACTTCCCTTTCAGACTTCCAAAGGCTAAGTCCATAGCTCTTTGAAAAGTAGCACTGGCATTAATGAGCCCAAAAGGCATCCTTTTGTAAGAAAAGGTACCCCAAGGAGTAGTGAAATCCGTTTTGTGTTGATCCGCGGTATTAACTTCTACCTGGTTATATCCTGAGAATCCATCAAGCATAAACAACATTTCGGATCCCATTACTGCTTGCAAGACCTGATCCAACATAAGTAAGGGATAATTATCTTTTAAGGAAGCTTGATTTAGGTTCCTGAAGTCAACACAGATACAAATCTCACCATTTTTATTTCTAACAGGCACAATATTGGCAATCCATGTTGAATGATGGATAGGAAAAATGATTTTAGCCTTTAATAACTTCTGTATTTCCTGAAATATGGTGTCAGCTATCTTAGGATTGTATTGCCTTTACTTCTGTCTAAAAGGATTAATCCTAGGTTTAAGAGGGATAAAATGTTGCATCTCCTTTGGTTGAAAGGCTTTTAAGTCTTCATAGGAATAAGCAAGGACATCTTTATACTTTTTTAAAAGACTAATTACCTTATTCTTTTCTTCTGGGGTGAAACATTTTCCAATGTTCATGAGTTTAGGATCAGTAGAACTCCCAATATTAATTTTTTCATATTCAGTTGATTACTGAGGTACAGTAGAAGCTTTAAACTTTACATACCTGTCGTGTTTGTCAAACAGTTCTTCTAAACTCACCAATCCTTTTGGAATCTTGTTTCCTTTGAGTTTGAGACATTCATCTTGATCCGCTTCTTCTTCTTGGGTGGCTTATTTGTCAAAGGGCACACTTTCACGAGGTAAATTATCACTTCCTTCAAAGTACAACTGTTCAAAATTATCCTTAAGTTCTAAGAAAGAAAGCATGTGTTGCTCATCATTGAAAACTTTCCAGTTACTTGTATTATCAGGTACACTGGGTCTATGAACCATTTCAATGGTGAACTTATCTTGAGAAAAGTCAGGATGAGGTATAAGCAGCGACCCTGAGACTGCTAATGAATCAGCCCTGATATTCTCTTCCCTAGGCATTGCTTCGATGGAGAAAGCATCAAGAAATTCAATGGAGTCCCAAACCTAATTCCTGTAATGTTTCAACCTTCTATTCTTTACCTAGAAGAGGTTCCTAACTTGCTTGAAAATCAATTCCACATCCCCACGAGCTAGAAGATTCTTCACACCTTGTTCTTTTTCCACATGGAGTCCAAGAATGAGAGCTTCATACTCTGTTGTATTATTGGTATTTTCAAATTGCAAATTGAATGAGAAAGGATGAATTCTTCCTTCAGGCGACACCAACTCCAGAACCAGCTGAAGAACAACTTCCATCAAACTCTAATATCCAAACACCATTAGTATATTTAGGTGACACTTTGAGGAGTTGGATTTCTTCTGGAGACATAATCATGTAGTTTCCGTGACCCATATCCTCATAGAGTATTTGTGCTTTGAGATCATCAGTTTTTTGTACAATATACTCAGACTGCTTCTCAGGAAATAGCTTCTTCATCTTCCCATTAACAGGTATGAGGGCATGTGACCAATCCATTTGAATTTCTCCACCCACATCCTTACAAAAATTTCTGCTTAGCAGCATCTCGTATGAAGGAGGAATGTTTGCTACTAGGATAGTAGCCAAAACTTTCTTCTCTGGAAAAGTAGCAAAATTCACTTGTGCATCCTTAATTCTTCCGACCAAGGGCACTTCCTTACTCTCCATGGAATAACAAGATCTGTAAGTGTGTGTGAGAGTCAAGCCTAAGGCATGAGCTACTTTGGCAGGCATTACATTGTCTGATGCTCTTGAGTCTATAACGCAATTACTAAGCCTATGGCCAACTATAAGGAGTGTTACATAGAATGGTTTGATTTTGTCATTAGGTGATGTGACAGTAGCTACCAGATTAGGCTATGGTGTAGAAGAAGGAGTTGGTAAAAGGCCTTTAGAGGTAGTTTTAGAGTGGGAATTGACAAAGTGAATCATTTTAGCAAAAGCCTTGGGATGGGTTTGATAATATTCAGCCTCGGAGATTTGAACCTTAGTATTTTTTAGGTGATCAATAATATCGAAAGACCCAGAAGTGGACGGGTTATCATCGCTTGAGATCCTAGGTTTATCAATTTTAGGGGAAAAATAAGTAACTTTAGTAGCAGTATTGATAGGACTCACCTTTGGTGTAGATGAAATGGGAATAGGGGATCCTCTTTTTGCAATTACAGGGATAGTTTTCGGCTGCTCCTTCGATTTTTTGGCGGGCTGCATCACTTTCTCCCTCTGATTTGTTTTCTCTCGAGTCATGACATCATATGATTCGCTATTCATGTCTGCTACTACTTCATCATAATCATCTCCTTCATCAATGCCTTCAGTGGTGAAGAAATTAACTCGAGATCCCTCAAGTTCATCTGTTTCATCATCAACCTCTTCAACAAATTCCTCACAATCTTCATTAACCTTCTCATCCTCTGGTTCTTCAACTTCATAGGTTGCATTGACAGGAACTTTAATAGAAGGTCCTTCAAGCACTAGCCTTGTTTGAGAAGTAGGCAAACGATTTATGGGCTGAAAATTCCTCCTTGGAACGTCTGCATATGGAGTATGCTGAGCCAATTGTTTCTTAATGGTGATGAGATCATTTGCAAGTTTTTGTACCAATGGATCAGTATTAGGTCCAGGAGTGGAAGAGGAGGAAGAAGCAGACTTAGATTTAGAAGGGTCTCTCCTCAACTTCCCTGACATGATTAAATCATCTTCAACACTAACAGCAAGAGTTTGATCCTCGACCAATGTTGCGAGATTAGCCCTTCTCAGTGCATAACTAACTTCAAGCAATTGGGCATTTAGGAAGAAGCATTTTTGGATTTGGTCTACAGGTTGAGTATTTGGTGGAATTTTGTTAATCAACCTATTGAATCAAGCCACAAATTCTCTCATGGGCTCTTGTGATTCCTTCTTTATTTGATAAATTTGGGCTAGCAAAGCATGCACGTCTTCTGCCGGTTTGAAATGGTTTTCAAACCTAGTTCTCATTGTGTTCCAGCTAGTGATAGCTCCGACCGGAAGGTGATAGAACCAATCAGCAGCATTATCTTGTAAAGTCTCAAAAAAAATCCTTATGCACACATCTTCATGTTCAACTCCCAGAACTCCGCATGTAACTATGAAGGCTGCGATGTGTTCATCAGGATGTACTTTACCATCGCCCTTGAATTTAGGAAAGTTTTTCCAATTACCTCTGGGTAACTCATGCAAAGGTGAGGAAGGGCAAGAGGCCCAACACGATGACCCCAAGGCAATGGTGCCTCCATTCTTGGAAAAATGGCTTGAAGAGGAATTGAAACACCAGCAAGAATCAGAGCTCGAAGATTAGGACTGATTTGTTCTGAAAGAATACCACCCGTAGGGATTCTATCTTTGACAGGAGGAGTGCTTGTTAAACGAGCCTTTCTATTTCTTCTTGTTGAAGGGAAATTAAAACCCTGCTGTTCCAAAAGTTGAAACTGAGAATCTTTAATACCAAGGGCCCTTCTCCCTCGAGTAAAACATGGAGTCACCAGATCAAAAGATGATCGATAAATGATTATAGAAATGGAATATGATTCCCCAGCGGAGTCACCAAAAACTGTTGGTCGTCAAAAAGGACTTCAAGAAGAGCAACAGTCAGGGGACAAGAAGTCCCTCCTCTTTAATGGGAGAGGTTCCCTTATTCAGAAACGAACCTATTTACACACATACAAAGTATGTTTTTACTATGGAACTTGGATATTATGAAAGTGTTTTCTAAAAGGATCATCAATCACAAAATGACTGAGGAATGAAAATGCGAGAATGAGCAGAAAGGCACCATTCAGAATTATAGATGACAGAGTAATTCCTTATGCATGCAAGGGTACAGTGAATTAGAATAAGATAATTTGTATCACATTAATAAGATGAAATTTGAAAAGACACAAAGTTCTGTAAATAACATCTACAAGAATACAAAGCTTCTTAGCATAATACAGACAAATGATCTAACAAGATTAAATGCATAGTTTGAGAATAAAGGAAACCAGATAGACAAAGAATGATAAATCCTTCTGTATTGATTTTGTTATGATTTATTTACACTTTCAGAAATAAGCCAAGTTCTCCCTTCTTTCAAAATGGCGAGGAGAAGCCATTATATAGTTTAAAAATTAGTTACTCTTGGTAACTACTTCTTTAACTAATGTTTAGTTAAAGGGTTGTAAATCGCAATACCCAACTAATTACAAAAAATCCGAGAGGAAAAGGGGGAAGAGAAGAGAAGAATCAGGAGAAGAAGACAGGTGCTCATGACTGGGAGGGACCCAACGACTTTAAAATCTGCTGTCTGAATCTCTTCAATGCCTCTGTTATGTCTCTGCCTCGTGGGACTGATGTGTTGGCGGTGGACTGAGTCCAAAATCTGAGACATTTCTCCATCTCTTTGTCAAATTCGACATGAGTATGATAATCTTTATTTTCTTCCTCTATGGCAGATTGAAGGTAGTAGATCTCCTTCATTTTTTCCTTGGAAATGGAGCTTTCCTTGAATAGGTCACCTTTGACAAAAGCTCTGAATTGAGCTTTGATTTCTTGTAAAGTAAGAGGCACACCAGAAGTCTCATCATGAAGATGGCAATGTATATCTTTGAAGGCAGATATAACTAGTGTTTTGAAGGCCTCACCCTTCTACCAGCTATTCCTTAATTCTCCCAAAGCCTCCTCCAGGACCTTGATCTTCCATTCCATGCTGTAGACCCAGGACTTTGACAAATTATACTTTGTATCTTCAAAGACCTTGCTTGCCAATAAAATGTTTTCATCTGTTTGTCCATGAAGCAGAGGTCTACTATGCAACTACTCCAAAGTTTAAGTTATTTATCTATGATCCCAATAGTGGAGGATAACTTCTGTTACAATTTGTTCACCTTCCCGTGGAGTTTGAAAGATTCAGCAATGAAGTTCAATCCTGTGACAAGCATATCATCCACCATGGCCTCCATAGCTCTGCCATAGACGGAATACTTGTGCATATCTTTGATACACTGTACTTCATCTTGGCTTAGAATTAAAGGTGGTGGAAGAGTAGTTAATGGGGTAGGGTCCAAAACTTTGTCCTTGGAAAAAAGGGATTTGATGAAACTTGTAAGAATTTGGGCTTGTTCTTCCAACTGTTCTATGGTTTGCTACCCTTTCTCTACCCTCCCAATGACTCTGGTGACTATTTCCTGAAGATTGTGGATCTCACCTTCAAGGGTAGATTCTCCCATGGGAATTCTTGAGAGCTCAAGATCAGATGCTTGCAAATCTTACTCTGGCTTGTCTACCTTAGGCTTTGCTATCTCCAGGAATTATTAGCCTTGAGAGTCAGACACTGATCAGGGGATCATTTTTAAAGTTCCCTAGACATCCTTAAATGGTATCAGTGCAAAATATCATCTCAAGATCTTTTCAACGACTGTGAGAATGGTGGCAAACGGACATTGGGAGCTCTAGATATGTTTGGTCAAAGTTCAGACAGCGAGAAAGTCAACTCTGGTCAACTGGTCAATATTGGACCAATCGCACTGTGACACGTGGCTTGCCACCACTTGTGGAATTTGATCGATTTGCCTATCAGGAGATGACAAGTGGATTACATGCTATTTACCGAGTTAATTATTTCCATACCACATTACATGGGTTGACATTATATTATCTTGGTAAGTCCACTTTCCAAATGCCACATATATATGTTAATGTTTATACATTAGTATAAACCGCCAACATGCCAAATGTTATGCTAAGTATGTGGAAGGGAGCATGTTTAATGGAATGCGTGGTGATCAAGGTGGTGAAGTGGTTGTTGGGCTTAAAGCCATGCGTGGAATGTCCCACGTGAAAAACGGTGAGAGTAAGGGGTAATAAAACCCTACCCAAAGTTAATTGCGCCAAATGTGGGATATCCCACTTAACTAAACAATACCGCCCCACTTTACCTTAGCCGCTTTATTGGGAATTAATCCCATTTCAAACAAATGCCGCACCTTATGGGATTTTTATCCCTTAACAAATGCTTAGCCGCTCTTATGGGATATTTATCCTATTATAACATGCTAATCGGCTAAAATGGGTATTAATCCCATTTCCTATGCAATCCGCCCATTATTGGGAATTTTTAATCCCAATTTCTATGTACGGGTAAGGCTAATATTAGCCTAAGGATGATGTTAAATGCATATTTTAAGGGCCCTATTTTTTGTATAAATAGGGAACCCATTCTATTGTAATACACACACACCCGAGCTTATTATTTGTTAAGTTTATTGTCGGGACACACACAAAAGGCAGAAGACAAGCTCAGAGCTTGAAGGCGAATGAGAAATTGTTGTTGTGTGAAGACCTAAATTATTTTAGGCATTATTATTTTGATTATTATTGACCTATTATTTGTTAGGCAATAATAAATTAAATCTTTGTGGCTAGGAGTTATTCAAACTACCTAGTCAGCCCATAGCGCCACACCAATTACTTGAAAATCCTGGATTGTCAACCGGAGTGCTAGCTTCGCATTGTTTGCGTCGGGAAGGCCGATCACAGCTGAAGGAGATTGTACGCCAGGAAGGTGGAAGTCGGGTGCTATTTTTTACCCTTGTCATCTAAAGAACTGGAGTACTGATAGGCAAGTAAAATTCCATTAGGTTTTCTTGTGAAAGTACTATTGTAACTTACAAGTTTTGACTAGTGGAACGGTTCGACCACAAACTCGGAGATGTAGGAAATTGTTGAACTCTGTAATCAATCTGCGTGCAATTGTCGTTATTGTCTTACATTATTTTAAATTGATTACTTAAAAGGAGTAAATCATCGGTAAATAATTAAAGACTATAAGGGTCCGAGATCAAGTCGTAATAACTTGATTATTTTCGGATCATCTTTGGTATCAGAACTGGTTTAGGTCGATATTTGCTTTTCAATAAATTTGATTAACAAAGTGATTGCTTCAAGATTAGTGCAGTTGGTTCAGTTTGTGTGAACAGGGTACAAGTGCACTATGGGCAAGATGTCTAAACAGGGAAGCTCGATGAGATTGAAGTATATAATCACCAGATCCAAGAAGAGAATTCTCTCCTGCGATTAATGTATTCCTCCTTGGAAGAGGAGTATGCTCGTTTGAAATTGGAACTGAAAACCAAGGATGAGCTCTTGGCAAGGTTACAGTGTGGTGATCAGAGGAAGGAAATACCTTCAACTTCAGATGCAGAGGCCATGGTAGATGATTACACTGTAAGTTGTTCACCACGGGAATCTTATTCTTCCTCCCAATTATTTTTAGATTCAGGTAATGAAGTCTTTGGTTTGTTTGAAAAGCATACTAGAGGCATTGGATCCAAGTTACTAGATAAAATGGGATTTAATGAAAGAGGCCTTGGTAAAAATGGCCAAGGCATTGCTAACACAATACAAGTTGAGGATCATCCTCATTTTGCAGGTTTGGGTTATCCTAGTGTGGGAATGGAAATTGGAGAATGCTCCAAGAATGTTGATGGGAGACAAGCTTCTGAAAGCAAAGTGATTACCCCACTAGTCCTGCGAGAAGATTCTGAGTAGGAAAGTTGTGCTTCGTCGTCACCGGTAAGATGTGTAGAAATCAGTGAAGAGGTAATGAGATTCCACCTCCAGTTTCTTACCATAATCATAAGCACAATAAAACTTCTGATCCACTTTTTCATCTTAAGAAGTATGGTTATGATTTTCAGAAGATGTGGAATTCTTTTCCATGTACTTTTTTTGGATTGCATAATCATTCAGTGGCCAGATGCTGGAAGATAAGGACACTGATGAAGAAGTTGATGCCGTTCATCAAGAACAAGGAAAATCAGAAAGACCAATCTCATCATGCAGAGTCGAGAAATGGTAGAAAGAGTTCCTCATCACAGAAGAAGGAGATTAAGAGGAATTTTTGTGCTCATTGCCAGAGGAATGGGCATCAGGTGGAAAATTACAGGAAACTGCATCCATCTTGTCATCAGAGTAATGGCAAGCCAAAGATGGAATGGAGGCCTATTGCAAAGGCAAAAGGAAGTTTCTTCTCCACCACTAGTTGACAATTCAACCCAGGACTAGGTAATACTTGAAAGTGAAAGTCCTTTAAAATGGGTAAGTCAACAATTTTTCAATTACATATTACATAATTCAGATTGATGAATCATATGCAGTATTAAGTTTGGAGACCAGATATTGTGAGGAAATGCTGAGAGAAAGGTTTACAATACTCAGTGGATTTTCTTACTTAGAAAATTTGATTAATGCTCCAAACATATCTCCTAATCAGCTTGTGAGTTCCTGATACAACTTGGATACAGGAATTAACACTTATAAAGCTTGGAGATTAATCTACCATTTGTGCAGACAGTAGAGTTCGCAGAGATCAGCTTAGAACTTCATTCTGTGTAGAGGCATTGTGACCGTGTAGCAAAATGGTAGCTGAATCACCATTGGCATTGACATCAGGTACAAACTTCATTCTGTGTAGAGGCATTGCGACCGTGTAGCAGAATGGTACCTGATATTAGTATGTCAACAAGTAGGAGCTCTCAAAGGATTAGCTCGGAATGTCATTCGGTGTCAAGGCATTGCGACCACACATACGAATGGTAGCTGATCAATAGACTTAGCATCGTGCATCGGAGGCTCGAGGTCTTAAAAGAGGCTTAGCATCATGCATCGGAGGCGTTGAGGTCTGTAATAGACTTAACATCGTGCATTGGAGGCTTGAGGTCTTGAAAAAGGCTTAGCATCATGTATCAGAGGCATTGAGGTATACAGAGACTTAGCATCATGCATCAAAGGCTCGAGGTCTTGAAAGAGGCTTAGCATCATGCATCGGAGGCGTTGAGGTCTGTAACAGACTTAGCATCGTGCATCGGAGGCTCGAGGTCTTGTAAGAGGCTTAGCATCATGCATCGGAGGCGTTGAGGTCTGTAAAGGGACAAGGCATTGTCCATCATTAACATCAGATCAATCAAAGCTCTACATAACATGGAGTTCCTTCAAACCAGTTTGGATTCTGCGGAATCAACTCAGAGTCAGGAGCTGTGTTATAGAGTAAAAGAAGATCCTTGTTGTCAGATATCAAGAAGCTTAGCACCGCATAGAAGAAGCATTGAGGTTTCATATAAGAAACTTAGCACCATAAAGTGGAGGCATGGAGGTATTCTTCAGATATCAGAATGGTGCAGCGGAAGCATCATGGGCCCATAACCCACAGGTCCCAGGATCAGAGTAGAGTTGTCAAAGTGAGAAGGTTGTAGAGGAGAAGACCCAAGGGTCTACTACAGCAGCACTTCCGAGGTGGCAACAGAGTTTTTTTAGATTCAGGACAGTATGGAAGCTTTTTGGGACAAAAAGCTTTTCTCAATGGGGAGGTGTGATCAGGGGATCATTTTCAAAAAGTTTCCTAAACATTCCTAAATGGTGTCAGTGCAGAAGATCATCTCGAGAGCTTTCCAACGAAAGTGAGAACGCGAAAAACGGACATCGGGAGCTCTAGATATGTTCGGTCAAAGTTCAGACAATGGGAAAGTCAACTCTGGTCAACTGGTCAATATTGGACCGAATCGCACTGTGACACGTGGCTTGCCACCACTCGTCGAATTCACTTGATTTTCCTATCGGGAGACGACAAGTGGATTACATGCTATTTACCGAGTTAATTATTTCCATACCACATTACATGGGTCGACATTATATTATCTTGGTAAGTCCACTTTCCAAATGCCACATATATATATATTAATGTTTATACATTAGTATAAACCGCCAACATGCCAAATGCTATGCTAAGCACGTAGAAGGGAGCATCTTTAATGGAATGCGTGGTGATCAAGGTGGTGAAGCGGTTGTTGGGCTTAAAGCCATGCGTGGAATATTCCACGTGAAAAACGGTGTGAGTAAGGGGTAATAAAACCCTACCCAAAGTTAATGGCGCCAAATGTGGGATATCCCACTCAACTAAACAATACTGCCCCACTTTACCATAGCCGCTTTTTTGGGAATTAATCCCATTTCAAACAAATTCCGCACCTTATGGGATTTTTATCCCTTAACAAATGCTTAACCGCTCTTATGGGATATTTATCCTATTATAACATGCTAATCCGCTAAAATGGGTATTAATCCCATTTCCAATGCAATCCGCCCATTATTGGGAATTTTTAATCCCAATTTCTATGTACGGGTAAGGCTAATATTAGCCTAAGGATGATGTTAAATGCATATTTTAAGGGCCCTATTTTTTGTATAAATAGGGAACCCATTCTATTGTAATACACACACACGCAAGCTTATTATTTGTTAAGCTTATTGTCGGGACACACACAAAAGGCAGAAGACAAGCTCAGAGCTTGGAAGGCGAATGAGAAATTATTGTTGTGTGAACACCTAAATTATTTTAGGCATTCTTATTTTGATTATTATTGACCTATTATTTGTTAGGCAATAATAAATTAAATATTTGTGGCTAGGATTTATTCAAACTACCTAGTCGGCCCATAGCTGCCACACCAATTACTTGCAAATCCTAGATTGTCGACCAGAGTGCTAGCTTCACATTTTTTGTGTCGGGAAGGCCGATCACAGCCGAAGGAGATTGTACGCTAGGAAGGTGGAAGTCGGGTGCTATTTTTCACCCTTGTCGTCCGAAGAACTGGTGTACTGATAGGCAAGTAAAATTCCATTAGGTTTTCTTGTGAAAGTACTATTGTAACTTACAAGTTTTTACTAGTGGAACGGTTTGACCACGAACCTAGATACGTAGGCAATTTCTGAACTTCTGTAATCAATCTATGTGCAATTGTCATTATTGTCTTGCATTATTTTAAAATTGATTACTTAAAAGGAGTAAATTATCGGCAAATAATTAAATCCTACAAGGGTCCGAGATCAGGTCATAATAACTTGAGTATTTTCGGATCAGACACTATCCTAGAGGTAATTATAGATTTTTTGGCATGAGTAGGAGGAGTAGTGCCTAATAAGGCCACCACAACATCAAAATTGGGTCCTGAGATTCGAGAGGAAGAATTTCTCTTCCTACTGTCAACAAGATGTTGCACCCATGCAAAAGAGGAGGAGGAAGAAGTAGGTGGGGAAAGAGGACCAGGAGATAGAGAACTCATGGCACCCAAGGTTTGCACTGCTATTGCCTCTAGTTGAGATATGAGTGGGGCACTCAGAGGCACTCAGGAATTTCGGTGCGGAGGAATCAATGGTGCTTGGAAGTTCAGTGCTCTGGACTTCTTTGTCCTTATCTATTGGGGCTTCAAGGGGAGCTTGCATGGTAGTTGACACCTCACTCTCTTCACTTTCATTGAGAACAATAATGTTCTCTAGACCTGAAGGAAATTCTAGAATGCTTCACTCATAGGCTCTTCTTCAATAGGTTCCTTCTTAACCTCCTTGACTTTCTTCTGATATACTTGGGTGGATGAGGAAGGAGTGGAGACTGTGGGACCTTGAGTTAATGAAGTAGGAGGGGTCTGTACACAGGTGCTTCTAAACTAGGTGTCAATGCATTCCCTTCTTGGTGTTGGAGTCATCCTTGTAGGAGGATTCCCCTGAGTGCCTTCTTAAGCTCACGGACTTTCCTTATCAAACCAGATTTTGGTTCTTACCAAGACTGAGATCTAGGATTTCTAGCCAGATCATCCTTCTCCTTTTTGAACCAATCCAAATCCTCCAAGGGAGTGTGTTTGACCACATGTTATCATATTCATATGAGTACAAGTCGGAATTATCATCCTTGAAGCCCTTCAAGAACTTGGTACAGGTTAAGCTCCTGTAAATTAATTAAAGAGAAAATCTGCCATAGTGTCTCCTCCTTACCTCAAAATCATCAGTATAGTCAGCCCAATAGTCCTATGTGTCTACCCCTATGATGATAATTGATCTTGATGTTTTTCTCAATAAAATTCTTCAAGTCAAAACAAGTTCTTGGCCTGAAGAAATGGACAGTGATGTGAGCTAGGGCTCTTTCTATATTTTTTGCATCTAGAGTTGTTTTGCAGGTGTAGTTTCCTAAAGCAGATGGGGAAGTGCAAGCCAGTAATTTTCTTATCCCTACAAGTTCTATGAAAGATTTCCAATTACCTACATACTTCTATCAAGGCCATTTTATCATTGTAGAACATGGGGAGCTTGAGAGGAGTGCTCTCATAGCCTGCAAGCCTTATATAGAAAATTTTTCTAAATTGGATGAAGTAGGCACCGTAGTACGATATCAGATTCATAGCTTCATCAGAAAATATCCTCGCTATGGTGTCACTCTCCAAAAGCCTGACAATGTACATGGTGAAAGCGTCACTCACCCTTCTAAAGTTGCGACTGCTAGTGTCCAGGGTGAACTGACGGGTAGTAGGCATACACAGGGTCAGCCTTATGAGCATCAATGTATGAGAATCCAAACCTTTGCCTCGATGTTTCTAGAGTATACATTAAGTATGAAGTCATATAGAATTTCTTGGTTTGTCTGTACATTAGACAGCTTGCTCTGCTAGGTTCATACTAATGATCTCCACCCAGTTGATATTCTGAGTTCCTTTGCACACCATATTGATAAGTGGGCACATCCAGAAATGGAACTCATTTGTAGAGGGTAAGACCATGACCCGAGCTAGTAGGATTATAAAATCCAACAATTCCTCATTGAAATCTGCACGGATGATAACCTTGGACAAGTTGAGATGCCCCCTTTTTAGGGTTTTTAAGCCTATGGACTTCGTCACCCGCGCCTTATATTTCTCACTTTCTTGATCGAAGATTTTTTATTTGTGCCTATGTTTTGAGATTAATTACTGGTAGTGAAAAGTTGTCCATCTCAAGAATCCTTAGGGTATTTCGCAATGGCGGTAGCGTCTAACTTGGTAATGAGTTCTACCATGCACGATTTGTTAGTTCACTCGAATCAGGATTAAAATGTGAGCTACAAGAGTACTGTATCTTCACATTGCATTAAAACCCATAGGGAAACCATTAAGGGTGAATGCGAAACCATTGTCATGAATCATCTGTGCCATAGCTAGAGGGATTTACATCTATCATTCTTGCCCAAAAATCCCCAAAATCAAGGTGGTGAACTTCACTGTCTCCAATATCGGTGAATGACAGACTTGAGCGGTGAATTTTGATTCCTGAGCCTTGGAATTGGGCGATCTTCATGTTGTTAGATAATTTGAAAAAGAGAGCCAATAGTTACAATTTGGACTCGGGATGAAATTGCAGGGGGAATGGATAGGCACGTAGAAATTTCAATTGTAAAGTTTGAGCAATAGATAACATGAAATTTTCAGTGTGTCAAAAACGCATAGGGGGGAGTTCGTTATATAGCCATTTCAAGGAGAGAGAAATACAATGAGAATATGCATTAAATACACATTTACCAATCCTTGGAAAGCAAGATATTGGTAAAAGAGCAGGAAAAATTAGCATCGGATGGCCTTTGGTTCATTTACAACATGCAAGGGACGCAAAAGCGTGAATACGCGTGTTAAGACTATGATTCAAAGCGATGCTTGGAAAATAATGCACAAATGCTTTAGAGATTGCAACATGAGGGGATGAAAGTACGCATGGAATACGTGATTAAATGCCAAATGTGGATGGAAAATGTTGGGAATAACTGGCCCGAGTGAATGTTGGGACACTTGGGACAAAAAGTTTCGACTGGCCCGAAAAGAACGTTGTCTTGGACCGGCCGATTCGGGGAATAGAATCGAATGTTTAACCTGGGACCATGCGGGATTTAATTTGAAATGGTGGCCAAGACAAAGGCCCGGACCCAAAAATTGAGTAGATCTTCTCAATGGTATGAGGAGATCTTCACATGAAACCATGGATCAACAGATACTCAATACACTGATCCATCAATGTAATACTATGTCGAGTTGGTTGGAGGAACAAAAAAACAAGGGGTAGATGTTTGTGGACAAAATATGCAAATTCAATACATATCTGTACTAGTAGACCAAAGAAAATTGCAGATGTTCAACATTGTTACATAAACATAAACGATAATTCCCATGAAGGAGTGAAAAAAAAGAGAATGATGGACGTAGAAGGTATTTTGGAGGATTGACAACAACTTGTCATATGAATTTTGTATGTCAAAAGGTTTTGTTTTTTGATTCATTTAACATGGTTTATGTCTCATAAGGTAATGACTAGGTGAATATATGAATATTTAGCACCATAGTGGGTGAGAATAGATTCATCATCTTGACATTGAACACCGTTAATAGTCAGGTGTATTCGTTCATCGATCATGTAAGGATACAAGAAGGGAAGAGAAGAGGGGATCCTTGCCATCTCATTGATAAGTTACAGGGTCCCAAGGAAATGATTTTCATGAATTTCTTTTAGGAGGAATGGATTCTGGATCCATATACTCCGTAGGTGAAGGTGGTGAAGTTGGTGAATGGGGGGGAAGAAGGTTTATTAATCCTCAATGAGTTCAACTCGGGCCTTCTTGGGAGATGGTTTGGCAAAACCAATAACACTACGGTCTTTATGTTTACAAGTGGTGCACATGATGACAGTATGGTGGCCTTGTTCATATCAAAAAAAAATCCAAAGCCCTTCCATGCACCCAACGATGTAGGAAGGTGTGGGAAAAGTGGCAGTTGGTGAGAGATTGAAGTTCAGAGGAAAATTGTCAACATTTGGGAAGGTGGCTCAGGAAGAGTAGGTAGAAGCATCAAGTCCCCCATATGTTAAGTTGGTGTGAAGGTGGGGAGGAGCATAGGGGAAAACCTCACCCATGCAAGTGATCATAACAGGGGATGTTGTATTCTACAAAGGTTACCATACTCTTAAGGAGTAAGGAATTTGTCAATGTTATAAAGGCGGTACTCCCCCAAACCGAGGCATTGAAAAACACCTTCTAAGGGATCAGTAGTGGGTATGTGGGTAGCAGAAATGGATGAATTATCTGGGTCAATTGAGAAGAAGAAGCATTAGTTATTTGAGAAGTAAGATGGGTTGGTTGATGGTGTCAGTTACAAAAGTTTTTGGTAGCAGTGGGAATAAAGGAGCTAGGTGTGGAAGAGGTAGCGGAAACATTGGTGGATGGGGCATGTAGGTGAAGGGGAATTAGTAGTGGTGGTAGATTCCTTAACTGGTATGAAAGGACATCATTAGGTCGATACAACATGTTACAGGTCTTGAATGGTGAAGGGTCGAAAAGGGATGGTATAGTTGTGTCCCTTCATGTTCAAATTTTACACAGCTGGTGTAAGGTTGAAGGAACACAACCCATGGCACATAGGATCCAAGTTCAGCCAAACAATCATGTTATACTCGAGTTCCCCCTCTAAGACATAGAATAATTATGGAATGGTATGAGGGCAGCCACACAAATGTGGAGAATGATGGTCCCAAGAGTGGATTCATGATCATCATTGAATGAATGCATCATAACTGGGTTATTATGCATGCAATTGGAAGGGATACACATTTGGTTGTATGCATGGGAAAAAATGATGTTGATGTTAGCACCGCCATCGATCATAATGTGGTTGAACACATATATTATCAATGTAGATGGAAATGAAGTAGGGGCAATGATCAGGATCATCTGATTGGAGAGATACAGTATCTTCATCAGAGAAATGGAGAGTGACTACTTGATGAGTGGTAGTGGGTGTAGAGGAATGGGATGAAGTGGTGAGAGAGGCCATATGGTGAGGAGTGATTATGGATGCCACAGGAGTAGGGTCATTAGGTAAAACCTCAATAGATTACAAAACCTCAATGAGGGCCTGTCGATGAGACTCAGAGGTTTGGACCAGGTTCGTACAAAGACATTTCGAGAGGAGATTAGTGTAATTATTTAATCATTATATGATGGGAAACCCCATCAGAAATAGGGTATGTGGGTCCACAGATGGTGATTTTTGGTGTAGGTGCAAATGGGATATTGGGTAACAAGAGTTTGGCATATGGGTTGGTTGTTTTCTCCTTTCCTTTTCTTTCTGGGTGTGAGTGGAAATGTTAACCATATTAATATGGGGTACAGGGAGTAGCTGAGTCATGATAGGTGTAGCGACATGACATGCAATAAATTATGGTAAGTGGAATGTACTGGTTTTGTGAAAAGAATTTGGCAGCACATTGGCATTTGGGCAGAGGTTTGGCTAACTCTCTTATGTAGACCATATTGATCTTGAATGTTGGAGGCAGATAAAAAGGTTGTGGAGGTGGAGATGAATGTCGACTGAATAGGTAAGGGGTGAGGGTGTGTGGTGATACGTGAAAGTGGAACAAGGTCCTCATCTAAAAGATCATCGTCGTCAAAGTTTTCTTCAGGAGGACATAGTTGGAGAAGAACAGTATCTTAAGAACCTTAAAGTTTTCTACATCATTGCCCTAGACACATGATGGTAGGGTGTAAAATTTTTGTATCGTCAAACCCTAGTTGGTTTAGGTTTGAGTGGTTCATAAGGTCTAAGTGGTGGAAATGTGATGACAGAGGTCTCTAAAAGGTTTGCTAAGATGTTGGCATAAGACCCTGTCAATGGATCACAATGCGAAGTAAGTGTGGGTCAAGATCGAGGTGTGTGAGTAATGTTGGTAGGAGAGGCACCATATGAGGTGGAATCAAATGTGGAATAGGTTTGACCATTGGTTTGGTAGGTAGTACTATTTTAGGTTTGGGTTGTACCTTCTTGGGTAAAGGTGTAGAATATGATCTAGCGGTTGAAGGTGTTGTAGGGTTTGACTACCTCTTTAGAGGGTAGTGGGCTCTTGGATTTTGGTTGCACCTTCTTGGGTAAAGGTTAAGAAGGAGTGTGTGATGTAGAAGGGAAGGTAGATGGTGGAAGGGGACAGGTTAGCCAAGGTGATAAGGGAGGTGCGAGTAAAGGTTTTTGGAAGAGGTAAGGTGGAGAGGTATTGGTTGAAGAGAAGGGAATATCATAGGTAGTGATGAGGCTACTAGAAGTGGTGTGGGTATAGGTAGGTAAAAAGGATGCAGGTGATGGTGAAGGCGTATGTTGTGTAGGTAATTTGGGTGTAATAGAGGCTCATGATGAGGAGGTGGGATGTTGTGCTTTTAGTTTACCTTGGGTAGGAGGTTGCTTGGCCAAGGTTGATGGGTGGGGTCCTAGGATAGATGGAAGTGGTGAAGGTGAAAGAGGGGTAGTGGGAAGCTATAGTGTATGTGACCTAGGAGGTTGGGTCCTTCTCTTAGGTGGGGAATAGTCTTTGTGTTGGCCTGTGAGGATGTGGCTAAATCCGATTTGACAGGGGGATGGGACTAGGCTTGGTGTCGGCATGACTCCCAAGGTATGGGTAGCTTTGGATACAGGTGAAGGTGTAAGTGGTTTAGGCATAGGTGGTTGTGGAGGTAATGGTAGAGGTGTAGGTGTGGGTGAAGCATGATGTGGAAGATGTCACCACAACTACTTTAGGTATGATGGATTTTTTTGCTCCAAACATTTTGGGGTAAATGGTAGAAGTATCAGTGGGTGACATCTAAATTTGAGTTGAAACGGGGCATTCGAAGGTGCCCCCAAAGCATGGGATGATCAATGTAGTCTAAGTGGTATCTGCCAAACATGAGAATGGCATGGTTTAGTAGAAGGAACCAATGTTGATTTCGTGGTGATTCCCGTAAATAAATCTAGTGCCTGTGAAACAGGGAAGTGATTAGCTTCCAACTCTATGGGTAAAAGAGATGAGAGAAAATCAAGTGGATCCTTGAAATCTGGTGGAGAATTATCTTTTACTGAAAGGGACACTATCAATGGGTCATCCACTTTTTGGGGAGAAGGTAAGGTGGATGAGGTAGGTTCTTCTTTTGGTGAAGAGGAAGGTAAGCATGACTCTCCCATGGGTAGGAGAGTTAATAAAGTGGGTTGTTTATCAAATTGAGAGGTGCATCGGGAAACTTGCATTGGAAGATATGGTGGACTCCTTTGTAGGTGCAGAGGGAGATGAGGGATACTCCTCTATGGGTAAATAACTAGATAACACAGGTTCCTCCATGGATGAAGGAGCTTGTGCAATAATTTCTTCAATAGATGAAGTAGGAGGAAATTGTGTGGAAGGAGCTGGTAAGATGTCAAAAACAACATGAACCTCGTGGATATTACCTGTCATTGGCGGAGGAATCACTGGTTTGGTTAGATGAGGGGGTGTGATTCGAGAAATATTCTTGAAGATATGAAGGTTCTAGTTAGCCGGTGCATTTGGATTGTCCAAGATGAGATCTCCTTTATCTAACATTTCTTGGACAATGTTTTTGAAAGTGATACAATTACCATCACTATGACCTCAAATGTGATTGTAATTGCAGTAATCATTTTCATTATACCATGTGAGCACAGGGTGAGAAGGGTCAAAACTAGTATGTGGTTTGATGGCTGGCAGGAAGGGTAGTGGCTGCAACTTTGTAAGATTTTTTCTAAAATGACAGATTAAGGCTCTCCTATTGGGGCATACTTGCATTGCTATCTTCTAAACTGAAAGGTTTGAATGGGGGAAAGGTTAGACGAAGGTTTTTCTTGGTTGGATGGATGAGATGGACCAGATTTTAAAACAACTATGTTGGAAGACCCCTTGGTTTTAGAATAGGTATTTTGGGGTTTGGAAGAATAAGAAGTATCATTTGATTTGAACATAGCATTTTTGTTACGCAGTTGTAGCTTCTTTTCTTCAAGGGCACGAATTTCCAACTTCAAGCCATGGTAAATGCCTCATCAAAGGTGTGGAAGGTCTGGACCTGGAGAGTTGGTGATATATGTCTGGCACAAGCCCTGGTAAACAATTCTATTAACTCTGTCTGAGGTAATTGGAATGTAAGTTGGTTAATCAGGCTGTGCCATTGAGCCAAAAAAATACATGATAGATTCATCTTCATATTGGCGTGTGGGTATATAAGTTAGTCATGGTGACTTTCTTGACAATATTGATAGAAAAGTGGTCAAGAAAATCCTGAGCAACCTAGTTAAATGAGAGGATAGAATGTCTAGGTAAAGAACTATACCAATCCAAAGTGAGTCCCATCAATGACATTGGAAATGTTTGAAGGAGAAACACATCATTGTGAGTGATCAGGTAGCAGACATGTTTAAAAGACCACAAGTGTTGTTGTGGATATTCTTTGCTATTGAACCAGTTGAATTTTGGAATTTCCCAATGTGTAGGGTACGAGTGAATAGGAATGGATGGGTGAATGGGCTCATTACAAATATCGTCATATGTTAGAGAGTTACGCAAACCTAATAAAAATTCTTCCAATTTATGCATATTTTCCATCATCATTTTGATTATTTACGTGGTGGGTTGTGATGATGGGTGCACCCCCTGAAGTATGAGGGGGTAAATAAGATTGGTATGAGGTAGGTGGCATCCCATTGTGTGATAGTGCTACATAAAAAATTGTGATGGAGGTATATGAGAGGGAATGGAGGTGGAGGGGAAGTAAGCAGAGTGGGAAATGGAGGAAATAGGTGGTTGTTGGTAATATGTATACGTAGGTGGGGTGGATGTAAAGACCCTAGTGGATGATTGGTGGAAGAGACTGGGGTATAGAGAGGATGAGGCTTTGGAAGGGAGTGTGTGTTTCCAAACACCAAAGGTGGATGCGATGTAATAGGTATATAAGAAGTGGAAGACATGGGTACACCTATACTGAGGGTGGTGGATGTAGGCACGGTGGATATCCATAGGGGTGGAAGATGTCATGGGTGTAATAGACGTTATAGGTACAACATATATAAATGAGATGGGATCAAGATGAGAAATAACATGTGGCAAGGTGGAGGCAACCAAGGAAATGCTAGTAGTGGCAAGAGGCAGAAGTGGGTGCAAGTATAGGTGGGATAGATACATGGGCATGTCATAGATAAGTTTCCTAGATGAGTCACAAGTGGATGAATGGGATAAGTAATGTTGTAAAGTAGTGAGGTTATAATCAAAGAGTTTTGTGAAATCCTCGTTACTAGTATTAATGGTGATAGGCTGACTGGGATCCATGGGTGATAGAATGGAAGGGAAGTGATGGGCTAGGTGGGAGAGGTTGAAGGCTATCATGGAATACAAGCGTGTTGGCTTGGCTATGATTCAAAACCATGTGGGTTAGTGTAGACTTGGTAATATGATCTTTGTAGATGACACAAAAGAATAGAAGGAAAGGAGAAAATAGTTATGGCAGGTGAAAACTAGTGTTGTTTTAACTAAAAAATTAAAGCACGGAAACTGATGGTGGTTAAGGGAACCAATGTCGGTGATAGAGGGTGACTGATGATGGTTAGGGTGACTGATACCGGTTACTGTGAAAAATCAAAAGCTTTGCAAATGTGGCAATAACTGATGAAAATGAAGAAAATTATGGTTTTTATAGTGATTTCAAAGACTTAGAGGTATGATGTTGTATCTGAGAAACCTCAGAAAGAACATAAACGTGATGAGTGTTATTTTTGGTAAAATGACCAAAAAAGAAGGAAACCGACAGTGGTCAGGTCAACCAATGACTATCAGATGAGTAAATCGATGATGGTTTCTGGATCGACACCAGTCACTGTGAAATTTGAAAAGATGGAGAAAGGCAACTTTAGTGACTTAGATCAGATTAAATACCAGCCCAAAAATCTGAGTATGGAAATGATGGACCCTAACACACTAAAAAAAGTTGTAATACACCAACTATGATTATGGAGTGTGAAAGGAAGAAAAGAATGGAGAATACGACCTCACGACTCAAAACACAAATCAAACAAAAACTAGCAAACAAAAAATCCTATTGATGAATTTTATGTTCCAGCTTATGTTATTTAGGACTGACTTGTGAATAGAACAAATTTTTTGGTTTGATAAAAGTTGCCCTATGAAAATCCAAGAACTAAGGATGGTTTTAGGTAAATTTTTGGTGAGGTGGGTCCTTTCTCTGAGATAATGACTGGATAGAGAAACCATCTTGGTGCCCACTGTCAATCCTCTGATCGTGTGATCATTGACAACTTCTTCTAGGTAGGATGTTGTTTAAGAAGATGTGTAAATTTTTTGAGTGGTTTGGTATAGAGAATGTGTAAAGTGAACTGTGATTGAATTATTCAACCATCAGCTAGGCATGAATTCCAGCATATAGGTTTCCCTTAATTTAATGTGAGCTATAATACAACATACCAAAATGAAATGCAAATTTTTTAAGCCCAAATCCACAATTAAGTTCGATGTAGAAAATAGATAATGGGAAGAGGAATTATCTTTCACTAAAAGAAATACAATAGAAAGGAAGACACGTTATTTTTAGAGCACCAAAAACAACAATTTATTTTAGACAATAGAAAGAAGGAGAAGATTCTAGAGAAGAAAATTTAATGTGAATACTTTCAAAGGGAAATAAACACACTATTATTTACCTAGTGAATGAAAAATGAAAAATAACCCCTAATGGGTCCCACTAGGCATGCCAACATGTTTCACCGAATTGTTGTAGATATGAAATAGATAAAGGTAAATAGGTCATGGAGGAATACTTGTTATCACATTGGTCAAAGGGTGTGAGTGCGCATTTCTGATTTCTGATCCAAGCTAATTGTGTGAGCTTCCTTTTGGCTAGGAGGAACTACCTGTAATACAAAACAAGACCACAAGATATAGCTAATAGACAAAATATAGTGGACTACCTAGCGTGAGCTAGATCGATGAAGTGTGATACTTCCTCGATGGTTGTCAATCCACTGATATATAACTCAATATGAAATAACTGAACATGTAAATAAAATAATCTTATAGCTAGTGTTCTGATTTAGGTATCTCAGACTACTATCTGTATCAATCCAATTAAATGCTTGATAACTAAACTGGTGAAGGTCCTAGATCAGGTTACAGATTTTGCAGGTGGTCAGAAGGTTACAGACAAAGTCTAGGTAAGATTTGGTGAAGTTTGGGTTGACTTTTGGGTGATTAGGAAGCTTGCTAGTCTAAGGCATAGTTTTACCAAGCACAAAGACTGACGTCGATCAGGGTGATCGATGTCGGTTCAGGTATGATCAATGATGGTTTAGGATGATTGATATCGGTTGCTATGGGAAATGGCAGAATGTCAAAAATGGTGTCTAGGATCTCTCAGTTCATGCACAAAAGAGTTGGGAAAGGTCTGTTGTGAGGTTTTATGTGGGGTATCAGATCTGGATGGGGATTTTTGAGGTTTTGGGGAGGTTTTGAGGAGGTTTGAGGATTTAATGGTTAAGTGAATAAGATAACATAGAGACTGATGTCATTCGGGTGACCAATTCCAGTGAAGAGGGGAAATTGACGATGGTTAAAATAACCTGCATCGGTAGGGGAAATTTGGTGGTAATTAAATAAAAGGTAGATTTGGAATTCTTTGTGATTACATAAAGGATGAAGGGAGGATGGCTAGGTTCATAATAATATTCAGGAATACTCAATGAATGCATAGAGGTTAAGTACAGAAAGTTAGAAGGTCATGTGTGGTTGGATATGTAGATTGGTAAGAAGGTGGGGATGGAGGAATGCAAGAAATAACAAGATCTGATAACAAAAGATAATGCGCCTACACTTTAAGCAGGTACATAATGATGAAAATATAATACACTTACTTGTATTTGTAGGTTTGGTAGGTGAAGGAAGGTAATGGCTAATATATGAATATTTTTTTGGTCAATGTCATGGAAATACTTCCAGAGTTCTCCCGTGAATGTTATAATGCCTTTGGACAAGTCTCAGGTGCTTGTTTGGGCATGTGGATTAATGTATTTTGTCATTTGCATGTTGAGAAGTCTCTGGTTCATGCTTGAATGTAATAGAACTCTTAGAAATAAAAAATTACCAACCTCAGTAAACAGTTGCCAAAGGGTATATAACGTGAGCAGTGTTCGGTGACCGGATTGAGGAATAACCGGTGTTAGTTAAGACAGGAAATCCTAGGTTTGCCAACAATAGGCAAATATTTTCTATTTTTGGGGTGCTTTGATTATCAGTCTTGGTCTTGAGTGAGGGTTAGAATTTATATAATCAATATTTTTGTTAGAGAAGGAATAGGACTTTAATTTTAGGGTTTTGAAAGAGTCCTAGTTTGGTTAAGATAAGTAGAGGCCCAGCCTTAGTTAATTAATATACTAAGACTAAGTCCATGGTGATGTGTCTAGGTGATGTGGCTAGGTGAGGTGTAAATTAAATTAATTAAAGTAATCAATAATATCAGGATGAACATTAATTCAATTGTAAATAATTAAATTAATATTAATGTGGGAGTAACGGGTCATGGTTAGGTGAATATGTTACGTTAATTAATTAAAGGGAACCAAGGGGAGTGTGACCCAAATTTGGTGTCTACAACAAAAAATCTTTCCTTGTGGTGGTGCACTTTCATGTCCCTCTTTTCCCTTTGGGAAAGGGAAAAATGGACATTACCATGATCAAAATGCACCAAGGATCTTAGCAACATGAGGATGGGGCCAAAAATCAGTGTAAGTTTATAACACCTTTCTAATACCCCAAGTTGCATTTTAAGTGACGAAAGCTCATGAAACATGTGGTGGTGCATTCTAGTGTCCCCTATGTCCCCTGGGAAAAGTTTATAAAGAAAAAAAGGGACATTAGGGATCTCCAAGTGTAGTGTTGTCACTTTTTGAAGCTTGCTTTCACCAAATATTGCAAGAAATAGTCATCTTAACACATTTAATTTCCCTGGGAGCCTCTTTGGGAGTTTCATAGGAAACCCTTAATTTTTTTTGAATCTAAAATGTATTATGAAAAAATTCTTAAAATTTTTAGTATAAAAATATTCCTTCAATTTTACATTTACCCTCTTTCTCAATTATGCTCAAGCATGTGTGCTGATGAAAGGAATTTCCCCCAGATTTTATGATGATAAAACTAAAAACCAAAACATTGGGTATGAGGAGGGCCTCCCATACATCATTTTTTATTTTGAATCAAGTCCCAAATCTTCATATAACTCCCAAAACCTTCCATTGGATCTCTACCAAGATTAGAGGTCTTCATTTATACTGTCAGGCCCATATCTCAAAATATGCAGCATATAATATATTTAAAACTTTTGCAATGTAAAGAAGTATTCCTTATCTTTCCGATGAGTATCCATTTTATTTCCAATTCATCTCTAGGATTCTTATATGTATGGAACAATCTAACTAGTTGTTTTAATGTTTTCATTTCCTTACACATGCTACAAATAGCCCGATGTTGCATAGCTTGTTACTAAACCTAATTTTCTTGCACAAATTTCCTAAAATACCTCAGGTGATCACAAGGATAAACCACACACTTCTTTGGTGCATTTTATTTTCTCTTTTTATTCCTGAAGGGTGTTCACTAGGTGTAAAAATCTTTAAAATAGGCCTTTCAAGGCCTCCAGAAGCACTTGTCTTTTCTTGGATCCAAATATCTTCATAAATCAACTTGAATAACATCCCCTATACATGAAAAAAAACTTGAAAATCATATTATCACATACCTCTAGGCCATAATTAGGGTGACACATTGACTAAGTTGGTTGGAGGGTAGGCTCACATTGATCGGGAGAAGGATTTTCAAGGGTGACTTACGTTGTCATGTCAAAAAAATTGAATTTTGATGCTAAAAATTTTGCATGACAACAATTGGCTCTAGCTTAGGGGCTTTTTATAGATCAAATTGAATGAGGATAGGGAAAGCATGAATCCTATAATCTCATGACATTGTGTTCACTAGTGCCTTGTCCATTGGACTATATCGATTCACCACAGAGATATACAACAAAACTTCCTTTATTGAATAGACACATGCAACAAGGAACAAACATGCAATAGGAAAAGGAAACAAAATATGAGAAAGGAAATACACAACACAAAGGAAACATGAAATGAGAAGGGAAACATTGTAAATCACCTATGTGCATGTGGGGGAAAACCTGCTTTCATTGAAGTACTAATTTTGATTGAGTGCTTACTTGTAGACGGGTATCACCAAATTTATTTCTTATGCAAATTGATTGAGAAGCTTGCTGAAATATGAACCTCTCCTCAACTTCTTGAGAAATATAGTGTGAATTTTATTTCAATTGATGATCCACTCGTTCATTTCAATTCCTCTATTGCTCTGACATATTATTTCCATTTTCTCACTGATTCCCAAGTTTGTTCCACTTGCTAATTTTCCATCATTGTTGTGAAGATGAGCCTCAATCATATTTGTCTTATTATTTTCATAAAAATAATTTGTTCTTCATTGTACATATACTTCATGATCACTGCTTCCATATGTTGATTCTTGATAGATGATTTAGAAACTTCATCATTATCACTAGCCTCTTGAATTTATTTGTTTCTCATTTGGGCCAAGAAATTATCTTTCTCATACTCTGGTTCTTTCACAAATAGTGTTTCATGTGCATGTGCATTGCATCATCCTCTTGGAAATAGAATGAGCTTAGAGTTGGGAATGCAATACGGATACTGTAGAAAACTAAAATATGTTTACGTGGTTTTAATACTTAAATTGCACTATCTTCTTTCCTTTCATTTGGACAATTGACGACACTTTGTCAATTAAACGCCTCTTATCCTCTCAATGGGTCAATTAGTGAAACTTCGCTAATTAACCACGATCTTCACTCTCTTTTGGTCAATTGAAGACACTTTTTCAATAATCCACCATTTTCCCTCTATTCTCATTAATTAAGTACCTTTCATTAATTAACTAACTTCCCCATCACTCATGATGTCGATTAACAACCTTTTGTTAATTAATGTTTGCTTCTTCTTGGGTTAATTAATTACACTCGCTACTCTAAATCAACAAATAATTATTTATTGGATCAAATCCATCTCTTATAAACACCTAAATTATACTAATTTTCCTCTAAAAATCCTCTATAGGCATACCCCTACTATTAATTAATCACCTTTGATTAATTAAACCCCCTTTCAAATCCCAAAAATTGCACACACTTTATTAAACATACATGACCTTTGTATTTCCTCTTTGGGGTTTATCCCACATTCATCAAATTGTTATCTTTTCCTGAACTAAAAATCTATATAAAAAAACCCTCCTTACCTTTCTTCTTACACCTTATTTTCACTAGAGAAAATTATAGGCATTTTGATGTCACTCAGGAAAATCACGCCAGCACGCCTGAGAATATGTCATTAGGGGTGCATATGTGTCAATATGGGAATGTAGGTGTTGCACTGTCTAATTGTTAGCTTAGATTCGTGTAAATTTCATCAGGGTGCATATATGTCATCATGTGTGCATATGTGTCAATCTCGATGCTTAGGTGTTGCATTCTCTACTTTTTTTCTCAGAGTTGTATATATGTCATTAGGGGTGCATATATGTAATCAGGGGCATCAAGGGAATGTATATGTCATCAAGGGTGTGTTACCATTGAACCTTGTGCATAACATATATTCCGGAGGCCATAAATTTTTCTCCCGCTTTCGAAATGACTCCATTTTTTTTGCATTGGAAAAGTATTGAAGAAAACTATGCAATGGAAACATAATATTAGGATTTTGAATTACAATAAATTTATGGTTTCCTTTATTATAAAAATAATCATTTTCTAACATTTCTAAATGCTTTGTAAAATTTGGTCTTTGATATTTCTAACATCTTTTACTAGGTTTTTGATGCTAATTTTTGTTTGCATAGTGTTTTTAATCATGTATTTTCTTACTTGTTTGATGAATGTTAATGAAGGTTGTGATTTCACTTGTTGGACTAAAAGATATATATGTTCTTCCCTCGCACCTTTTAGGTGATATTGGGAATCAGAAATAGCTCTAAGTCTTGTTTTAATTTGCTTTAAAAACACTTCATTAAAATTATTTGTTAAGGGAATGAACAAAAAATCAGATAAAATGGGTTGCTTTGTACTTTGATTTCGCAACTATTTTACATTTTCTTTATAGTTGGATTTTTGTGTTGTGTATGCTCTTCCCTCGCACCTTTTAGGTGATATTGGGAATCAAAAACAACATTTAAATCCTCTTTTATGATGATTTGATATTTGTGGAGAACTACTAATCTTTCACATGCATGACCAAAATTCATTTGTCAAAGAATCAACATCTAAACCAATACTAATACAATTTGTTTCAGGTTTGCAACGGTGTAAAAACCACACTAAGCTAAAAGATTTTTAAAAATGCCACATTCAAAACATTGTATTTGTAGGTTCGGTTAAGAGTTATGGCTCATCCGCTTAAAACTAGGGGAATTACATTAGCATAAGCTGTATAATGCATAAGGATGCCCCTAAGAACCCCAAAGTAGTTCAAAAATTTAGGGAATCAGTGAATGAAATAGGAAGCATTTCTCTTACCACTTGACTAGTACACCTTTATGAGATTAGAGTCAAAATTATCTTCACACGACCCCAGTGAGATACAACTCAACGCAATTTTTTGCTCATTGTATCGAAAGGGGTAAAGTAAATTTGAGATACTCCTTGGTTTATTCAGTGTCACTTCCTTGGAAAACCATGCTCATAGAGGTAATTTGTGGCATCTAGAGAATGAAGTAATAGGAATTAATTTTGCACAGGAGCCAACTTTACCAAAAATCAATAGTGTTTCAAAGAGCTCTCATGAAGCAAGAAATTTTTGGAGTCAAAACCTTGTTAGTCAAACAAGGGGATTGTCCATTGAGTTTGAGCCTAGTGTTATTCATCATGAATATTACAACGTGTTACTTTGTATTATTTTTTCACTTGCCCTAAGGTAAGGAAAAAAAATTCTGAAGTTATGTTTACTTTGTTTCATCACCACTTGGTCTATCCTTTGCTCTCTTGTTGATATTTTTCATTAAAAGAGGAGCATCATACTTAGTGTCATTAAAGATTGTGTCCACAATTTTTGCACTCGCTTACATCCTTCCTTGTTGTGACTGCGATAGTAAGCATTGAAAGTGTGTTGGTAAATCCTCATATCTTTAGTATCCTTGTCTTGATACCAACACCAAGACGTCTCATTTATAGCTATGTTTTCTTCATCATCGATCTTCCCTTGAGGTGTTACTTTTCTCGCATCGTCTTGATACAATTTTGATACTTACATCTTGTTTCTTGTAAATTTGATTTAAGTGTCTAGATTATACTATTACATTGCTTGCACATTGTAGTAAATTTTACCTACTCCTTTTAAACCCTAGGCACATCGGCATATCACCTAGCTTGAACTAGGCAATCACCTAAATCTTGTAAAGGTGTCAAGCCACTATTTTATGTGAGCCTTACAAGAATATTCATCGTTATAGAAAAAAAACATATATAAATACACACATACATCTTATGAGAAATAAAATGAGACTAGATATGAGCTTAAATGATCCATATTACAATTATGAATATTAAAAATAACATACATGAACCAGATTTGAACCATGAACACAAACAATTAGATCCATTGACCTCTAATATTTAGAACAACACCATTATATTAATTCACCAATATTACAGTACCCAAATACATCAAGAAATATACATAAATGGACTAGATACATTATCAGAGTTTCAGTGTTCTCCCACAATGGTTTCATTACAAAAGCTACAACAGTGATCAGACATATCTCTCCTAGATCTCTCTACTTTCTTGCACACATCCATCACACATTACACACACCTCTCATCTCATTTCACATATCCTCTCTCTTTATTTATCATTCAAATCAATACATATCAAGGGGTTCGAAGGAATATTCCCTTACCACCTACTCATCACTGAGAGTGAACCACCTACCAAATTTCATCATGTCTTGTTATAATCAAGTATTCTCAGCATGAAAGTGTTAGTTAAACCATAACTAAACTCACTTTACATCTCCTAATATTGTCATGATAACCATATCCGATAATATGCTTTCCTTGGGCTGTAAGTATCCATGTTTTAGCCTTATACACAATCAGATCTGGATACATCTCCATGTGTCCCTTATTACAACTCTGACCATGGTCCAAAATATGGCTAAGTCATAATCCTGTTCTTCTTGGGTGTGAACCTATGTGCCTCCTCTGAAGTTACTTCTGCACGAGCCTTTGTTCCTTGCTGGCGCATGAAAAAACATTCTGTGCTTTAGGTACCTAGTCTCCTTAAGGGCTCAACATTACCCCACACTAGTTTGATTACAGCCCACGGTAATATTTCACACTCGCTGAAATAAACTCAATGATCTAAGAATCAGATAAGGCAAAAAAAACTTGCATGATGCAATTGTCTAGATGACTAACTAAAGGAGTTCAGGGAATTTTGCATCTATATCTGCCTTTAACTTCTTCCATGCTTCCAATTCTGTCAAATATTTCCCTAGCACCTCCTCTACTATGCTGGGTACTTAGTCTAGTGTAATCTCTCCAACCTTCCCCTTGAGCTCTTATATGACCACCACCATCTCTGTGTAAACACCCTCGAACTCATCCATACGTTTTGTGATGAAATCTCAAAGTTTTCCAATAGGAAATTCCAAATTTTCGTGCTTGGTTTTTATTTTATCCTTCTATGTTTTGGTGTCAATTATCAAACTACGCACACTCAATATTATTAATTTAAACTTTCTCCTACAAGGCCTTGAGGACCTCCTCTCCATCTGCTACCCATACATCAATAATGGGATCTCATTTTCGGCAACTGTTGAATCCCGTATCTACTAATATTTTTTCTTCCTTGAGTTGGGTGAGCAAATCCTCCAACTTAGTGATTTGGGCATCCACAATGATCTTGTGTTTTTCCTTCCCATTAGTGAGCTCCTTAGCCGTAGGCCCTGCACCACCTTTTATGTTAGCCAACAACATCCACACTAAGTATATTAAATACTTCATTTCATCACCATAATCTATCCTAGCTTGGCTCACCAATGTTGGACATTGTTATAGGACATTCTTCACCAAGGTGCCAGCTCAATCATATGACTCTTTATTCCATGCATTCTTTCCCTTAAACCCATGGTACAACCACTTTATCTCCTTTTATTTTTCCTTTTTAGCTATGACTAAATTCTGAAAATTCACCCCCATGTCCAAACTTCACCTTATAACCTCCAAGGACATCTTTTGCAGCCCATTACATGCCTGCTCATTAGTGAGGTGGCTTGTATCCACCACCTTATATGTTTCCCCTTTATTTTTCTTCAAGTGAATGGTCTCGACCACATGATCAATATCCTTGAATTTAGGATCCTCTACATGATAATGCAGATTCTAGCTTATCATCTTTTTCATCCTTGTTACACCCTCATCTTGCTTCAAAGAGATACCAACCATGTAGCTTCTCTAGGGAAAGGGTGCTCTGGAACCTCACGTGTAACACCTTTACAAGATTATCCATGAAGTCCATGTGGGGTGACATATTTTTCCACTTATTCCTATTTTCCTTACACTTTGTACAGGTTGTTTCCTCAGGGTGTTTGTTCCTACTGTGAACCCTTTATCCTCCTTGATCATAAAGGAGTCTCCTTTAATTTTATCTCTTGGGTTGGTGGGCTGGATAGGTGAAGTCCCTCATGCTGGACTCTTCACATGTCCTCCAAAAAATGTGCTTTCTCCTTGGCACACACATCAGCCATTGCCTTGTCCTCCACCTCAACCCTTCTCTTATCCTCAATTTATACCTCATGTTCCTCCCTAAAAGTTGTGTGATCCTCCTTTGAACCTGTCTCTGTCGTAGAACTAGAGACATTGTGTACTTTGTGCTTTTTTTGTTCTATCTCTTCCCCTTCTGATTGTTTATCTTCCTTGTGCTCTAGCTATGAATCCTCGATGCTTCCTTCCTACTATGTACTTGCACCCTCACTTCTACTCATGTGTGTATAATACTTCCTCTTCATGTAAGTGTCTAATTTATCCTCACTTCCTTCTTCTTATTATTCTTCTCTTTCATAGACCACTCCGATAGGAGGGATTCGTGCCTCTCGTGGCTTCAAAAAGGTGGATTCTGTAACCTCCATCTCAGCTCATCCTTGTGTCTTGGGAAAAAACTACACAAACACTCAGTAGATGAAGCCCTTTATGGTCACATTTATCTACGGATTTAGATCTAGGAAGTCTGGCTCCAAGACTTCGACATAAGTTGGCCTTGTATCAAACTTATAGCTTGCGTGAAGGGTGTGAACGTCAGCATCTAGTTTTTTCAGCATAAAAGGTCATCTTGTTAGCACATAAGAGATAACTAATATGATGGAATAATCACTTACATATATCACAGCAGTAGAAACTGAAAATGCAGAAAAGCTTGCAGATCTCAAATAAAAGTGCCCCATAAATAACTCAACTTTTGCAGAGACATAGAATTAATGTGGTTAAGCTGAAGTGTTGGGCTAGGTCCACTGCAAGAATTCACTTGGTCATACTGTATTATAAGCCTCCACTCTGGCAATACAATACCCAGATCTGTTTGGAGCTATGCTCAACTCATTCTACAGAATTCACACTCGAATGTCAAAACACATCTACAATACGTTTACTTGTACATCTATCATATGCATAAGACCATATAAATAGACAACTGCTATAAGTAGTTTGTACAAAACTGTGGGCTATCATAAGTGAACCATGTGAAAAACTACACCGTCCTATAGACCTATGGGTGCAAAAAAATTGCCCATATGGGTAAGACCCATATGTTATCATCGATATGTCGGGTGCATTTTTCAAGGCCATGTCGATTTACACCTAAATATGTGTACATACATGATAGAATGATACCCCAGAAAGGATACATGAAAATTGTACAGTACTCTTAGTGTACATTCTTCAACACTTTCATTCATGAAAACAGGCTCCACAACCTAACAATCTCCCACTTGGAGACTAGTTTTCCTCTGAGCAAGCTTCTCAACCCTTCACTAGTTTGTGTGAAGACCAACTGTAGCTGCACACCACTTTAGTTTTTCCCTTCTGACCACCTTGGTCATCATGTCTATAGGATCCTGACTATTATTTATATCTTCTCCAACTTCAACTTCTGATGCACTCTAAATTTGTAGTTGATGAAATGGTCAGGTTAACTGTATATGCTTTGTCCTAGAGTGGAAAGCATTAGGTCCTACCAAGGTCTATAGCACTATGACTATCACTATGTAGCTTACATTCCTCCTACTTATGCCCCAATTCCTCAAGCAATGCTTTGTAACCAAATCATCTCTTTTCTTGCCTCTGTGGCAGTAACATACTCAGCCTTCGTGGTTGACAAAGCCAAGCTTCTGTAGTCGTGAAATCCAGCTCACTGTTGTCCCACCTGTATGTGTAAATATAACCTGTTGCATGCTCCTCCTGGTGTCTAATCTCCAGCCATGTCTGAATCTACATAACCACGTAAATTGGTGTCTGATCCACTGTAGCAAAAAACTGTCCCCATGGTCCCTCTCAAATACCGAAGGATCCACTTTACTGCTTGCCAATGCTCTTTACCTGGATCACTCATAAATCTACTCACAGCTCCCACTAGCATGGGAAATATCAGGCCTAGTGCACACCATAGCATACATCAAACTGCCAACTGCTGATGAGTAAGGTACCTTGGACATCTGGTTTCTCTCCTGCTCTGTCATGGGACACTGCTCCTTTGATAACTTGAAATGGCTTGCCAAAGGAGTCCCAACTGGTTTAGCATCCTACATATTAAACCTCTCTAAGACCTTCTTAATGTACTCTTCCTGAGATAAAGTCAACTTTCGTTCCTTCCTATCCCGAGTTATCCTCATACCAAGGATTTGTCTGGCTGCCCCCAAATCCTTCATATCAAAGGATTCACTTAGTTGTTTCTTGAGTACTTTTATTTCCTGCATGTTTTTACCTGCAACCAACATGTCATCAACATACAAACATAGGATAATATAACTTCCATCCTCAAATTTCTTTGTATACATGCAATGGTCAGAGTGACATCTAATATAACCTTGGTCCATCATGAAGCTATCAAACTTCTTATACCATTGACGTGGAGCTTGTTTCAAGCCATACAAGCTCTTCTTCAGTTTACACACCATCTCCTCTTTACCTTTGACCTCATAGCCCTCTGCACTGCTGCATATATAGTTCCTCCTCCAAATCACCATGGAGAAATGCAGTCTTTACATCTAACTGTTCTAAGTGCAAGTCTTCTGCTGCCACTATTCCAAGAACAGTTCTAATAGAAGTCATTTTTACTACAGGAGAAAAAATCTCATCAAAATCTATACCTTGTTTCTGTGCAAACCCCTTGACCACCAACCAGGCCTTATATCTTTTCTTTCCTCCTTCTTCATCTTTAACTCTGTACACCCACTTGTTCTGTAATGCTCTTTTGCCTTCCGGTAGGTTCACCAAATCCCAAGTTTGGTTCTCCATGAGAGACTTATGCTCCTCATCCATGGCTTGCTCCCACTTCTTACTGGCATCTACCTGCATTGCTTCATCAAAGCTCTCTGGCTCTCCACTATCGGTGAGTAATAAATAATAAAGAGAAGGAGAAAAACGTTCAGGTTCTTTTCTTACCCTAGAAGACCTCCTCACTGTAGGAGTTTGGGGTTCCTGTTGAGTAGGTTCCTGAACTGATTCATGGGTCACTTTCCCATCCGGAAGATCCTCTACCACTACATATTCTTTCTTGGATTCTTCCCTATTTTCCTGCAACTGTTGCTTATACATGACTTTCTCATTAAAGACCACATCCCTAGACCGAATGATTTTCTTGTCCTTAATACTCCAACATTTAAATCCAAAGTCATCACCACCATAACCAATGAAAGTACATTTTTCTGATTTAGCCTCTAGCTTGGTCCTATCATCCTTTTCTATATGAACAAACACCTCACATCCAAAGACTCTAA
Organism: Taxus chinensis; assembly: GCA_019776745.2. Taxonomy (NCBI): domain Eukaryota; kingdom Viridiplantae; phylum Streptophyta; class Pinopsida; order Cupressales; family Taxaceae; genus Taxus; species Taxus chinensis. Next base: position 812,397,721 of record CM034151.1, read on the forward strand.
GAAATGAATAATCAAATTTCTTACCATACCATGCCTCCTCAGGTATGCCTCCATCCAAGGCACTTGAGGGTCCTCTGTTTATCAAGTACACAGCTGTGCTCACCACTTCTGCCCAAAAAGAAAGAGGCGGTCCTGCATGTAACCTCATGCTCCTAGCACGTTCCATTATTGTTCTGTTCATCCTTTCTGATAACCCATTATGTTGCGGAGTTCCTGGAACCATCTTTTGCCTGTGGATTCCATACTTAGAACAGTAATCATTAAATTCATTGCTGTAATACTCCCCTCCATTATCTGACCTGAGACATTTTAGCTTAAGACCTGTTTCATTCTCTACCAAGGCTTTCCATTTAACAAAAGTGTCAAATACATCAGATTTGTTTCTAATACAATAAACCCAAACTTTCCTTGTTGCATCATCAATAAAAGTAACATAATAACTTGAACCCCCAAGAGATGATACCTGAGCCGGCCCCCACACATCAGAATGTACCAGCTCTAACTTACTCTCTTTCTTCGTAGGTCTAACCTTGAGAAACCTTACTCACTTTTGTTTCCCATATATGCAGTTCTCACATAAATCCAAACCTGTTTCTGTATATCCAGGAAAATTATTCTTTATGATGTTCATGCCCTTATGGCTCATATGACCGAGCCTATAGTGCCATAATGTTGTATCTACATCTGAAGCCACAAGATTACAATCATTAGTACTATCAGTGGTTAAATATAAGGTTCCAACCTTCTTACCTCTTTCCACCACAAGAGCACCCTTGGTAACCTTCCAAGAGTCTACTGTAAATATCACAGTACAACCATCACTTCCCAACTGCCCTGCCGATATCAAATTTCGTCTTAATGTAGGCACATGTATGACATCCTTCAATAGCCAAGTATTCCCATTCTGCATCTTAACCTGAACAGAACCTTTTCCAACTATGATGTAAGGGCTCATCATCACCAAGAAAAACATGCCCAAAATCTCCTTGAACATAATCAACAAAATAATGCCTATGTGGAGAAGCATGGAAAGAAGCCCCTGAATCTAAAACCCAAGATTCAGTAATATTGTGCAAAGAAAGAATCAAAGCATCCTGACATACATTACCCATTGCCACATTTCCTCCTTGTTTCCTTCATGTTGTTTCTTCTTATCCCGAAGCTCCCAACAGTCCTTCTTTGCATGCCCAGGCTTTCCACAATTCCAGCATACAATCTTGTTCTTGGATTTTGACCTTGCCCGATCTTTTGATTTTCCACGGTTTCCTCTATTCTTCTGTCTCCATCTAGTTTCCACTGTCAAAGCATTCCCTGAAGTAGAAGATTCCCCAGATATTTTTCTTTGCATTTCCTCACTTAGAATCACCCCTACAACATCCTCAAACTTCAACTTCGAGTTAGCTGGAACCGAGTTACTTACCGCCATTACCAGGCTATTCCAACTCTCAGGTAAAGAGCACAGAATTAATAAATCCCTAACTTCTTCATCAAATTCTATTGTAACCGAAGCTAGCATATTCACAACCGTATTGAAATCATTTAAATGATCTGCTACTGAACTATTCTTAGACATTTTCATATTAAACAACTTTTTCATTAAAAATATCTTATTAGAGGCAGAGGGTTTTTCATACAACTTCCCTAATGCATCCATTAGATCTTTTGTAGTCTTTTCCTTTGAAACATTAAATAATACCAAAGATGCAAGACTCAGCCAGATCGTTCCAAGTGCCTTCCGATCCAACAAATCCCATTCCACATCTGTCATACTCGAGGGTTTGTTCACCTTCTCAGACAGTGGAGTATAAAGATCCTTCTGATAAAGGTAATCTTCCATCTGCATCTTCCAAAGACTAAAATTTGCCCTAAAATTATGCCCATTGAATTTATCAACCCTAGATCTTCCATCATCTGCCATAGCTCCCACTCAAGATAAAAACTTTCCCTGCGATTCAACACTTCAGCAAACCAAACCAGGCTCTGATACCAATTGTTAGGAAATAAGAGATAAAATATGCGGAATAATCCCTTACACAATCGCAAAAGTAGAAACTAATATGCAGAAATTATTACAGATCTCAAATAAAATTGCAGAATAAAATAACACAACACAAAGAGACAAGTATTTAACGTGGTTCACCCAATTTGGGCTACGTCCACCAAGAATCACTTGCTCATATTTTATTACAAGCCACTACTCTCTCAATACAATACCCAGATCCGTTTGGAGCTATGCTCAACAAACTCTACAGAATTCACAGCCAGAATTCAAAACACATCTGCAATACATTTGCTTGTAGTATCTATCATATGCATAACACCATATAAATAGACAACTACTTAAGTAGTTTTACAAAACTGTGGGTATCAAAACCATGGGGAAAAACATAAACCTATGTCAAATAAACCCATATGAGTAAGCCGATAGAGGGCGTTTTGAGGCCAAAACAATTTACCTAAAAAAAAAAGGGGCTTCACCCCCCGAACCCCCCTGACCAGGGGCTCACCGGCGAGCGGGACCGCCGTAAAAATACATGAGTGTATAGTACTCATAGTACAGGTCTACCACACTTTAACATGAAAATAGGCTCCACATGCACCTAACACATACCGCAAGCCTTCTATACATCCTTCAACCGAATGATGGCAAACCTCATAAATATCCCACTGAACCCAAATGCCAGCTTGCTAATAGCCACATTTCTCCTTCTAGGCTAAACTGCCATAGCTATTTTTTCTAATTAAGAGATTTCTTCATTATTATTGAGCTATTTTCTTTGTTGAGGCATCTTTCACTCAAGCTTTGGGTCAAAGGAACCATATGGTCTTGTAGCCATTAATGGTGAGCTCTCACTTTAAAAAACCTTGAGAATCAAATGATCATAACTAATTGCTAGAATCTTGAATAGGTTCATGTTTTCATAGCTTTCAAAGAGTAGAGAATTTTTTAGATATGTCAGGTTTGATTGTTTATTTCAAGTCATATATGTATGCAAATAAATAGTTCTTGTTTATCTCTTATCTTGATATTTCATCATCTTGTTTGCAAATATTATTGTAATGGCTTGCATTAAGTTGTTCATAAGCCCCAATTCCATACCCTTATCTAATGTTAGCTATACCTATTCAACCTTCTATGAATTCCTTATTCATATTTTCACACCAATTCATTGACGGACCCTTGTAGTTAAGTCAATTCATAACCGTTATTTCACTCAAGGTCTATACCTATTCAACCTTCTAGGCATCTTGACATGCTTGAAACATCATCAACTACTTATTAAGCCACTATATCCTCAATTTTCAAGTTCAATTAGGTGTTCTCATATTATGCCTTGTCACACTGTTCCAAGCTTCCTCTATCTCTCCTTCATCATGATTTGTCATTGATGTTAATTTTACATCATTAAAAACTCAACATCCACATGTCAAAATATAATCATAGTACCCAAAAATTGATCATGTAACCTAGAAATATAACTCTAGTATTTATTTTGATATTATATCCATTCACCTATTCACTTACTAAACTTAAATATTCTTGACCTACTCTAAACAATATTGTCCACAACCGGTCATCAATCTTATTCTTCATCTATAGCACTTGAATCAATTCACATTGTACACAACAAATTTTTTCTACGAATCATGTTCTTGGCTCATATCTAATTTCATCTTAATCTTGGATGGGTTCATAGACTTTGTAAAAGTTCAACTAGTTTTAATACACTCATTATACTATTGAAAATTTCCCTTGTAATTGCAACAATCATCTTTTCAAAATGCACAATTTATCTTAGTCTTCTTAGGGCTGCTTGAGTGGAAAATCATTCCAATCAATCAGCTATGTAAACATGTGACATCCTTACCTGATTTGGGCATTTAAGTAGATCACTATATTAAAGTAAAATCTAAGAAGGTCATTTGGAACTATTCTTTAAAGCATCTCTCCCTTAGAGCACACCACAACAAATCTACTCAAATGGGAATAATCTATATTTTTTTCCCTATATCACATATCTATGCACTATAATCTAGTTAAGCAACAATTGTGAAGTTTTGAAAGCTAAATAAAATCTACATCCTAACTTCCACATCATCATAATTTTTGCAAAAATATGTGTAGTTTGATCCCTCTTAGAGTATTATTACGTAGTGTATTACTCATCACATCAAGGTAGGTGTCCATGAGGTTAGTCTAGTTCAAATAGTCATAACCTTTATGTGAAAATAATAATACATATACAATTATATAATAGACATCCTTATATTTAGATATACTACAAGTCCAAAGACACAAGAAAAGTAGACACCAAAGTCAAATTACCCATTTCGAGCCTACGAGGCACATTTGTCACATCCCTAAATAGATTTTCCTGATGAGCTTGTAATCCACTCAACCATTAGAAAATATCTTATACTTAGTTTCATATCCCATTATTTTCCAAATATCTTTATGGATTTCTTCACAAGATTCACAATTACCTTTGTATCCACTATGTGCAGCTTGATTCTGAAATGGGATCAATATTTTTTAGAAATCCTATCCAAATATTTTTTAATTTCACTAATCCATTTTATAAAGTTGTGTTTAGCGATCTGATTATCCTTAAATGTAATTTAGGATTACTGATTTATGTATTTTTGTTTTAAATTATCTTAATACAAAAAAGACATATAGATTAGATTAACCTTAGAATGGAATATTATACACATTAGTGTTGGTCACTTTTCATGCAATTCATATCAGAGTTCACAGAGTTTGAGTGTTTGTATCTCATACAAATAGTTGATACTTAGCTTCTTTAGTAGCTTAAGACTAATATTTAACATCTTTATTAGCCCAAGATTGATATATGGTTCCCCGACACACTAAGAATTAAACTTTTCCTCAATATCCCAAAGTTCTAATGAAAGTCAAACTTACCGACAAGATAAATTATGGTACATATCTATTAAGCCAGTAAGAGTTTCAATGTACAAGTAAGGAAATTAATCTAGTAAGAGTTTAAAAATACAAAAAAGGTTGTTAAGTTAACAAAGTATTTTGCCTAGAATCAGCAAGCCTAGATGTTCTTATATATGGGTGAATGTCCCTATTGTTGGTGCTCAATTTGGTCTCGCCACGTTTGTCCTTGAAAGTTTTTTAGTTTGCGGGCTCTGTCCTGTTTTCTATCTCCCCATATTGATGCATGAAAACTCTTTCCTCCATTTGGTTTCCATGATCAGTCCCTTTCTTGGTCGAGGATCACTTAAAATCTAGAATTTATTTTTCCGTTCCTCTGTCCGTGTGAAAGGATCTGTAACTTTGGCGTAAAACTCGGGTTTTTCCTTTCCTTCCATTTTCCACAGTCACGTTTTGTTTTCTGTGTCATTTTTGTCCCAAATATATGTGGAAACGTGATTGGATGTGGCTTAAAGGATCACATTTGGGCCTTATAACATTTCCAATTTCTTTGTCCTTGAAGAAAGACTCATTTCCAGGCTCAAATGTGATTTTGCTAATTTAACGGTTTGACGTGGGTGTATTTTTCCTAGTCGAATTTAATTCTTGGCATCAGTTGAAACAGTGGCCCTTTCTAGTTGGATGCGGCTTGGTGGGGCACTTTGAAAACTCTAAAGCTCACTTCAGACTCAGTGCTTGTCCAAGTGGAGGGTCGACACTCATGTTTAAAATTTACCTTTTGGTTTGGCCTTGGAGTTGCGCTGAGGAGACACGTGGAGGATTTTTGATGCCTTCCTAGACTTAGACAAATTTTCATGCAGCTGGTAAGTTTTGGCAGACCATGGACACGTGGAGGGATGGCACTCATTTGAGGATCTGCCTCAAGGTCCCACCTTAACAATTGCGACAAAGGGAGACATGTGGAGGCTTCCACTGGCTCCACTTTGTACTTAAACTTTTCAAAGCAATTTTGAAAGGCCTGGGACACGTGGAGGACCGCACATGTTTGGGGACATGGCCCCTAATTTTATTTTGAAGAAGCACCAGGAAGACACTGTGGAGGCTTCCACTCACTCCGCCCTTGCTTGGACTTTTCAATGGCCAAGGAAAACTGTCTCGGACCCTAGACACATGGTGCCTTCCACTGATCCTTCAACTTTTTTTCAAACAACTCTGTCGGAATGAGACACGTGGTGAGCCCGCACTTGTTTGGGGTCTCTAATTTTGGGCACCATACTCAAAGGTGCAGCCAAGGAAGACATGTGGAGGCTTCCACTGGCTCCTTTTTTACTGAGACTTTTTCAAAGGCCAAAAGGTGTTTTTCTTGGGCCCTAGGCATGTGGAAGGCCCGCGCTTGTTTGGAAACTTACCTCTGTGCCTCATCCTTTGTAGTTTCCTAAGGAAACACATGGATGTCTCTAATATAAAGTAGAAAAGGGGTAGAATCAACTGGTTGTTGTGTATTTCATCTGATTTTTCTGCCATTTGATCTCCAAGACTCCTGGAGATGCATTTTTGCATTGTTTTTCATCAAATTTAGATGAAATTCCTTGTCGTTTTGGTCTACAAGGTGCCAATTGAATAGTTTTGGAGGCTTAATTTGTAAATTGAGGTGTTAATTTATACATTTAAGGTGGATTTTTGCTCAGGCTCTTGCAAAAATGCAAAATGAAAGATCTAAAAGTTGCAAAGAAAAGAGAGGGAAAATGATGAAATGATGAAGGTTGCAGGTGCAAAAGATGAAAAAGGTATTGCCTCAAGAGCAAAAAGGATTACCTATCAGATCCAGCTGTGCAGAGCCTCCATAGAAAATTATTAAAATAGGGATTTCTTGCATGACAGAATTAGAATGATTAGGACTTCCAAAAATTTGTGGCATGGCATCCTAGTCATTAGTCGAGGGTCTGAGAAATGTGATCAGTTCATAATTGGTCCACCTGGCAGATTTCAGATGTGAATTTGTTAAACGTCACCTTCTGAGACAAATTGGTCTCAAGTAAAGGTACCTTGAATATTCTTCTCTTTTGGGAGGAAATTTGAGTGAGTGAAATGTATAAATGCAATGAGAATACTCTTGCATAGGGTCGGGGGTTGAATTCTTAAGAGAAAATTTGAAAAAGTTGTCTTCATGAGAGACCAATCTGAGATAACCTGTTAATTTCTTTTGTGTTAGATTTTCTATCATGTCAAGTTGGTTGTAAATGTATAGCCATTAATGAGCACTGAGATTTCTCTGGAAGCTTTCCCCTACTGATGAATCTAAGCAATTTTGAAATTAATTTGTGTTCAATCTCTAGCAATTTGTGTTTTCTTTGTTTCAGAATGTCTGCAAATAGTTTCTTTCATTCCTATTGCAATCTTACATTGAAATCTTTTGTGAAATCACACAAGATCTCATCCTTATGACAGTTTAGTGGCATTTGCAATTTCATTTCAAGAAGAGCCTTCATCCTGTGATGAGATAAACAAATTTAAAATCACTCCACTGTCATTTATTGATAAAGATTGTCTGTAAGTCTTTGGGTGTACCTTAGGCGTGATTGATAAGAGATTTTGGTGTTTAATTGAGTCTTTTAATTGATCCTTCGTGTTAGATTCTCAAAGATTGTGTGAAAACGTGCTGATTTGGGCCTCCATTAAAGCACACCTTCTGGTTGAAGGAACGTCTTAACTTTTCTGAAGCTTTATTGTTGTCGAGTTGTCCATTGTTGTGAATTTTCTCAAAGATCCTGGTATAATCAACTTTATCCTACTTAATCTCCCACCAAAATTATTCAAAAACCATGAATCCATCCTGAATTACCCCCGATTTCCCTGTATATCAACAAAGGAACAAAATCTATTTACTAAAATATGTAGAACAATCAGGATTTCTTAATGTCTTCAATAACCTTAGCCTTGTGTTGAAAGTATCTCCATATTTTAGAAGTGACAACTCTTAAGAGTTAAATTATGGAGTATTGACCATATTTTCCCAAGGTTTTCTTCATAAAATTTTTGCAAAAGAAGGATATCTCCATCTCCTTCATCAAATAGAGGTTACACTAAGGGTCCTCTCACCCTGGTCGAAAAGGCACAACCTAAAGTAGTGAGGACAAGTCAAATCCTCTTGAAGTAGATATCCATCTCTCCACAAATATGAGTGACAAAGGGCCAGTTAGATATCATCCCTGGCTACAAAATGACACACATCATGATCTATCTGTCTCTAAGCTCTGTGCCAAATCTGTGATGTTGCTCGAGCTTGAAAGGGAGAAAAAAATTGGATACCAAACACTCGTGGTGCCAGGGAACTGTTGTTCGGGGAACTCTTTGAAGTATTTTACAAATACAATACATACACTCAGTACCTGGTAATACTTCTTACACATGTAATGCTTTTTACAGATTTTAAAGTGCAAATACATTGCTGAAACATCATTATCTATTCAGATCTATAAGAATTGTTCAAAGTTGTGAGTTCTGAGTGTAATATTTCCAGCTTATACAGTTATTGCACTAAAGTTTGTATCATCATTGATAAATTTGGGTAGAAGAAGAGTAGATCTTGTAATCTTTGCATGAATATGGTATTGATAGACATTTGATAGGTCTTTCATAGTGCATTTGCACAAACTAAGGTGAAAATCCTTAGTGGAAACTCCATGTTGTTTAAATTCTTTATAAATACCAGTGTCTTAACATATATCAAGTAAGATTTGTCATTAATATCTATGCAAAGCTGGAAGGAAGAAGATCTGTCTTCGCTAAGGACCCTAGTAGAAGGTTGTTTCAAGAGCTGGGAAAGTCTAATTCAGAAGGAAGAAGAATTTGGAAGGTTGTTGGAGATCAAGCATCAAGAAAAGAGATCTCCATTGGTGAAACTGATCAACATGTGATTGAAGATTGTAATACTTCCTCAAGTGCTTATGAATCAGGTAGTCTCTTTGTTGAATGAATTCTCCATCTAGAGAGGGTCCATTTATTTGTATTTGAAACATTTCCCTCTCAATCTACCCCTGTATTTTCCAAATCTGATAGAGTTTTCCAAGAAACAAAGCCTTTAGAGGGAAGTCATTCTGAGAATTACATCCCTATACCACATAGACCCCTCACTCCTCATCATTTTGTTTCTCCTGTAAGATCACCTCCTCAAAATAATATGGCTCAGCCTCCACCCAGACCTCCATTTGTTGTTAATACTTTTGGTCCCATCAATTTTAGAGGTATGGTTGGCTATCCAAATGTTGTGCCACAAGATGTAAGAAATAGATTGCCTAAGTTTCAAGGAAATAATGCAATCACTGGTGATCAACACTTGAAGCTCTTTGTCAATATGATGGAGGACTTCGAAATAGAATTTGAGGATGTATACATTAAATTGTTTATCCATACTCTAGAAGAAGATGCAAGGGACTGGTATAAATCTTTGCTAGATAATTCCATTGATTCCTGGATAGAGATGAAGAATGATTTTAGAATGTAATATGGTGATAAAACAGACCCTAGGTTTATTTTATCAGAATTTGAAAATATAAAAAAGAATCCTAATGAATCAGTGCATGATTTCAATACAAGATTTAACAAAACATTGAGAAGGACTTCTGTTAATTTGAGGCCTATGTGATGAATCATGTCTGATAAAGTATTCAGATGCATTTGATAAGAAAGTCTGCTTACTATTTGAGGGATAAGAACCCTGACAACTTTGAGGTAGGCCTTTACCATGGATTTGCAAATTGAGAACAACATTAAAGTAGTTGGAAAACCTCCTAAGAGGGAGGGTGTTAAACTGATCAACCCAGAGAAGCCTCAATCAAGTAAGGTTTTGGATCTTGAGGAAGTTGTAAAGACCTTGGCTGGGGCTGTCAAAGAAATCTCTTACAAGCTAGCCAGGGCAGAGAAAGGAATTGGATAAGGTTCTCAAGGTCAACATAGGTAACAAGGAAAAGACATATTTGTAAATCATCCTAGAAATGATCAGAGATCTGATGACCGAGGTAAAGGACCCATGGGATCTAGACAACCCCAAGCTAGGGAAAATAGAGTAGTGCCTGATCCTCTAAATGCCAGAGTTGTTATTGTTGAAGAGACAAATGAAATTTATTGGTGTGAAAAATGTTTCTTTCCCCACCCGCCATGTGAAGTAGATCAACAAGTTGAAGAATTTGATGATGATAAAACTGATGATGATGCATGCATGGTGGACTACTCTACAAGCTCACAACAAGGAGCAACTTCAACTGAAGTAATAAGTGCAAGAACTGCTGCAAGTTTTTGGGATTGCATTCACCGGGTACCTCTTCTTCCTCCCTCTCATGCTTTAGAAATAGATATGGTACAAGAATTTGAACTTCCTAATAATGATTTTGAGTACCTAAGATCTCTAATGATTAAGAAGTATGATGGAGGAATCCCATTAGAAGAGGATAGACAAATATTAATGAATGTTGTTGTTGCCCAAGAAAATGAGTGTAAAACAAGAAGTAAAGTTATCAAAGGGGCAGGGCCTCAAGCCAAACCAAAGACCCCAGTTCTCACCAATGTCCCAAAAGAAACTCCAAATAAATATGCATCTGGAAAAGGCCTTGTTGTCTCAAGTAGAACTGGTGTTCCCACCCATGCCCAAAATGTGAAAAATATTGTGCCATCTGATGAGTTTGTCAATCTTTCTCCAAATGTTGCTTTGCTCTAAATACATTCCTTATGACATTGCCCAAGTCTTGAGTTGGATCAAGATTTCTGTCCCAATTGTTGAACTGCTTAGGATTCTTGAGCACAAGAAGAGGGCTTTTGAGTATTTGGGATTGGAAGAAGATAGGAGTACCCAAGGAAGAAATATAAATAATGTAAACACTCCTCCTCCAACCATTGCAGACCTATGAAAAACCACCAACATTAGAGGAGATAGGTGAACCACCTAAAGTTTACTTGGGAACATCTTTGGTTGAGTCTCAATTAAATGTTGATCCATTTTTTACAACACTGATTATTAAGGACAAACTACTGCACAATTGTATGTTTGATTCCAGAGCATCATGCAATGTTATGCCTCTAGAATTCATGAATGAATTGAACATTAAAGTGACAAAATATTATGGCAAGTGTACTGCAATGGATTCTAGAGAGGTGCCAGTTGTAGGGTGTGTAAAAGGTTTGGTGGTACAACTTGCAACTTATCCGGGTAAGAACTTGAAACTTTATGTTGTTATTGTTGATTGCCCTGCCAAATGGGGCATGTTGTTATCAAGAAATTGGGCTGCAAGTGTTGGTGGAAGTGTTCAGATGGATATGTCTTTTTTCACCATTCCAATTGAAGGCAGCCTTGTAAAGTTGTATGGAGAGAAGAAGACATTGCACATCATTGAATATCCCAATAATGCTTCTTATGAAGTGTTGTATACTGATGTAGATGCTGATAACTTTGTTGGATTTGTTAATGGAAAAGAGCAAAAGATTGATCAATGTAAATTTCTGTAACAAGTAGGTTTTCCTTGGACCTTGTTATTCGATGGAGCTTGTTCCAAGTTTGGAAATGGTGCTGTTATTGTTCTGATTTATCCAGGCCAGGAAGAGTTTGTTTTTTATTTCAAACTCAACTTTGAATGCACTAACAACATCGCTGAATATGAAGCATTTTTATTAGGTTTGAGAATTGCATGGAAATATGGTGTAAAGGATATCATTATCAAAGGAGATTCAGAACTGATTGTCAAGCAGATTAGAAAACTATATGCTACTAAAAATCAGAGAATGAAATAATACAAGCATGCAGTCTGGGATTTGATTGAAATGTTTGACTCATTTAATATTGTGCACCATGATAGAAAGTTTAATGTCACTGTAGACAAGTTAACAGTGCTAGGATCCATATTTGGAATTTGTACAGTATCCCCATTTTTTGAGTATAATGTTGAAATAATAACAAGGCCATGTATCCCTAACAATGTTAAAAATTGGCAAGTGTTTGATGATGATTCCTAGGTGAAACAGTTTCTGTAGAACTAAGGAAATTTTGCTGAAGAAAATATAGATAGGGAACCAATGGTGTGTGCTGTTGAAGGAAGGGAAATTTAATTTGGCAAAGACATCATCCAAATAAAGACAAACATGATTCCCAGATGTTTAGTGGCTCTTGAATCAAACATCGATAATGTTGATTGCATTATTAAAAGATGTATGTTGGTTTCAAGAGATGTGGAAGAGCACGACCTAGGAACAAAAGAAAAACCACGTAAAATTTAGTTAGGAAATAATCTTAGCAAGGAAGATAAGCAGTCCTATGTTCAATTGCTGAAGAAATATCAAGATTGCCTAACTTGGTCTTACTCTGAGTTGAAGGCATACATGGAATATTTGCTCCAACATGAAATTCCTCTTGAATATAATGCCAAGCCTTTCAGGAAAAAACAGAGGCCCATCAATCCGATCCTTTTTTTGAAGATGCAAGAAGAATTGAAGAAGTTGAGGGATGGAGGGATCATTCAACCCACAAGGTAATCCTTTTTGGTTGCAAACCTAGTGCCTGTCAGAAAAAAGAATGGTGATATAAGGTTATGCGTGGACTTCAGGAACCTGAATAAATAATCATTGAAAGATAATTACCCTGTGTTGAACATGGAGAATATGCTACAATTGGTAACTAGTTCTGAATTGTTATCCACTCTGGATGGTTTCTCTAGCTATAATTAAGTTGTTGTGAAGGAGTCAGAAAGAATAAAGACTACCTTTACCACTCCTTGGGGAACTTATGTCTATGTCAGGATGCCTTTTGGATTAATGAATGTTGGAGCAACTTTCCAAAGTGCAATGGATGTAGCATTTGTTGGTTATATCAATGATTTCATTGTTATTTATCAAGATGATGTAATATTGTTTTCCAGAAATAAAAATGATCACTTGAAATACTTTGAGAGAATGCTGATAAGGTGTAGAGAGTATGACATATCATTGAATCCCATGAAGTGCCACTTTGGAGTGCAAAAGGAAAAAATGCTTGGTCACATTATATCAAAGGAAGGGGTCATGATTGATCCAGAAAGAGTGGAAGGCATCAGCAAGGTTCCAATTTTGAGAACTAAGAAGGGATTTTAATCCTTCTTTGGACAAATAAACTTTGTCAGAATATTTGTGTCTTTGTTGAGCTGACCATCCCCATTACTAGCATGCTGAAAAAGGACCAAGTTATAAAATAGGAAGAATCTTCCATTCAAGATTTCAATGAGATCAAGGAAGCACTAAAGCATGCCCCTATTGGTGCAGCTCCAAATTACAAGAAGCCTTTTCAAGTTTTTATTTTGCTTCAGAAAACACCATTGCATCTGTTTTGTTGCAAAAGGATGATGAAGGGGTTAAGAGACCAATTGCCTTTTTCAGTAAAGGAATTGCAAGGAGATGAGTTGAAATACACCATCATGGAGAATAAATAATTTTCCTTGGTGAAAGAAACAAAGGTTTTCAGACCCTACATCTTGAGCTTTAAATTTATTGCTTATACTCCCCACACAATGGTTAAAGACATCTTATCAGATGGGTAAAAATATGTAGATGGGTAAACAAGTTGTAGGAATATGACATGCATATCCAAACCATGAAATTGGTAAGAGGTTTGGGCATAGCTAAGCTTATGGCTGAGAGCAACTTGCAAACTATTAAGGTGAATGAAGTAGAAGGAGAAATGATGGATGCCCTTGAAAATATGGTAAGCTCTAAATGGTACAAAGATATAATCTTTTATCTCAGAAATTTTTGCTATCCTGAACATTTGAGTAAAAATCAGAAAAGAGATCTTAAGTTAGCCTCCCAAAAATATGTCATTACTGATTTTGGGTTAGCTTGGAAGAACCCAGAGGGAGTTCTCTTAAGATGCATTGTTGAGGATGAAGCCCCAAAGGTAATTGCTGATCTCCATGGAGGAGTTTGTGGGGGACATTTTGTTGGAAGAGTTACAACACATAAAAATCTTGAGGGCTAGTTATTGGTGGCCAACTCTCTTCAAATATACAACTCTATTGGTTAGGAAATGTGAAAGTTGCCAACATTTTTCTGGAAGAATGAAAGCTTCAGGCTCCCTTTCATTGCATTCTGTGTCAATTGAGGCCCCATTTAAGCAATGGGGAATGGATTTCATTGGAGAAATTTCAGATCCTTTCAGTACTGGTCATGAATGGATTCTTGTAGCCATTGATTATTCCACTAAGTGGGTGGAAGCAATCCCCACCAAGAAAGCAACACACCAAGCTATCATGGAATTCATGCTGAACTAAATCATATGCAAATTTGGAGTGCCAGTTAAATTTTTTTTCTGATAATGCCATGAGTTTCAGAGCCAAACCTTTGGTGGAAATGTGCAAAGAGTATGGAATCAATTTGACATATGCTTCTAACTACAATCCCCAAGGAAATGGACAAGCTAGGTCAAAATTGTTAAAGATCATTAGAAGAACCTTGGAGCTGAACAAAAAGAAGTGGGGTGAGCAATTGAAGTTTGTTGTTTGGGCTGACAAAATAACTACCAAAAGAGCTACTGTTAGAAGCCCATTTGATTTGGTATATCGAACTCAAGCTTTGTTGCCCCTTCATTTGCAATTGTCTTCATTTTTGTTTGTTCAAAAAATCGAAAATCAAGAATTTGGTCCAGATGATGCTCAAATCAATCAGATTATTGAGTTGGATGAAGAAAGAAGGGCATCCCATCAGTGGCATGTGAAGTTCAGAGAAAAGTTGAAGAAGTTATTTGACAAGAAGGTGGCTCCAAGAGATTTCAGCATTGGGGATCTTGTGCTATTATGGGATAGCATGCATGAAGATAAGGGAAAGCATGGTAAATTTTATGCATTGTGGATGGGACCTTATTTAATTGATATTCGAATTGGTGAAAATAACTTCTTCCTAAAAGACTTAGATGGGGAAATTCTTGAATTACCTGTTAAAGGGAGGAATTTGAAACATTTCCTTGATTTATTTCTCAAAATCAAGGTATACTCCATTTATAATTATAGTTATTTGTTTTTGTTCAGATTTTGTGTTTTTGTTCATTCTGGTCCTTGGTGACCTGGTTTTGCTGGTTTCTTGATTTTTTTTTTAGGATGGTTATGGTTTCTCTAATATACAAGATTATTCTTTGACTCCATTTCCCAATGGTTTGTTTTTGCTAATTGTTCTACTATTTGTTCTTATGGCACTCACAGGGAGTGCCCATCCCCAAGTCGGAGCTGATGTTGTTGTTCAATTTGGTCTCACCATGTTTGTCCTTAAATTTCTCCAATTTTCGGGCTCTGTCATGCTTTCTATCTCCCCATATTGATGCATCGAAACTCTATCCTCCATTTAGTTTCCAAGATCAGTCCCTTCCTTTGGTCGAGGATCACTTTAAATCTATAGTTTGTTTTCTATTCCTTTGTCCCTGAGAAATATTTGTAACTTGGGTGTAAAATCAATTTTTTCCCTTCCTTCCATTTTTCCACATTCATGTTTTGTGGCACAATAGGATGTACATGGGCATGCAAGAGGTAAAGGAGGGATGGAAAATTTTAAGGCATCTGAAGAAAGTGGGT
This sequence comes from Taxus chinensis, assembly GCA_019776745.2. NCBI lineage: Eukaryota > Viridiplantae > Streptophyta > Pinopsida > Cupressales > Taxaceae > Taxus > Taxus chinensis. The sequence continues at coordinate 812,413,201 of CM034151.1, forward strand.
GCAGGAGGAGGGCGCGAGGGGAGAGAAAAGAAGGTGTGCACACAGGAAGAAGGGAAGAAATAAGGCACGCGGGAGGAAGACACAAAGAGGGGATAGAAAAGATGGCATGCCCACGGGAAGAAGGGAAGAAAGCAGGTGCGTGGGAGGGTCGGCACTCACTTGAGGATCCACCTCTGGATCTTACCTTAGCAGTTACACCAAGGAGACACATGGTAAGCCCGCACTTGTTCAGGTTCTTCACTTTTGGGGACCATCTCAAAGTTGTGTCAAGGAGACATGTAAAGGCTTCCGCTAGCTACTCTCTATACTTAAAATTTTCAAAGCAACTTTTTGAAGCTTGGGACATGTGGAGGGCCCGTGCCTGTTTGGGGACTGGCCCCTAAATTTACTTTTGAAGAAGTGCTAAAGGGAAACTTTGAGGTTTCCACCCGGTCTTCGCATACTTAGAATTTTCAAGAAATTTTCTAATGTATGGGACATGTGGAGGGCCCGCACCTATTTGGGGACCTTCCCATAAAGTTTATTGTTGAAAGAGCACCATAAAGGGACATGGAGGTTTCCGTTCACTCTACCCTTGCTTTGAATTTTCAACGGCCAAGGAAAATTGTCTCGGACCCTAGACACATGGCGCCTTCCATTGATCCTTCAAATTTTGTAAACAACTCTACCGGACTGAGACACGTGGTGAGCCCTCACTTGTTTGTGGTCTCTACTTTTGGGAACCATACCAAAGGTGTGCCAAGGTGACCCATGGAGGCTTCCACTGGCTACTTTTTTACTTAGACTTTTTCAAAGGCCAAAAGGCACTTTTCTTGGGCCCAAGGCACGTGGAAGGCCTGCGCTTGTTTGGAAACTTGCCTTTGTGGCTCACCTTTGCAGTTGTGCCAAGAAAACACGTGGATGACTCTAATCTAGAGTTGAGAAGGGGTAGAATTAACAGTTGTGCATTTAATTTGATTTTTCCACCATTAGAGCTCCAGGATGTTTGGAGATGTGATTTTTGCATCATTCTTCATCAAATTTAGATTATTTTTTTTTCGTTTTGGTCTGCAAGGTGCAATTGAATAGTTTTAGAGGCTGAATTTGTAAATTGAGGTGTGAATTTAAGCATTTAAGGTAGGTTTTTTCTTGGACTCATACATAAATTCAAAATTCCAAATCCAAAAGTTACAAAGGAAAGAGAGGGAAAAGGATGAAATGATGAAGGTTGCAAGTGCAAAAGATGAAAATGGTATTGCCTCAAGAGAAAAAAAAATTACCTATCAGATCCAGCCATGCAGAGCCTCCAGAAAATGATTAAAATAGGTATTTCTCACATGACAGAATCAAAAATATTAGGACTACCAAAATGTTGTGGCATGACATCTCAGTCATGAGTCGAGGGTTTGAGAAATGTGATAAATTCATAATTGGTCCACCTGGCAGCTTTCGGATGTGAATTTGTTAAACGTCACATTCAGAGATAAATTGGTAAAAATTAAAGCTACCTCGAATATTCTTCTCTTTTGGGGGGAAAATTGAATGAGTGAAATGTATAAATGCTATGAGAATACTCTTGCATAGGGTCGAGGGTTGAATTCTTAAGAGAAAATTTGAGAAAAGCTGTCTTCTTGAGAGACCAATCCGAGACAACCTGTTAATTTCTTCTGTGTTTGATTTTCTATAATGTCAAGTTGGTTGCAGATGTATAGCCATTGAAGAGCACTAAGATTTCTCTGGAATTTTTCCCTTGCTGATGAATCTAAGAAATTTTGAAATTAATTTGTGTTCAATCTCAAGCAATTTGTGTCTACTTTGTTTCAAAATGTCTGCAAATAGTTTCTTTTGTTCCTATTACAATCTCACATTATTTTTTTTGTGAAATCACATAGGATCTCTTCCTTATGACAGTTTAGTGGCATTTGCAATTTCATTTCAAGAAGATCCTTCATCCTGTGATGAGATAAACAAATTTAAAATCACTCCACTATCATTTGTTGATAAAGATTGTCTATAAGTCTTTGGATGTACCTTAGGCATGATTGATAAGAGATTTTGGTGTTTAATTGAGTCTTTTAACTCAAGCCTTCATATTATATTCTCAAAGTTATGTGAAAAAATGTTGATTTTGGCCTCCATTGAAGTACATCTTCTAGTTGAAGTAACATCTTAACTATTCTGAAGCTTTTTGTTGTCGAGTTGTCCATTGTTGTGAAGTTTCTCAAAGACCTGGTATAATCAACTTTATTATACTTAATCTCCCACCAAAATTATTCAAAAACCATGAATCCATCCTGAATTACCCCTGTTTACCTTGTATATCAACAAAGGAACAAAATCTATTTACTAAAATATTCATAACAATCAGGATTTCTTAATGTCTTTAGTAACCTTAGCCTTGTGTTGAAAGTATCTCCATCTTTTAGAAGTGACAACTCTTGAGAGTTAAATTATGGAGTATTGACTATATTTTCCCAAGGATTTCTTCATAAAATTTGTACAAATTAAGGATATCTCCATCTCCTTCATTAAATAGAAGTTACACTAAGGGTCCTCTCACCCTGGTCAAAAGGCACAGCCTAAAGTAGTGAGGACATGTCAAATCCTCTTGAAGGTGTTATCCATCTCCACAAATCTGAGTGACAAAGGATCAGTTATATCCCATCCCTTGCTACAAAATGACACACATCATGATCTATCTATTTCTAAGCTCCGTTCCAAAATTGCAATGTTTCTCATCTTGAAAGGGAGAACAAATTTGGATACCAACACTCATGGCACCATTTTCGGGGACTCTTTGAAGTATTTTACAAATGCAGTAAAAATAGACCCTCGTAATACTTATTACACTTATTGTGTGCTAATACATTACTGAAACATCATTATCTGTTCATATCTGTAAGAATTGTTCAAAGTTGTAAGTTTCGAGTGCATTATTTCCAGCTTGTATAGTTATTGCACAAAATTTTGTATCATCAATGACAAATTTGGGTAGAAGAAGAGTAGATCTTGTAAGCTTTGCATGAATATGGTATTGACAAACATTTGATAGGTATTTCATAGTGAATTTGCACAAAATAAGGTGAAAATCCTTAGTGGTGACTCCATGTTGTTTAAATTCTTAATAAATACCAGTGTATTAACATATATCAAGTAATATTTGTCATCAATCTCTACAAATCTTGAAGGAAGAAGATCTTTCTTCACCAAGGACCCTAGTAGAAGGTTGTTTCAAGAGCTAGGAAAGTCTAATTCAAAAAGAAGAAGAGTTTAGAAGGTTTTTGGAGAATAAGCATCAAGAAAAGAGATGTCCATTGGTGAAATTGATCAGCCTATGATTGAAGATTGCAATACTTCCTCAAGTGAATCTAAATCAGGTAGTCTCTTTTCTGAATTGAATTCTCCATCTAGAGAGGGTCCTCTATTTATATTTGAAAAAAATTCTTCTCAATTTGCCCCTGTATTTTCCAAATCTGATAGAGTTTTCCAAGAAACAAAGCCTTTAGAGGGAAGTCATTCTGAGAATTGCATCGTTGTACCACACAGACTCCTCACTCCTCATCATTATGTTTCTCCTGTGAGATCACCTCCTCAAACTAATATGGCTCAGCCTCCACCTAGACCTCCATTTATTGTTAATACTTTTGGTCCCATCAATTTTAAAGTTATGGATGGGTATCCAAATGTTGTGCCACAAAATGCAAGAAATAGATCGCCTAAGTTTCAAGGAAATTATGCAATCAATGGTGATCAGCACTTGAATCTCTTTGTCAATATGATGGAGGAATTCGAAATAGAATTCGAGGATGTATACATTAAATTGTGTATCCATACTTTATAAGAAGATGCAAGGGATTGGTATAAATATTTTCCAGATAATTCCATTGACTTATAGACAAAGATGAAGAATGCTTTTAGAATGTAGTATGGTGATAAAATAGACCCTAGGTTTCTTTTATCAGAATTTGAAAATATAAAAAAGAATCCTAATGAATCAGTGCATGATTCCAATACAAGATTTAACAAAACATTGAAAAGACTACCTATTAATTTAATGCCATGTGATGAATCATATCTGATAAAGTATTTAGATGCATTTGATAAGAAAGCTTCTTACTATTTGAGGGACAAGAACCCAACAACTTTGAGGCATGCCTTTACCATGGCTCTCCAAATTGAGAACAACATTAAAGTAGTTGAAAAAAATCCTAAAAGGGAGGGTTTTAAACTAATTAACCTAGAGAAGCCTCAATCAAGTAAGGTTGTAGATCTTGAGGAAGTTATAAATACTTTGGTCAGAGCTGTCAAAGAAATCTCTTACAAGCTAGCCAGGGCAAAGAAAGGGATTAGAAAAGGTTCTTAGGGTCAGCATAGGAAACAAGGACAAGATAGATTTGCAAATCATATAAGAAATGATCAGAGATCTGATGACTGAGGTAAAGGACCCATGGGAGCTAGACAACCCCAAGCTAGGGAAAATAGAGTAGTGCCTGCTCCTCTAAATACCATATTTGTTGTTGTTGAAGAGATAAATGAAATTTATTGGTGTGACAAGTGTTTCTTGCCCCACCCTCCATGTGAAGTAGATTAGCAAGTTGAATAAGTTGATGATGATGATAACACTGATGATGATGCATGCATGGTGGACTGCTCTACAAGCTCATAGAAAGGAGCAACTTAAACTGAAGTAATAAGTGCAAGAACTGCTACAATGTTTTCGGACTACATTCACCGGGTACCTCTTCTTCCTCCATCTCATGCTTTAGAGATAGATATGGTACAAGCATTTGAACTTCCTAATAAAGATTTTGAGTACCTAAGAGCTCTAATGATTAAGAAGTATGATGGAGGAATCCCATCAGAAGTGGATAGACAACTGTTAATGACTAATGTTTTTTCCCAAGACAATGAGTATAACAAAAGAAATAAATATGTCAAAGGGGCAGGGCCTGTAACATCCTCATTTTTATACATTAGAACAAGTAAATTTTTTTTTTGATAAATGCTTCCTGGTTCTAAATACATAATTTAGAACTCACAAATCAAAACAACCATTCTCATAACAGATAACCATATGCAGTTGTAATGACTCGGAGTACCTCTGATCTATTCATTCCATGACTCGGTAATCTACCGATCTATTCATGAGTATTAAGAGTTGGCGTTTTTATTTAACACATCACTCTTGTGGTTCTCTTCCCTATTCTGGGATTCAGAATGCTCTGTCCAAGGAACCTATCTGAATAATTGTTACCATTATTCATCGGCATCTCATCCCTTAGACTAGGTGACTTAGGACAACGCAATCAGCAGCTTGCGATACTTTGGCCAAAGATTTGAAACATACTGCTTATGTCTCGTATTCCTTGACGGCATACTCGTCAATCTGGAATACATCCTTCACCCCATTCCTATGTTATGTAGAATGTCTTATACTGACTTCTGTCAGACTCTCCTGTCCCAAGTTATTCACTCAGGAACGGATTAGTAAGATGACAACGTTATAGGGATGCTCCCGAGGACTAGGGATACGCTGACATACTGGGTCAACCCTAGTTAATCCAGTGTGTCAAGATACCCCGAGTCTCCTAGGGCAGCCTTATAACGTGACCACGTTCCTAATCAGTCCCAGAGTAACTTGTTCAAGTTTAAGGTGTAAATCTTAACGATCAATGCAAAGGGTGTTGTCATAAGTCACCTGCATTGTTGTATCTTCGAGAAGATCCTAATCTTCTCGAAGGTACAACCCTACAGTTGACTTGTGCCATCAACCTTTAAATCTGCCTCGAAAAGATCTACTTATTAATAAGTGTTACATACGTTGAGTTAAAATTATACTATAAGACGCTCCCTTAAGGGTAGTCTTTCCCAATCCCTGGGTTCCTCACCTTAGAATTACCTTTCTTAATAAAACCCATTACACAAGAGAAGTTATTAAGACTAGAGGTCCCATCAAGGAGTTCATAGAATATACATAATTCTAAATCAACGAAACTGGACACTAACCCTCAATCTTCACATGAGATTGCTAACCAAACCCTTTTTTTTAGGTTTATATCAGTTCTCATAACTGAATTTATATCTTACTTGTTAGTATCGAGATATAGTGATTAAGAATCCAATTAAACGTTGTCTTGACTTAGATCAAGACTAGGAAGTAATGATTTATTCAGCTCGTTTAGCTCCTGCTCAGGTTTATTTTAACCTTAGCTTTCCAAAAGACAGTGATCTAGAATTCCAATTTAGCTTTAGATAGAACATAATAGAACTACTAAACAATCATAAGTATTCAGTCACATAACCTTGCAAGCTTACTTAGATAATCACAAAAGTCTCCAAGTTATACAATAATAACAATGCTCTTAAGATCATTCGAACCGAAGAAGATCAAACCATCAAGATACGAATGCAAACACATAAGTAACAAATACCTCTTTTCATTCCTTTCAAAGCTAATCAAATACATTTTATGCATTCAGCATATTTGATACAATACTCAACAGAAAAAGAACATCTTTCTTCAAGTAGTACATTTAGAGAATCAAGCTGTAATTCATCATAAGACCAAATTAAACAATCTGAACATCATATCAGATCTGCGTGCCTTTACCACTTACAGCAATCATCTGCAAAAATTGTCAACATGGGTCAGTTCGGTGAACTGAGCATGATAAGCACTAATTCTTAAAACAATTGCAATCCACCAATTGTTTTCATTAAACAACCTGTTTAAATGAAATCATTTCACCAAACATGTAAACATATTTCAGACTATGCTCTTTTGTAATTCAAACATGACTATAAACGCGTAACTCATATTATAGTTACTAAATAGTCCTAGATACTTTTCAGATATTTCTTCATAAATATTAGTGACCAAGAAGAACAAATGTATCCAAAACAACTATCCATCTGAATCCCAAGGACAACAAACATCCGACAGACCATTACATTCAACAAAAATGAATATCCTAACAATTCATGAATCCATCAGTATGTATTAACAATTCCAACAATTAAATATAAATATATCAACATATACTTTACAGCAGAAGAGAAAGAAACCGAGACATTCAGATGTCCCTTCCAATCATGCTCATGACTGTACCGTCCACTCAAGAGTAATGCATTCACATTATATGCCTGCGACTAAGCCAGTCGAGACCACAGGAAGAATTACAGTCCGTCAAAATACAAATATAAAAATTTCCTGTAACTTACTGAACAACACAGTAGCTCTCGTGACAAGGCAGTGATGAATAATCCATCAAATAGACTCCACATAACCTTCCATATTATTCAACAAATGAGAAAATATCCAACGCCATCGCTTGTCAAGGTACAGTTAATAGCTCTTTACTTCAGTCAAGCACACGACTAGATATTCACGATAACAGAAGACGTAATCATGCTCAAACACAAGAACAATCCCACTGAGTCGAAACACTCATCAACATACAGCTCAATCTAATCCCTACTAAAACACAGCAAGGACTTAAATCAAAAGCCGAAATCAAATGAATAACCTCTTTATCACAGTCAAACAAGAGGCTAGATAGCATTAAAACAAATGACGTTTCCATATGCATACCTAGTGACATTCACACTGAATCTAACACAAACCTGCACAGCTTCATTCAACTGAAACAAATCCCTACGTTATACAACATGGGTGTAAATTAGAAGTCACTTTTAGGAAATAATAACCTCAACAAGATCTTCATAAAGGTCATCATCAAATCATTATTTTCAACAAAGTTTCATCCAAGCTGAGATAGTGCGAATATAGCAAGGACTCATACAGAGTCGAGTTTAAAAAGAAAACACAGCGTGGACAAGATCAGTAGCTGAATTCCTACGAAAACATTCAAGGTTTTCAACTAATTCAACACCAGCAGTCTTCACAACTAAATTTCTACAGAAGTCTAAATACAAGATACATATTAAGGACTCCAACAGAGCCAATATCAATAGGTATTCACAACCAAGCTTATACAGAATTCGAAACACCGGTTACATATCCAGATCTCCAACCAATAAGCAAGTATTCACAACTGAGCTTAATACCGAAGGGAAAATCCTAATATACGATTCAATGATTCAAAAGGAGTTGAACACATGCAGTATTCACAAATAAACTTCTACAGAAGTAGAAAGATACAAGATAAATATTAAATTCAAGAATTCCAACTATACCAATAACATACAGTATTCACGACTGAACTCCTACAGAAGTAGAAACGTATGTTACCTTTTCAGGACTCAAAAAGGAATCGAACCCATATAGTATTCTCGATTAAACTTCTACAACAGTTAAAAATACTATCTATTCAAGGATTCCAACAATATCCAATAACATACAGTATTCACGACAAAGCTTCTACAGAAGCCAAAACATACTATCATTTCAAGAAGTATAAACAGCAAGGCTTCTACAGAAGTCGATATCAACCAAGAAAACTTTTCATGGACTCCAACAGTGTCTGTTTCAAACATTACCCTTGCAAGCATTTCTACAAAATCTAACCGAAATGCAAAACACAGCAAGATAGTACAACCGTTCGAAACACAATGCACACCCATCAAGGGTTCACTTGCAAAATCGAGCCAGTAAGAAGATACAGCAAACTAATTCATACAAAGCTACCATAAAAACCAACTGAACCCAAAAATCATCTGAACAGAGTTGTTCTAATGAAATCATTTGAAGGAAAGCAAGATTTTTAAAAGTTAGGGCCTAACATGCCTGGTAATGTTGCTTAAAAATCTGAAGAAGACCACTGAAAGAGCTCGAGCCTTCTCCTCTTTTTCCACGTTAGATTCAACAACAATAATTTGTTATTTCCATGCCTTATAAACTTTCCTCGACAGAGAAAAGAGCTAGTTATTCTCATAGTTGCCATGCAACACCAAGTAGACTGGTTCGAAGAACCAGTGATCAAACAGAGAGAAAACCGGAGCGCATGAAAACCCAAACAAACTACCAGTTTTCCATTTTGCATGTCTTCCCGAGAAATCCGAGCTCGGAGACCGAGTTCATTAATTGCATTAACTCCAAAATTCCCGCTCAATCTCCATTGCCACCGACCGCCATAGTTGGCGATGGATAAAAACAAATCAAAGACCATTTCTAGATTTGGCGACTCTGCCACGTCGGATTTCACTAGCCGTTTGAAACTTCCACCAAATCCCTCGTCCTTCATACTTATCCATCTCATTTAATGCCATAGAAACTACCGCCCATGGCTCGCACCCCTTCATAGGTCCCTTTCCTCCATGTTCATTAGTTAGGTTAGAAACATAGGTTAGAATTTAAGGTGATACTTAGTCTAACCTCCTTAGCGCTAGGTCACTAACCTTAGAACATTTAGTTTATAGTTTAGGCCTAGGTTAGATTAGCACTAATCTAACCCATAGGTTATAGTTTAGGTTTAGGTTATTAACCTTAATAAATCCAGCTTAGGTCTTAACAATTAAAATCGTTCAGTATAAGAACCAACAAATATACATTCACGAAAAGGATTCATTCCAGCACTGCTAATAAGCTAGTAGTATAAATGTATCTGAATTTATTACCTGGCTCAAGATCAAGACCTTCCTGATTTTACGATATCGGGAACCAATTCATTTAACAAGATCAGCCTGAGTTAACTCCAGAATTGCTTATTCCACACATTCGGACCTTGCAACCTTCGTAAGGTCTATAATTTTTGTTCATCCAGAATAAACTTAAAACATCTCTTGGATCAATGCCACTGATCCAAGGCTGAGTCATATAGACGGGTAAATCCACAATTTATTCTGAAATCAGATTAAACTCAGGTGCAAAAATGAAAGAAATAAAAGAGTCCAAGCATATCCTGGCTCAGTCAAAGATCTTCAAGAGCAAAGAAGATACAATCCATATCAAGCATGACTTCACAATCAAAGGAACACATCCTTTTACAGAAGAAATCATATATCAACACTTGAATGCTCAGGAGGAAGTAACAACAGTTCAGAGTGTTACATGCTTCCCTCCTAAAAGATTCATCATCCCGATGATTACATATTCGATTAACCTTCAGGTCAACCAATTTATTAGTTCACAAAACAATGTGACTATTTCCAACTTGAATAGTTCCAGAAATCAATGTCACGATACATTTTATTCAGCCTGAATAATGTTTGCCTCAATCTGGCTTTCATATAAACTTGAAAAAGATAAGTTCATGTAAAAAAAAAAATGTTTTGTCAACAGATTTCATCCTGTTGAAAAAGAAAAGGAAAAGCAATTTTCATCTCTTCCAGATTTTCCCAAGTTGCACTTTCTTCGTTAAACTGGTCCCACTGGACCTTACATTGCTGTATTTCACGATTTCTCAAATGCAATTGGCGAGTTTCCAGCACTCGTGTGGGTTTAACCATGATTATTCCTGGGTCTTGGACCTGCAAGGAATTCCAATTTAAAACATGTGACAGATCTGAAATGTATTTCTTAAGCAAAGAAATATGGAAAACATCATGCATGCGAGATAAAGCAGGTGGTAATGCTAATCGATAAGCTACAGGATTGATTTTTTGACAATTTCGAAAGGTCCCACGAAACGAGGTGACAACTTGGCAGCCTTGCCAAAAGTTATAGAACTCTTTCTGGGTTTAACTCGAAGAAAAACCTTCTCACCCAGCTCAAACCTTCGATCAACCCGCTTAAGGTCAGCATAGCTCTTCTGCCTATCTGCTGCTTCCTTTAATCATTCACGAATCAGCTTAACTTGCTGTTCCATTTCAGTGAGGATCTCTGGTCCAATTACCACTCTATCCTCAACACTATCCCAGCTAACAGGGGTTCTGCACTTCCTTCCATAAAGTGCTTCAAATGGTGCCATTTTAAGAGATGAGTGATAAGTGTTGTTGTATGCGAATTCAACTAATGGAAGATACTCTTCCCATTTATACTGTTGATCCATGCAATACATTCGCAACATGTCTTCCAACACCTGATTTACTCTCTCAGTTTGTCCATCCGTTTCCAGATGATATGCAGAACTGAAGTTTAGTTTCGTTCCAAGAGCTGTATTAAGCGTTTGCCAAAACCTTGACATCATTCTAGGATCCCTGTCAGATATAATCAATTCTGGTACACCATGCAATCTGAAAATTTCGTGTACGAATCTTTTGGCCAGCACTGGTGAATCATCCTTTAGATTTCCAGCGATGAAATGAGCTACCTTAGTTTATCTACAACTACCAGGATAACATCATGTTTATTCCTGGACATAGGTAACCCTTGTACAAAGTCCATGCTTATTACTTGCCATTTGTACTGCGGTATGCTATGAGGATATAACAGTCCAGCAGGGTGCATGTGTTCTGCCTTAACCCGCTGACATTCCAGACAATGAGTCACAAAATCAATGACATCCTTTTTCATACCTTTCCAAAAGTATTGCTGTTTCAGATCAGCAAGCATTTTTGTGATACCCGGGTGTCCAGAGAAAGGTGAATTATGAAATTCAACTAACAACTTCTTTCTCAAATCGTTCAGCATAGGTACGTATACCCTGTTTTCATAACGTAAGATTCCTTCATTATCAAAATGAAAACCCTTATACCTTTCATCATTAGGTTCTGCAGCAAGCGCTGCTTTTACTTGCTGAAAGTATATATCAGATTCTGAGGCACTTTTTACCTCATCCTTAAACTGAGTTCTTAATGTTATAAGAGCAGAAATGTGCCTCCTACGACTTAGAGCATCTGCTACTCTATTCTCTTTCCCTTTGATGTAGCTAATATCAAAATCATATTGTGATAAAAATTCTAACCACCTTCTCTGTCTGGCATTTAGATTAGGCTGAGTGAAAATATATTTCAGTCCTAAGTGATCAGTTTTTAACTCAAAAGGTTTCCCAAGTAAATAGTGTCTCCAGACTTGAAGCGCATGAACAATGGCAGCAAGCTCCAAATCATGAGGAGCATAATTCAGCTCATGTAACTTAAGTTTTCTACTTTCATATGCTATGACTTGATCATTTTGTAACAAAACACCTCCAAGGCCTTCCCCAGAAGCATCCGTTACAACAGTAAAGCTCCCATTAGGGTCTGGTACAGCTAATATAGGTGCGGAAGTCAACTGGCTTTTCAGACTTTTGAAAGCTGCTTCACACTTATCATTCCAAATAAATTTCTTATCCTTCTTCTGCAATGAAGTTATCAGTGCAGCCACTTTAGAAAAATCCTTAACAAATTTTCTATAATAACCAGCAAGACCCATGAAGCTTCTTACTTCGTGCACATTCTTTGGTGCAGGCCACTCAGTTATTGCCACTATTTTTGAAGGATCTACAGCAATTCCTTCTTTACTAATGACATGACCCAAATAGTGAACTTCTGAATCAAAGAAAGAACATTTGGATAACTTACCATACAACTTTCTTTTTCTCAAAATTCCCAAAACTATCTTCAAATGCTCATTGTGCTCCTCAACACTTTTAGAATAAATGAGAATATCGTCCAAGAATACAAGTACAAACTTGTCCAAATATTCTTGAAAGATATTATTCATTAAGTTCATAAAAGCTGCGGGTGCATTAGTTAATCCAAAGGGTAGAACCGTGAATTCATAATGTCCGTACCTTGTTCGGAAAGCTGTTTTATGAATATCTTCTTCTCTAATCCTTAACTGATGATAACCAGATCAAAGATCTATCTTAGAATAAACCACTGCCCCATGCATCTGATCAAATAGATCGTCGATCCTTGGAAGTGGGTATCTGTTCTTGATTGTTGCTTTATTCAACATCCGATAATCAATACACAGCCTAAGTGTTCCATCCTTCTTTTTCACAAATATTACAGGCGCTCCCCAAGGTGAAACACTTGGTCTAATCAAACCTTTAGACAAAAGTTCTTGCAATTGTGCCTTAAGCTCGACTAACTCTGTAGTAGTCATCCGATAAGGTGCTTTGGAAATAGGTTCCGTTCCTGGTTTGATTTCGATGGTGAAGTCAAATTCCCTCTTGGGTGGTAACCCTGGTAATTCCTCTGGAAAAACATCCCTGAAACTTTGTAGCAGAGGAAATCGTTTCATGGAATCACCATCTTCTTCTGAAAATTCAGATATCTTTACTGCATAAAGGGTACATCCTTTGTTTTTAGCCTTTTTAAGCTGCATAGCTGACAGTTTTCTAACTGAAATTTCCCGTTTCACCCCTTGAATCTCTGTTGTTTCCAGCTGATCATCTAAACATCTTATATTCTTTTCATAGCAGTCTACTTTTGCTTTATGTTCAGCTAACCAATTGACACCAATGACAATGTCGTAAGACCCCAAAGGTGTAACATAGAGGTCAACTTCCGTGGAAAAGTTAGGTAAGTCAAGGACTGCCCCAAAAAGACACATACTCACTGTATGAACAGAGTTATTACCATACTGTACAGTCCAAGATTTATCCATTTTTCCAGCTTTTCTCTTAAGTTTAGAAGCAAGTTTATTAGAAATAAAACATTTAGTAGCTCCTGTATCAAAAAGAATAGTGACAGGTATGCCAAATAACTTACCCGGAACTTCTATAGGTGTCACTTGCTTTTCAGCTTGCTTGTCTGCTACTGCAGCATGTATCTTATGCTACTGATTACGATCATCCTTCTTCAAAGGGAACTGATTTGCGTAGTGGTCTTTGCCACAATTGTAGCAGCCTCCTACAGGTCCCTTTTTAGGCTCAAAATTGCCTCCAGCCTTGTAATTATCACGTTGTCCTCCATAGGGCTTCTGCCCATTGTTATAATTTTTGGCAAAATTATCCCTTACATTTCCAGCAGGCTTATTTGCTACTGCTTTCTTACTATTATCCCCTGGAAACTTACTTTTGTTTCCAAACTTTTTCCATGGTCCCTTTTTGGGTGCAAGAGAGGTTGAAGAAGGGTTTGCAATCTTCTTCCGCACTTCCTCTTTATGAGCAGAAATAGCCTTTAATTTCTGTTCTTGTCTTATGGCCTTTTCAACAACTCCTTCCATAGTGGTTGGACTGTGAACATCGACCTCTCCCCCTATCACGGGATTCAATCCCATGATGAATTTCCGTATTCTGAACTTCTCGTCAGTTTGATACTGCGGTACATACTTGAGGAGTTTTGTAAACCGCTCCCAGTATTCAGTTACCGTTAGCTTCCCTTGAGCTAAGTTCTGGAATTCTGTCATTTTCTGATCATAGAAAAGTTGTGGCAGCCATCGTTGCCTAAAATAGCCCTTAAATTGATCCCAAGTAATATTGGTCTCATCAATATTTAGCTCTGCTTTACGGCTATCCCACCACGAAGATGCTTCGTGGGAAAGATGATAGGCTCCCCAAATAGCTTTGGTTTCCTCTGAGAAGTTTCTTATTGCAAAGTACTTCTCCATTTCACTGAGCCAGTTCTCAGCTCCATCTCCTAATGTGGTGCCATCATATTTAGGTGGGCTTATCCTTTTTATATCATTAGTGAGTTCTGCTGCCAACCTGGCCTTTTTGTTTTCTGGTTGGACAGGTGCATTTCCAGCATTAATATCAACACCCAAATCGGGGTTGTCCTCAGGAGGTTGCTGATTGTTATTACCAGCTTCATCATCCTCCTCATTTCCCATCACCTACTGTTCAAGTACAGCTAAACGATCTCTTGTGTCCAACAGGGCAGCAAGGATCTCATCAAGTTTTTGGGTTGTTGCCGCCCCTCCTTCAGGTGGAGCATTATTCGCAACGTTCCCCCTTGTTCTAACCATTTTCTGTTACAAGAAAATTCAGGTTTTTATCAGATTATGGACACAATAGGTCCAAGAGCTGCAACCTTCAGCTCTGATACCAAGATGTAACATCCTCATTTTTATACATTAGAACAAGTAATTTTTTTTTTGATAAATGCTTCCTGGTTCTAAATACATAATTTAGAACTCACAAATCAAAACAACCATTCTCATAACAGATAACCATATGCAGCTGTAATGACTCGGAGTACCTCCGATCTATTCATTCCATGACTCGGTAATCTACCGATCTATTCATGAGTATTAAGAGTTGGCATTTTTATTTAACACATCACTCTTGCGGTTCTCTTCCCTAATCTGGGATTCAGAATGCTCTGTCCAAGGAACCTATCTGAATAATTGTTACCATTATTCATCGGCATCTCATCCCTTAGACTAGGTGACTTAGGACAACGCAATCAGCAGCTTGCGATACTTTGGCCAAAGATTTGAAACATACTGCTTATGTCTCGTATTCCTTGACGGCATACTCGTCAATCTGGAATATGTCCTTCACCCCATTCCTATGTTATGTAGAATGTCTTATACTGACTTCTGTCAGACTCTCCTGTCCCAAGTTATTCACTCAGGAACGGATTAGTAAGATGACAACGTTATAGGGATGCTCCCGAGGACTAGGGATACGCTGACATACTGGGTCAACCCTAGTTAATCCAGTGTGTCAAGATACCCCGAGTCTCCTAGGGCAGCCTTATAACGTGACCACGTTCCTAATCAGCCCCAGAGTAACTTGTTCGAGTTTAAGGTGTAAATCTTAACGATCAATGCAAAGGGTGTCCTCATAAGTCACCTGCATTGTTGTATCTTCGAGAAGATCCTAATCTTCTCGAAGGTACAACCCTGCAGTTGACTTGTGCCATCAACCTTTAAATCCGCCTCGAAAAGATCTACTTATTAATAAGTGTTACATACGTTGAGTTAAAATTATACTATAAGATGCTCCCTTAAGGGTAGTCTTTCCCAATCCCTGGGTTCCTCACCTTAGAATTACCTTTCTTAATAAAACCCATTACACAAGAGAAGTTATTAAGACTAGAGGTCCCATCAAGGAGTTCATAGAATATACATAATTCTAAATCAACGAAACTGGACACTAACCCTCAATCTTCACATGAGATTGCTAACCAAACCCTTTTTTTTTTAGGTTTATATCAGTTCTCATAACTGAATTATATCTTACTTGTTAGTATCGAGATATAGTGATTAAGAATCCAATTAAACGTTGTCTTGACTTAGATCAAGACTAGGAAGTAATGATTTATTCAGCTCGTTTAGCTCCTGCTCAGGTTTATTTTAACCTTAGCTTCCCAAAAGACAGTGATCTAGAATTCCAATTTAGCTTTAGATAGAACATAATAGAACTACTAAACAATCATAAGTATTCAGTCACATAACCTTGCAAGCTTACTTAGATAATCACAAAAGTCTCCAAGTTATACAATAATAACAATGCTCTTAAGATCATTCGAACCGAAGAAGATCAAACCATCAAGATACGAATGCAAACACATAAGTAACAAATACCTCTTTTCATTCCTTTCAAAGCTAATCAAATACATTTTATGCATTCAGCATATTTGATACAATACTCAACAGAAAAAGAACATCTTTCTTCAAGTAGTACATTTAGAGAATCAAGCTGTAATTCATCATAAGACCAAATTAAACAATCTGAACATCATATCAGATCTGCGTGCCTTTACCACTTATAGCAATCATCTGCAAAAATTGTCAACATGGGTCAGTTCGGTGAACTGAGCATGATAAGCACTAATTCTTAAAACAATTGCAATCCACCAATTGTTTTCATTAAACAACCTGTTTAAATGAAATCATTTCACCAAACATGTAAACATATTTCAGACTATGCTCTTTTGTAATTCAAACATGACTATAAACGCGTAACTCATATTATAGTTACTAAATAGTCCTAGATACTTTTCAGATATTTCTTCATAAATATTAGTGACCAAGAAGAACAAATGTATCCAAAACAACTATCCATCTGAATCCCAAGGACAACAAACATTTGACAGACCATTACATTCAACAAAAATGAATATCCTAACAATTCATGAATCCATCAGTATGTATTAACAATTCCAACAATTAAATATAAATATATCAACATATACTTTACAGCAGAAGAGAAAGAAACCGAGACATTCAGATGTCCCTTCAAATCATGCTCATGACTGTACCGTCCACTCAAGAGTAATGCATTCACATTATACGCCTGCGACTAAGCCAGTCGAGACCACAGGAAGAATTACAGTTCCGTCAAAATACAAATATAAAAATTGCCTGTAACTTACTGAACAACACAGTAGCTCTCGTGACAAGGCAGTGATGAATAATCCATCAAATAGACTCCACATAACCTTCCATATTATTCAACAAATGAGAAAATATCCAACGCCATCGCTTGTCAAGGTACAGTTAATAGCTCTTTACTTCAGTCAAGCACATGACTAGATATTCACGATAACAGAAGACGTAATCATGCTCAAACACAAGAACAATCCCACTGAGTCGAAACACTCATCAACATATAGCTCAATCTAATCCCTACTAAAACACAACAAGGACTTAAATCAAAAGCCGAAATCAAATGAATAACGTCTTTATCACAGTCAAACAAGAGGCTAGATAGCATTAAAACAAATGACGTTTCCATATGCATACCTAGTGACATTCACACTGAATCTAACACAAACCTACACTGCTTCATTCAACTTAAATAAATCCCTATGTTTATACAACATGGGTGTAAATTAGAAGTCACTTTCAGGAAATAATAACCTCAACAAGATCTTCATAAAGGTCATCATCAAATCATTATTTTCAACAAAGTTTCATCCAAGCCGAGATAGTGCGAATATAGCAAGGACTCATACAGAGTCGAGTTTAAAAAGAAAACACAGCGTGGACAAGATCAGTAGCCAAATTCCTACAAAAACATTCAAGGTTTTCAACTAATTCAACACCAGCAGTCTTCACAACTAAACTTCTATAGAAGTCTAAATACAAGATACATATTAAGGACTCCAACAGAGCCAATATCAATAGGTATTCACAACCAAGCTTATACAGAAGTCGAAACACCGGTTACATATCCAGATCTCCAACTGAATCAATAAGCACAGTATTCACAACTGAGCTTAATACCGAAGGGAAAATCCTAATATACGATTCAAGGATTCAAAAGGAGTCGAACACATGCAGTATTCACAAATAAACTTCTACAGAAGTAGAAAGATACAAGATAAATATTAAATTCAAGAATTCCAACTATACCAATAACATACAGTATTCACGACTGAACTCCTACAGAAGTAGAAACGTATGTTACCTTTCCAGGACTCAAAAAGGAATCGAACCCATATAGTATTCTCGATTAAACTTCTACAACAGTTAAAAATACTATCTATTCAAGGATTCCAACAATATCCAATAACATACAGTATTCACGACAAAGCTTCTACAGAAGCCAAAACATACTATCATTTCAAGAAGTATAAACCAACAAGGCTTCTACAGAAGTTGATATCAACCAAGAAAACTTTTCATGGACTCCAACAGTGTCTGTTTCAAACATTACCCTTGCAAGAATTTCTACAAAATCTAACTGAAATGCAAAACACAGCAAGATAGTACAACCGTTCGAAACACAATGCACACCCATCAAGGGTTCACTTGAAAAATCGAGCCAGTAAGAAGATACAACAAACTAATTCATACAAAGCTACCATAAAAACCAACTGAACCCAAAAATCATTTGAACAGAGTTGTTCTAATGAAATCATTTGAAGGAAAGCAAGATTTTTAAAAGTTAGGGCCTAACATGCCTGGTAATGTTGCTTAAAAATCTGAAGAAGACCACTGAAAGAGCTCGAGCCTTCTCCTCTTTTTCCACGTTAGATTCAACAACAATAATTTGTTATTTCCATGCCTTATAAACTTTCCTCGATAGAGAAAAGAGCTAGTTATTCTCATAGTTGCCATGCAACACCAAGTAGACTGGTTCGAAGAACCAGTGATCAAACAGAGAGAAAACCGGAGCACATGAAAACCCAAACAAACTACCAGTTTTCCATTTTGCATGTCTTCCCGAGAAATCCGAGCTCGGAGACCGAGTTCATTAATTGCATTAACTCCAAAATTCCCGCTCAATCTCCATTGCCACCGACCGCCATAGTTGGTGATGGATAAAAACAAATCAAATACCATTTCTAGATTTGGCGACTCTGCCACGTCAGATTTCACTAGCCATTTGAAACTTCCACCAAATCCCTCATCCTTCATACTTATCCATCCCATTTAATGCCATAGAAACTACCGTCCCATGGCTCGCACCCCTTCATAGGTCCCTTTCCTCCATGTTCATTAGTTAGGTTAGAAACATAGGTTAGAATTTAAGGTGATACTTAGTCTAACCTCCTTAGCACTAGGTCACTAACCTTAGAACATTTAGTTTATAGTTTAGGCCTAGGTTAGATTAGCACTAATCTAACCCATAGGTTATAGTTTAGGTTTAGGTTATTAACCTTAATAAATCCAGCTTAGGTCTTAACAATTAAAATCGTTCAGTATAAGAACCAACAAATATACATTCATGAAAAGGATTCATTCCAGCACTGCTAATAAGCTAGTAGTATAAATGTATCTGAATTTATTACCTGGCTCAAGATCAAGACCTTCCTAATTTTACGATATCGGGAACCAATTCATTTAACAAGATCAGCCTGAGTTAACTCCTGAATTGCTTATTCCACACATTCGGACCTTGCAACCTTCGTAAGGTCTATAATTTTTGTTCATCCAGAATAAACTTAAAACATCTCTTGGAGTCAATGCCACTGATCCAAGGCTGAGTCATATAGACGGGTAAATCCACAATTTATTCTAAAATCAAATTAAACTTAGGTGTAAAAATGAAAGAAATAAAAGTGTCCAAGCATATCCTAGCTTAGTCAAAGATCTTGAAGATGCAAAGAAGATACAATCTTTATCAAGCATGCCTTCACAATCAAAGGAACACATCCCTTTTTATAGAAGAAATCATATATCAACACTTGAATGCTCAGGAGGAAGTCACAAGAGTTGAGAGTGTTACAGGGCCTTAAGCCAAACCAAAGACCCCAGTTCTCACCAATGTCTCAAAATAAACTCCAAATAAATATACATATGGCAAAGGAATTATTGTCTTAAGTAGAACTGGTGTTCCCACCCATGCCCAAAATGTGAAAAATCTTGTGCCATCTGATGAGTTTGTCAATATTTCTCCAAATTCTGCTTTGCCTAAATACATTCCTTATAACATTTCCCAATTATTGAGTCAGATCAAGATTTGTGTCCCAATTGTTAAACTGCTTAGGATTCTTGAGCACAAGAAGAAGGATTTTGGGTATTTGGGATTGGAAGAAGATAGGATTACCCAAGGTAGAAATATAAATAATGTAAACACTCCTCCTCCAACCATTGCAGACCTATAAAAACCACTAGCATTAGAGGAGATAGGTGAACCACCTGAAGTTTACTTGGGAACATCTTTGGTTGAGTCTCAATTAAATGTCGAACCATTTTTTACAACACTAATTATTAAGGACAGACAATTACATAATTGTATGTTTGATTCTGGAGTATCATGCAATGTTATGCCTCTAGAATTCATGAATGAATTGAACATTAAAGCGGCAGCAACTTATGGCAAGTGTACTGTAATGGATTCTAGAGATGTGCTAGTTGTAGGGTGTGTAAAAGGTTTCGTGGTACATCTTGCAGCTTAACCAGGTAAGAACTTGAAACTTGATGTTGTTATTGTTGATTACCCTACCCAATAGGGCATGATGTTATCAATAAAGTGGGTTGTAAGTGTTTGTGGAAGTGTTCATATGGATATGTCTTTTTCCACCATCCCAATCGAAGGCAGCCTTGTAAAGCTATATGGAGAGAAGAAGGTGTTGCACCTCATTGAAGATCCCAATAATGCTTCTTATGAAGTGTTGTATGTTGATGTAGATGATGATAACTTTTTTGGACTTGCTAATGGGAAAAAGAGCACAAGATTGATCAATGTAAATTTCTTTAACAAGTAGGTTTTCCTTGGAACTTTTTATTTGATGGAGCTTGTTCCCAGTTTAGAAATGGTGTCGGTATTTGTTCTGATTTCTCTAGGCCAGGAAGATTTTATTTTTTTTCTTTCAAAATCAACTTTGAAAGCACTAACAACATTGATTAATATAGAATCATTTTTATTAGGTTTGAAAATTACATGGAAATATGGTGTAAAGGATATCATTGTCATGGTGATTCAAAATTGATTGTCAAGCAGTTTGGAAAATTGTATTGCTACCAAAAATTAGCAGAATGAAACAATACAAACATGCAGTCTGGGATTTGATTGAAATGTTTAAACTCATTTAATATTGTGCACCATGATATAAATTTTAATGTTTTTGCAGACAAGTTAGTAGTGCTAGGATCCAAATTTGGAATTTGTACAGTATCCCATATTTTGTGAGTATGATGTTGAAATACTAACAAGGCCATATCTGTCCCTGACAACATTAAAAAATTAGAAATTATTCGATGATGATGCCCAGGTGAAATGGTTTCTACAGAAAAAAGGTGAGTTTTCCTTACTAAAATATAGATTGGGAACCAATGGCATGTCCTGTTGAAGGAAAGGAAATTTCATTTGACAAAGACATCATCCAAACTGAAGAAAAACATGATTCCCAGAGGTTTGGTGGCTCTTAAATCAAACATCGATAATGTTGATTGCATTATTAAAAGAAGTATGTCAGTTTCAATAGATGTGGAATAGCACGACCTAGGCACAAAGAGAAAAACCATGTAAAAATCTAGTTAGGAAGAAATCTCAACAAAGAAGATAAGTAGTCCTATGTTCAATTGCTGAAGAAATATCAAGACTGCCTAGCTTGGTCTTACTATGAGTTGATGGCATACAGGGAAGATTTTTTCCAACATGAAATTCCTCTTGAATATAATTCCAAGACTTTTCAAGAAAAAATAGAGGCCCATTAATCCAATCCTTTTTTTGAAGATGCAAGAAGAACTGAAGAAGTTGAGGGATGGAGGGATCATTCAGCCCACAAGGTACTCTTCTTGGGTTGCAAACCTAGTGCCTGTCAGAAAAAAAGAATGGTGAAATAAGGTTATGTGTGGACTTTAGGAACCTGAATAAAGCAATCATTGAAATATAATTACCCTGTACCGAACATGGAGAATATGCTACAATTGGTAACTAGTTATGAATTTTTATCCACTCTGGATGGTTTCTCTAGCTATAATCAAGTTGTTGTGAAGGCAGTCAGAAAGAATAAAGACTACCTTTACCACTCCTTGGGGAACTTATGTCTATGTCAGGATGCCTTTTGGCTTAATGAATGCTGGAGAAACTTTCCAAAGAATAATGGATGTAGCAGTTTGTTGGTTATATCAATGATTTCATTGTTGTTTATCAAGATGATGTAACTGTGTTTTCTAGAAATAGAAATGATAACTTACAACACTTGCAGAGAATGTTGATAAGGTGTAGAGAGTATGTCATATTATTGAATCCCATGAAGTGCCACTTTGGAGTGAAAAAGGAAAAACTAGCTTGGGTCACATTGTATCAAAGGAAGGGGTTATGATTGATCCAGAAAGAGTGGAAGGCATCAACAAGGTTCCAATTTTGAGAACTAAAGAAGGGAGTTTAATCCTTCTTTGGACAAATAAACTTTATCAGAAGATTTGTGTCAAAATTTGCTGAGCTGACCATCCCCATTACTAGCATGCTGAAAAAGGATCAAATTATCAAATGGGAAGAAGCTTCCATTCAAGCTTTCAATGAGATAAAGGAAGCACTAAAGCATGCCCCTATTCTAGTAGATCAAAATTAAAAGAATCCTTTTCAAGTATTTTCTTTTTCTTCAGAAAACACCATTGCATCTATTTTTTTGTAGAAGGGTGATGAAGGGAATGAGAGACCAATTTCCTTTTTCAGTAAGGCATTACAAGGATATGAGTTGAAATACACCATCATGGAAAAGCAATAGCATTTGTCCTTAGTGAAAGAAAAAAAGGTTTTCAGACCCTGACATCTTGAGCTCTAAAGTTATTTCTTATGTTCCCCACACCATGGTGAAATACACCTTATTAGAGATCGAGGTCTCAAGAAAAAGATGTAGATGGGTAAACAAGTTGCAAGAATATGACATGGATATCCAAACCAAAAAATTGGTAAGAGGTTTGGGCCTAGCTAAGCTTATGGCTGAGAGCAACTTGCAAATTATTGAGGTGAATGAAGTAGAAGGAGAAAGGGTGGATATCCTTGAAAATATGGTAAGCTCTGAATGGTACAAAGATATAATCTTTTATCTCAAACATCTGTGCTGCCTTGAACATTTGAGTAAAAATCAGAAAATATATCTTAAGTTAGCCTCCCAAAAAATGTCATTATTGATTTTTGGTTAGCTTGGAAGAACTCGAAGGGAGTGGATGAAGCCCCAAAGGTAATTGCTTATATCCATGGAGTAGTTTGTGGGGGACATTTTGCTGGAAGAGTTACAACACATAAAATCTTGAGGGTTGGTTATTGGTGGCCAACCCTCTTCAAAGATTCAACTTTATTGGTTAGGAAATGTGAAAGTTGCTAGCGTTTTTCTGCAAGAATGAAAGCTTTAGGCTCCCTTTATTTTCAGCCTATGTCAATTGAAGCCCCATTTAAGAAATGGGGAATGAATTTCATTGGAAAAATTTTAGATCCTTTTAGTGCCATTCATAAATGGATTCTTGTAGCCACTAATTATTTCACTAAGTGGGTGGAAGCAATCCCCACAAAGAAAGAAACACACCAAGTTATCATGGACTTCATGCCGAATCAGATCATATGCAGATTTATAGTGCCAGTTAAAATTGTTGCTAATAATTCCATGAGTTTCGGAGCCAAACCTTTTGTGGAAATGTGTAAAGAGTATGGAATCAATTTTACATATGCTTCTAAATACAATCCCCAAGGAAATGGAAAAGTTGAGTCTAACAATAAAAAATTGTTAAAGATCATTAGAAGAACCTTGGAGCTAAACAAAAAGAAGTGGGGTGAGCAACTGAAGTTTGATATTTGGGCTGACAGAATCACTTTCAAAAGAGCTACTGGTAAAACCCCATTTGAGTTGGTATTTAGAACTCAAGCTTTTTTGTCCCTTAATTTGCAATTGTCTTCATTTCTATTTGTTCAAAAAATTGTAAATCAAGAATTTGGTCCATATGATGCTCGAATAAATCATATTATTGAGTTGGATGAAGAAAGAAGGGCACCCCAGTCAGTGACATGTGAAGTTCAGAGAAAATTTGAAGAATTTATTTGACAAGAAGGTGACTCCAAGAGATTTTAGCATTAGGTATCTTGTGCTATTATGGTATAGATTACATGAAGATAAGGGAAACCATGGTAAATTTGATGCATTGTGGATGAGGACTTATTCAATTGATATTTAAATTGGTGAAAATACATTCTTCCTAAAAGACTTAAATGGGGAACTGCTTGAATTACCTGTTAAAGGGAGGAATTTGAAACATTTCCTTGATTGATTTCTCATAATTAAGGAATACTCCATTTTATAATGTATAGTTCTTTGTTTTCATTCTGCTTTTGTATTTTTGTTCATTCTGGTCCTTGGTGAACTGGTTTTGCTTGTTTCTCGGTTCATTTTTTGGAGGATGGTTATGGTTTCTCTACTCTACAAGCTTATTATTTGACTATGTTTCCTAATGGTCTATTTTTTCTACTTGGTCTTTTATTTGTTCTTGTGGCACTCACAAGGAGTACCCATCCCCGAGTTGAAGCTGATGTTGGTGCTCAATTTGGTCTCACCCCGTTTTTCCTTAAAGTTCTCCAGTTTGTGGGCTCTGTCATGTTTTTTATCTCCCCATATTGATGCATTAAAACTTTGTCCTCCATTTGGCTGCCATGATCAATCCCTTCCTTTGGTCGAGGATCACTTTAAATCCAGATTTTGTTTTCCGTTCCTCTGTCCCTGAGAAATATTTGTAACTTCAGTGTAAAATTTGTTTTTTTCCCTTCCTTCCATTTTTCCACAGTCATGTTTTGTGGCACAATAGGATGTACGTGGGCACGTAAGAGGAAGAGGAGGGATGGAAAATTTTAAGGCATATGAACAAATTGGCCGTACGAGGAGGGTGCAAGGGGAGAGAAAAGAATGCGTGCACATGGGAAGAAGGGAAGAAAGCAGGCGCGCAGGAGGAAGGAACAAAGAGGGGATAGAAAAGAAGGCACACATGCGGGAAGAACAGAAGAAAGTGGGTGCGTAGGAGGATCAGAGCTCATTTGAGGATCCGCCTCTGGATCCTACCTTAGCGGTTGCACTAAGGAGACACGTGGTGAGCCCTATGCTTATTTAGGTTCTTCACTTTTGAGGACCATCTCAAAGTTACATCAAGGAGACATGTGAAGGCTTCCGCTGGCTCCTCTCTATGCTTAAAATTTTTGAATCCTAGGACATGTGGAGGGCCCACACCTATTTGGGGACCAGCCCCTAAATTTACTTTTGAAGAAGTGCTAAAGGGACACTTGGAGGCTCCTGCCAGGTCTTCCCATACTTAGAATTTTCAAGAAATTTTTTAAATCATGGGACACCTGGAGGGCCCACACTTATTTGTGGACCTGCCCCTAAATTTTATTGTTGAAAGAGTTCCATGAAGGCAAGTGGAGGTTTCCACTCACTCTGCCCTTGTTTGGACTTTTCAACGGCCAAGGAAAATATCTCGGACCCTAGACACATGGCGCCTTCCATTGATCCTTCAATTTTTTTCAAACAACTATGTCGAACTTAGAATTGTGGTGAGCCCACGCTTGTTTGGGGTCTCTACTTTTAGGCACCATACCAAAGGTATGCCAAGGTGACACATGGAGGCTTCCAATGGCTCCTTTTCTACTGTGAATTTTTCAAAAGCCAAAAGGCACTTTTCTTGGGCCCAGGGCATGTGGAAGGCCTATGCTTATTTGGAAACTTACCTCTTTGCCTCACCTTTGCAGTTGCGCTAAGAAAACACTTAGAAGGATCTGATCTAGAGTTGACAAGGGGTAGAAACAGTAGTTTCTGTGTATTTCATTTGATTTTTCTGCCATTGGAGCTCTAGGATGTTTGGAGATGTAATTTTTGCACCATTCTTCATCAAATTTAGATGAATTTTTGTCGTTTTGGTCTATAAGGTGCAATTGAATAGTTTTGGAGGCTCGATTTGTAAGTTGAGGTGTGAATTTAAGTATTTAAGGTGGATTTTTACTCAGGCTCGTGTAAAAAATGCAAAATGCCAAATCCAAAAGTTGTAGAGGAAAGAGAGGGAAAAGGATGAAATGATGAATGTTGCAGGTGCAAAATATGGAAAAGGTATTTCCTTGAGAGAAAAAAGGATTACCTATCAGATCCAACCGTGCAGAGCCTCCAAAAAATTATTAAAATAGGGATTTCTCGCATGACAGAATGAGAATGATTAGAACTTCTGAAAATTTATGGCATGGCATCCTAGTCATTAGTCAAGGGTCTAAGAAACGTGATCAGTTTGTAATTGGTCCACCTAACAACTTTCGGATGTGAATTTGTTAAACGTCACCTTCTGAGACAAATTGGTAACAAGCAAAGGTCCCTCGAATATTCTTCTCTTTTGGGGGGGAAATTCAGTGAGGTAAATGTATAAATGTAATGAGAATACTCTTGCATATGATTAGGGGTTGAATTCTTAAGAGAATATTTGAGAAAATTCATCTTCCTCAGAGACCAATCCAAGATAACCTGTTAATTTATTCTGTGTTAGATTTTCTATCATGTCAAGTTGGTTACAGATGTATAGCCTTTGACGAGAACTATAATTTCTCTAGAAGATTTCTCCTGCTGATGAATCTAATAAATTTTGAAATTAATTTGTGTTCAATCTCTAGTAATTTGTCTCTGCTTTGTTTCAGAATGTCTGCAAATAGTTTCTTTCATTCCTATTCCAATCTTACATTGAAATTTTTGTGAAATCACATAGGATCTCATCCATTTGATAGTTTAGTGGCATTTTCAATTTCATTTCAAGAAGATCCTTCATCATGTGATGAGATAAACAAATTTAAAATCACTCCACTGTCATTTGTTGATAAATATTGTCTATAAGTTTTTGGATGTACCTCAGGCGTGATTGATCAAAGATTTTTTTTTAATTGAGAGTTTTAACTCAATCCTTTGTGTTATATTCTCAAATATTGTGTGAAAACATGTTGATCTGGGCCTCCATTGAAGCACACCTTTTGGTTGAAGGAACCTCTTAACTATTATGAAGCTTTCTTTTGTCGAGTTGTCCATTTTGTGAAGTTTCTCAAAGACCTAGTATAATCAACTTTATCTTGCTTAATCTCCCACCAAAATTATTCAATAACCATGAATCCATCCTGAATTACCCCTATTTTCCCTGTATATCAACAAAGGAACAAAATATATTTACTAAAATATGCAGACCAATCAGGATTTCTTAATGTCTTCAATAACCTTAGGCTTGTGTTGAAAGTATCTCCATATTTTAGAAGTGACAAATATTGAGAGTTAAATTATGGAGTATTGACCATATTTTCCCATGGTTTTCTTCATAAATTTTTTGAAAAAGAAGGATATATCCATCTCCTTCATCAAATAGAGGTTACACTAAGGGTCCTCTCACCATGGTTGAAAGGCATGGCCTAAAGTAGTGAGGACAGGTCAAATCCTCTTGAAGGTGTTATTCATCTCTCCACAAATCTGAGTGACAAAGGGTAAGTTAGATCCAATCCCCATCTACAAAATGACACACATCATGATCTATCTGTCTCTAATATCCATGCCAAATCTGTGATGTTTCTCAGCTTGAAAGGGAGAACAAATTTGGATACCACATCGATTATGTCTAGCCTTCTGTCTTGCTTTATATTTTTTCTAGATCCATCAAGATATTGCATGTCTCTCATCCAACTGCATCAGTTTTTCAATGTTCTCTTCAATTTATTTCTCATCAGCTAATCCTCCCACACGCGTAATACACAGGGATGGTAATATAAACTCAACCGGTAAAACAGCCTCAACACCAAACACCAACTGAAAGGGTGTTGCTTTGTTGAGTCTCTTGTAGGTTATTCTATAAGACCAAAGAAAAACAAATACTTTATCATCCCAATCCTTCCTTCCAAAATCACATATATTCATCAATGTGTGGCTCAAAATCTTGTTGAAAACTTCAGTGTTCCATTAGCTTGTGGGTGATAGGGTGTAGTCTTATGATGGGCTACCATAAACTCTGCTAACAATATCATAATGGTATCATTTAAGAAATGAGTATCCCTATCACTTGGTAACTTAGTGGACACCCATACATGTTTATGATATTCTCCTAAAGGAATCTTGTTCCAGTGGTTGCAGTGTAATCCTTTGTAGGTGTTACTTCCGCCCACTGTGTAAGATAATATGTACAAGTAATGATGTAGCATGACCCTTTCATGCAACTCGAGAGGGGGGGAATAGGTCCTATGAAATCAATTTCCAATTTTTAAAAAGGTTTCACACTTTCTATAGGCCTCAATGAAATTTCAACTCTATGCCCAGGCTTTCCAAGGCACTTGCAATGATCACATCCCCTGGCATATTCTTGGTAATCATTTTACAATGTCTCCCACCAAAAACCAGCCATCTGAATCTTTCACGTGGTGGATCAACATGCATAATATCCATGCTAATCCCTCCATGATATTCCTCTGTAATACCCTTGCGATTGTGTTCTAGTACACATTAGCACAAAATCTCATCTTGGCCAAGTTTTTATAGGTCTCCACCAATCAACATATAACGTGCAACGTGAATGGAAATTTGTGTCCTTTCTATACTCTTAAATCTATCAGGCACCACACCTACTCATAAAAAATAGCAATATCCTTCAAATCAGTGGGCCTACATTGTAATCTTAACAACTGTGCATCTAGAATTATGTCTTCAATGCTTTGTGCATCCTCGCCTGAATTAATTTGGGAAAGATGGTCATGTCCTTAATTGCACTTTTCTAGCTTGACTACCACTAAAAAGTTGAACTCCTAAAATAACAAGATCCACCGATATATGTGCCCTTGTAAAATAATATTGTTTACCAAATACTTAAGTGTCATGTGATCTGTGTAAAAGATAAACGGAGAATCCAACAAGTACTTCCTAAATGTATGCAGTGCATAAATCATAGACAATGCTTCATACTCTGTTATTATGTAATTTTGCTTAGACGGGGTTAACTTTCTACTTGCAAAACATAAATGGTGATCAACAATCCCTTCTCTAGGTAGAGCTAACACTACTCCAATTTCCATACCTGATGCATCCACATGCACATGAAAGGGATTGTCCCAAGGGGGAAAGCACAAAATGGACGCAGTGGTAACCTTCTCCTTCAACATATCAAAAGCTACTTATTGTGCCTCATCCCAGTGAAATCTTTTCTTTGCCTCAATAGTTCTTCCATGGGGTGTGGAAATCCTTGCATAACCCTTGAATAAATTTTTTGTAGTAACCCGTATGCCCCAAAAATCTATGCACTGCACTTTGATTGGTAGGCTCCTCTAAACCCAAAATAACAGCAAAGTTAGTAGGGTCTACCAATAATCCTTCCTTGCAAATAATATGACCTAGCAATGTACTAAAAGGAGTAACAAAGACACATTTCTTAATGTTTAGAGAGATAGTTAGCTATCAACATCTTTCAAACATCAATCTTAAATTGTCGCAATGATCTTTTACTAGTCTATACACTATCTAGTCATCCAGGTAGACTTGTAGAAACTTATGAATAAAGTCTTGGAATGATTGTACCACAATGCGTGAAAATACAATAGGCACATTCTTAAGCCTAAATGGAATAACCATATAATTAAAGATTCCTCATTTATTGGAGAAATTAGTCTTCTCTTGGTCTTATTTTGCAATCCTTACTTGGTGATATCCTGAGAATACATTTGTAAAAGAGTAGATCTCAGGTCCTACTAAACCTTCCAAGATTTCTTCAGTAAAAGGCGATGGAAAAGGATCCATAACACATACAATATTCAAGTCTTTGTAGTCTACACAGATCTGTATCCTTCCATCTTTCTTGATATTAATCATCATGGGGCTGACCCATTCAGACTCTTTAATAGCTTCAATGATCCCAGATTCTAGCATCTTGCCAATTTATTCTTTTACCTTTACACGCAAATTAGGATTCATCCAATAAGGCATCTTCCTAATCAAGTGCACACCCTCATTTAAATTAATCAACATCTCTTCCAATGAGTGATGAACTCCTTTTAACTCATGGTATCTGCACAGGAACAAATCCTAGAAGTCACGCAACATCTCAATTATCTTGAAGACCTCTTGTTATCTCTATTAATCACCAATAATTTATTCTTTCGGTTATGCTTTTGTGTCACTGTTTTCTTCAACAGTTCATGGTAGGTGTGTTCCTTCTCATCTGCGCTATCCAAAACTTCATGTGTACCCTTTGTATGATCAACATAGAGGTTCTCTATCTCTTCATCTTCTATCAGGTACACCATTTTTCCTTTCTCCTTTTCTAGGAAGGTGCAATCAAACTATACTTCATCCATTTATTATTCTTCCTCTAAGGGAAACTCCAAATAAGGATGCCCTAAAAATATAGGATGAGATCCTTAGCTCTGGCACTATCTCCCAGACTAAGGCACATGACTACCTACAACACCTCATTTACTGATGGTTTAGAAGATAGATAATCAAAAGATTAAATAATACCTACTGTCAACTCTTTCCAATTTCCCATCTGATGATGTAACTCCAAATGGATATACCAAGCATGTTCACAACCTTGCAAATTGGAATAGAACTTATGCACCCATAGTGAAGGAGATAAAGCTTCCAGGCCTTCTATCCAGGATTTCTCACATTCTTGAATGTGGTATAAAGTTGATTCCTTCCCATGATAGTCGCATATCTTTGAAGGTGCATTGGTTCATAGGAATCTAACAAAGAATGTTATTTTTACCTTGTGCCACTCTATAAGATTATCTCGCTGAGTCATCCACCAATTTATAAAATTCCCTCATAAGGTATAAACAAGCATATTCCTCCATTATACTTCACAGGTCCACCGGACTTCCATAGCACACAAAAATACATGAAGGTGACCTACTCTAGTGTAACTTGGAAATTTTTTTCCTCCTAGATGCCTAACCGGATGCATTTTTATGACACAAGTCACAGTGTCATTCAATTCTCTCCCAATCAACTCATAAGTTCAATGCACCCAATTATCACATACAATGTTATTTTATCACTCAAAGACTGAGCATCATCCCACTGAATGACTCCTTCTCTTGATGGCTCAATATCCTATGGGTCTATGATGGTGCACACATAAATTATATTCATGTCTTCTTCCCCCAAAGGCTCAACATAATATTTAGAACTACCATCTGTTAGTGGAATAATAACATGCTCCTTCTTATTCTTGAAGTTTATGTATCCCTTGTTGAAGTGAAAATTAGCATTATCCGCATAACACCAAGGGCATCCGAGTAATGCTAAAAAATTATCTACATTGGCAAGCGCTAAGACTTCAAATTACCAGTGAACTTGGCCCCTAGAAAAATTATGGAAGCATCCTTCAAGACTCTGATTGGTGTAGATTTATTCCTATTCTCCATTTACAACACATTTGAAGATAGTTGCAATGGTGGTCGCCCCATCTGATTCCACACATCCAGAGTAATAACATTTACCTCTATACCTTTGTCAATTATTATGTTACTCAAAATTCATCCATCAACTACCACATTCAATGTTATCTCCTTGTCATAATAAAGACTATGAGGGAAAAAATTAGCATGAAATATCTAAATCTTGCGTTCGCATCCAGTTTACGGTACCTTTCCTCTTAACCATTCTCCTAATATGGGAATGATATTCTCTTGGCACAACATCTTACATATCTCTTTGACATCATCAACATTATTCTAAGGGATCTCAGCATTCTTCACCTATTCCAACTTCCATGAATACTCTTTCAAGCACGAGATCTCCCCTTGTAATCTCCTAATAACATCTAAAGTCTCCTAGTAAACCTCCTTCTAATAAGTTGGATCAGGGTACTTCCCATGCAATACTTCTTATCTTGTAATGAGAGGTCTATGCTTTGGTATTTCTCTTATGCTTGTAGTTACTAATACAGGCTCCAACTCAAGGTTAGACGCTACTATAGGCATGAACAAAGGTTTGGCATGCTTTACACTAACCATTCCCACACCCTTTTCCTTCTTATAGTTATGGATCATATGATTATACAAGTCAGGGCACTCCTCATACTTATATTTCTTTCCACACCATGAGCATTGCAGTAAATCCAGGCACTCGTGCTTGTAGTGATCCATAGATCCACAATTGAAACAAGTTCCATGGGGGAATTCACTCCTTCCTCTGCTGCGACCACCATGGCATTTGAATCCTATGTGAAAGCTTCTTCCTCTTCCTCTAACATCTTCATTTCCTTCATGTTGGTGCACCTCATTCTTATAATTGTTTACAATGCTAGCCTAGCACATACCAGTATCAATTACATCATGAATATGGTCTATCAACTGACAACCCTTAGTATCATGAGTGGTAGATGTAAAAATCTTACAATATCAAGACACATTCTTATGGAGTGCATGTTATAACAAGGGGAATCTACTTATATCATGATCCCTATGACATATTTCACAGTTTACTATCATGGCGCACACTAAATTTCAAGGGAAACTATCCTTGGTGTGTCCTTCTACTTCAAAATCCATACACCAAAGTCTATTGCAAGTCTCATGTGTTGAGTTCATAAAAAAATTCTAAATTTTCTTTATCATGGAAGCAATTTGTTCCTCCAAAAAGGAACTTACCCCAGTATCAATGCTCCCCATGGCCTCAGCATGTAAATCATCCTCCAAGGCCTCGCATGGATCTGTGAAAGTCTTATGTGAGAGCACTCATCTACAAGGTTTTATCAAGCCTCCAAAAGAATATTGAGCATGCTGAGAAAGATGGATATCATAAGATAAATTTTAAAAAAGAGTCTTAAAATGTGCATCATACTCCCACACACTTTCTACCATACCCTGTTGAATCTCCTTGAGTGCATTGATGATCTTTTTCTTAAATTCAGGAATATTGAATTCCACCAAGAAGACATCATACAACGTATTATAATCCATCATCGTCTGATGTGGGTTATATTTTTGGTACCGGCTATGTGCACGCCCCTACAACATAGTTGTAAACTGTATTGCCTTCCACTCCGGGGTAGTGACCCCCTTACCGAGCCATAGAAATTCACACTTGTGTACATGCTCTGTAGGATCCTCAAAACCTTTATAATTATGAAAATGAACATACATCTCATAAAATACCTGCTGATGGGGTTGTGGTCCTTGTCCACCAGATCCAGAACCTTGATTTCCTCTTGTGTATCCTCCGCCACCAAATCCACTTTTTCGACTAACCCCTGACCATCCAAATCCTCTAGATCCTCATCCTATAGCAGGTATAAGGCCTAAAGTAGTGTTACTTTGTGTTCCCAGTGTTGTACTAAACTAAGCTCCAACAGTCTACGAAGTTGAAATACTTCCAGACATAATACCCACGTTTTGCAAGCCCACTCCTTGTCCAAATGACATGCCTAATAGGATGCCACCAAACAAAACATAGGAAATGTATTCCTTTCCATAGATGGATGTAATGTAAAATTATATATACCTAATTTTTTTTTCCTACCAATTCCAACCATACTAGAAATACTTGTCTCAGAAAATGGAAAACTAAGTGCAAGGGATTGGTTGTCAGGGATGGAAAAATAAGCACAAGGGATTTAAATGCGTGCCTATGGTCTGTCTCTTTTCTCCATCTAAAAATATCTCATCAGAAGCTGAAGGAGTTCCCCTTCCATGTTTTTTGAGATGGGGTATCATAGACTGATCAAGTTCCACATCCTCCACATGAACCTCAAATCCTTTCAGTAATGTTTGCCTCTAAACATCCATCGTTCCTGCAATATCATGGTGTCTCACCAATTCCTTCTCCCTAGCTTCATTATACTTAAGCCACCTCTCCTCTCTCTCTTCCTCTACCGTAGGATCCTTCATTTATCTCCACCCCTGCTTTTATGCCCCGTAGCTAGTGGGAGTTTATCTAGCTATAGGAAATTATTTTAAACTCAGAGTGATGATCATGATCTTAATGGATAATGGTATTACATGCATGAAAGATCCTCTCGGTTATCAAAAGAAATTGAAATCAGCAACCTTTGTGAAATATTACGTAGAAACCACGTACTCCAATGTGTAGCTAGTAAACACACCACTCCATCAATGATCAACAACATAGTCTAAATCAGATCGACATCATGAATCTATTGATAATCTTCTTGGGTCAACACATGAGATTGATAGTACCAACTCCTCCTTGATGAATACGCCTACAACCATTCATACAATTATATTAGAAAAAATAAAAAGAACACTTCATATAGCTCATGATACAGATGATCCTCTTCCCATGTACATGCATCAAACTCAGGTTGATTATTTGATCTCTATGCAAAATGATCCTTCATGTTCTTAAGCCAACTCTCCACGTTGGCCAAATTCAAGTGTTCTGTCATCACACATCATTCTTACAACATCTTCAAAAGAGGTCTCAAAAATGGAACCAAAATTTAGTCCCTTTTACCTACTCCTTTTAAACCCTAGGCGTGTTGGCATATCACCCAGCCTGAATTGGGTGCTCACCCAAGGTGCATGAAGGAGTTGAGCCCCTCGTTTATGTGAGACTTGTAAGAATATTCATCATTATATAAGAACATCATATAGACACAAACACATACATCTTATGAAAGAGATAATGAGACTAGATCTGAGCTTAAATGATCCATATTATGATTTTGAATATTAAAAAGAACATATGTGAACCAGATCTAAACCATGAACACAATAAAGAACAAAACCACTTAGATCCATTGAACTCTAATATTTAGAACAATGCCATTATATTAATTCACCAATATTATAGTAGCCAAATACATCAAGAAATTTATAACTGGACTAGATACATCATCATAGTTTTAATATTCTCCCACAATGGATTCATTACAGAAGCTACAACAGTGATCACACACATCTCTCCTAACTCTCTCTACTTTCTTGCACACATCCATCACACATTACACACACCTCTCATTTCACATCCCTCTCTCTCTTTTTGTCATTCAAATCAATACATATCAAAGGATTCGAAGGAATATTCCCTTACCGCTTACTCATCACTCATAGTGAATATCCTACCAAATGTCATCATGTTTTGTTATACTCAAGTATCCTCATCATGAAAGTGTTAGTTAAACCATAACTAACTTCACTTTACATCTCCTAATCTTGTCATGATAACCATATCCTATAATATGCTTTCCTTGGGCTGCAAGTCTCCATGTTCTAGCCTTATCCGCAATCAAATCTGGATACATCTCCATGTGTCCCTTATTGAAACTCCAACCATGGTCCAAAATATGGCTAAGTCTTGATCCTGTTATTCCTGGGTGCAAAGCTTCACGCATCCTCCGAATTTACTTCTATGCAAGCCTTTGTGCCTCGCTAGCATGCGACAAAACCTTATTCACCTTAGGTGCCTAGTCTCCTTAGGGACTCAACACACCTTAACAACTCCTTGGTATAATTTTACCTTGTCTCCTTCCAAACATTGCCTCAACCTTAAAAAGTGTTATTGTTACATTTTTGTGTCATATCAATATTATTCCGATAATAATATCTTGTTTTTCTGAAAATCTTGGTAAATATATCCAAGTGGTATTGTTACATTGCACACATTTGTAACTTCCACTTTTTGGGATTTCGGCCTTGTTTGTATCTAAACGATTTATAGTGTACTTTGATTAGAAGTCACATCAACCCCTTGTTAATATTTATGCCTCATTTATTTTAAACTTGAATTAAGTGTTGATATTATGTTGATCATCTTGCGTCAACCTACCATTAAGATACACTTTACATAAAGAGTAGTTTCTTGTATATTGGACTTGTTTTCCGAACTTGTGTGATTATTCCTTGTGATCATTCATCTTGTAAATTTTTTTTCTAAGGATAATCTTTTTAATCCTTTGATCCCTTAGTTCTTCATAATGACATTTACACTTTCAACTTGTTGTAGAAACCTTGTTGGATTGTCAAAATTGTGTCATCACAATATATTTTTTCCTTAGATTCCTTTCAGAAAATCACATAAACATATCCATAATTACAATATGTCTTGTTGGTTGTCATTACACTACCCAAATCGACATGGAATTTCATTCTATTTGAATGAGTTCAATCACACTATCTAGGTCTAGGAATTTGGACCTAATGATGCCAATAATGATTGACTATCACATGGTTCCTCACACTTACAACAATAGGAAACCTAGGTTTAGGAATTCACATCTAAATATGCCCATCATGACTAAACCTCGTTTGGTTATTCGCGTTTAGAGAACCCATTCAGTTTCCCCTTTCCCCACCTTCATCTCATAGTTGATGGTATTATTATGATGGTTCTAGTCTAAACTATACTTCTAATTCCTCTCAATATTCTGATGATTCTAATCCAAACTATATTTCAGATTCCTCTTAGTCTCCTGAGCCTCATCCAATCAAATTTATTCTAGAGATTAATCAATCACCTAAATGAAATTTTCCTCCTCTAAAGATTTACGTCACCATAAAATCTTCCCACCAATATTCTAATTTGACTCCTACATTGTTGTCCTCCATTTCTTTGTAAGACACTTTTATCAGTCACTTCAAAAACCTCTTCCTCTATCAAAGACCCATGTGACTCAAAATTCCTCTAATCAATCATCCAAGTTGCCCCACATGTTGTAATCGACTATCAACGTGATCCTCTTTGTCTATATGTATTATGCTGCCTTCTAGGAAAACCAATACCAACCCAATTTAAATCTACATCTTCTTCCACTCTTGATACATCTAAATCCAAATATAATTCATATCCTAAGTCATATTCTTCTATCAATCATCATCAAGAATCTTCTAAATCCTTCACACTTGTTGGACCTATTTCTTCCAATCAACCTACTATCATCAATCAACAATGACCCATAAAGATCGATTTATTTCAGAATGAAGAAGAAATCAGATAATTCATGGAGCTACAAGATGGCATCCCTCTATAGAACCATGAGCAAGGATTATCTTTTGACCTTGATGCATTCACATATTGTGTGGAAGAGGTTGATTCCTTTTGTCAGAAAATAGTGGAAGATCCTAAGACCATCAAACTTGATCCTCTTCTTATTCTTCCATTTTCACCATTCCATTACATGGGGAAACTCATGGGTCTTTCATTTATCCCTGACCTATCTTCTCATCACCCAATCATTCTATACATATCACAATTCCTCAATCACAATCTTTCCTTAGTTCACTTCCTAGTATCCCATCATCTTCTTTTATATGTGGGCCACCACCTAGTAGCCCTCCATCTTCTACTTATGGGTCACCTCTGGGTATCTCATTATCCTCTATACTTGGGCCATGTGCTATTATCCCCTCATCTTCTATCTATGGGACACCTCCTAGTATCCCATCATCTTCTATACTTGGCCCACACCCTAGTAGTCCTTTTTCTTCCTTCTATGAGAGACCTTCAAGTATCCCATCAACTTCTATACTTGGGCCACATCCTAGTAGTCCTTCATCTTCCATATATGGGACACCTCCTATTAGCCCATCCTCTTTAATCATTAGACCATGTATTTTTTTTCCATCATATCATCATTCTATAAAAAAAATTGAAATCCCACCATCATCCCTAATGTTCTTCTCATCAATCCTAAACATCCACTTTCTTCTCCCACTTCTCGTGATCAAAAAAATTACACATTAGCTTATACAAAACCCAAAAAAATTATTTATCAAGCTTAGATCAAAACTCCAAAGAGCTCCAAAGCTCCCAATAATTCAAACAATCATAAAGTTAAAAATCAAACATGATTCAAGAATGCGCACCAACGCAGCCATCAAGTATGGCACAAGTGAAGAAACCTATGGATACGGAACTTAAGATCCCACATACAAAATCCATGTTGAAAGATAAGTCACAGTAACTTATCTAATATGATCTCACTATGGTCATTGATATTGGATATAATATCACTCTTGATAAGAAAACACTCCTAGTCTCCCTCATTAAATAAATCACAAACATTGTTGTTGAATCTTATCATGCAGAGTGAAATTGGGTGTCCCAAATTCCCAAAAATTAAAATCTAAAAAAATAAAAATAAACAAATTCAAAAAGACAAAAAAATGAGAAAACATTAAAACATTACCACAAAAAAAGAAAAGATACAAGGATCATATATTACAATTTGGTATGGCATATGCAGGGATGTTCTTTCTTCCCTTTTAGTCCATTCCTCTACAAGTATCCTACCATATTCATTCCTTTGATGATCTTTTGGTTAGTCTATTTGTGCGCCTTGTGTAACATTCATCTCTGTAGTGTCTATTTGAACTTGATCTTTCATCGCCTTTATAAATTAAAGAATGACTGACCTCTTAGAGATCATATCACTATTTACATATGATAAACTTTTTGCAAAACAAATTTGGGTATATATGTTGACACTAGCCAATGTCGTCATCACAATCACTTGCACCTCCTTCCATTAAGCCTTCAGTGGTTCTTAACCCCTTGTCAAAAAATCGAAAGAGCTGAAGTAATTTTCAAATCAGTCAAAAAAGTAAAAGAAAAGCAATATATAAATCTCTCTTGGGGCATTTCTAGTATCTCTACTAGGGCTATGGATGTCTAGATGGAAGTAGAGAAATGTTGTGACTATAATAAAATACATCTACCTCAGGGATAACGCATAGCTAGAAGTAGAGCAATGTATAGCTCCCCTTCCACCCTCCATTCACAAATCACTTTTCAAAATAAATCATTCCTACACATTGGCTAGTGTGTCTTCACTTGTTTTCTATCATATCTTCCCTTCAAGAAGTAATTAATTTCCACATGCACACACTGGGTCTCTATGAGAAAAAAGGATTAGTATATTACTAGGTGTTATTTGGACCTTGTTCAAACTCTTAATTTAGTACTTATTTTGACTCACAATTTGTGCCTTTGGCTAATCAATTTTTCATTGTGATTTTTCTAGCTACATTTTCCATATCCTTTCATGAAATTTTTTGTTCTTCTGCTTCTTTCATAACATCCATGTGTATAAGATTTCCTTTTTACCATGTTTAAGAGAAATTGTCCCTTATTTCAATAAACAATCTTTCACTTCTATCTATCATCATTTTCTTGTCCAAGTTGCATTGGGGGCATGATCACTCCTTCCTATCACTTCATTGATTCGAGTTCATCATAATGTTGAACATATCCATCTTAGCCTTGATCTGACTTATCTTCTTCTTGTATATGTACAAGTGATATTTTCCCTTGTAAATTCTCACCTCTCATTGGGGGCATATTTTCATCTTCATTTTCCTGTACATAGCTTTGGGAAACTTTTAGAAAACCCTAAAAATTTAGAAAACCTTCAAAATTCCAAAAAACATTAGTATTTTATTTCTAAAAAAGAAAAAAATCACAAAAACCGTTATAATATCCAAAACATTGGTAAAACATTAAAATCCAAAACATTGGTAAAACAATCAAAAAAATCTTTAAAAATGGTAAAATCATTTTAAAATCTAAAAAAAAATGGTAAAATCATCACAAAATCCAAAAAAAAATTGTTAAATTCAATTTTTTTCCAAAATTGGTAACAAGCATGCACACAGTTGAAGCCTGTGTCAAATCCATCATACTCAAACATCAAAATTTGTCCTAAAAAACATATTTCTTTGGCCCTCAATTTTTCTTGCACATGACTCGTGGATCATCTAGATCTACCTCCATTAACAAAGTTTGTTTTCTTACTATGTTTTTACTCCTTTGCACAACGAGTTGTGTGGTACTATTTCATAGTGCATGATTACTTTTTCATAGGACCTCTGTGTCCTCCGTTATTCCCCTTGCATGTATACTTGCTTGGGGAATGATTTATAACCCTTCTTCATTAAACAAAAACATTTAGGAATTGAAGCTTGATAACAAAACCATTAGTGCAACTATCTTGAGCATTGTTTGTTTGAGTATGTGTGTTTATACTTGTTTCCCTGTAAGGTTATCTTATTTACTTTCTTTTATTGCATTACATTATTTATGTTGCATGGAGTGAAGTATTTTTATGAATGAACAAATGTTAGTATTATAGCTTTAAATGTTATGGTACACTTTTGTTGAATGCATATATTTTAATAAGAGCCAATGACGTAGATCATAAAGTAAAATGAGGAAATAAATTTGATTTTACATCAACAGGATGAAAGCTATTTCCATTATATGCATCTCCATTCTTCTACATATCATTGTCTTCTATCCCAAATCAATTTTTCTTCCAAATAAATTGGGGCAATAGGTATCACCTTATATCCCCCCTCCCCCCTCATTTCTTCTATCCATTTCATTCATATTTTTTTATCTTCGATCAACCTCTTCAATCACCCCATCGATGCTTGAGGGGGCATCCTTCATTCTACTAATTTTTATTCTATCCCTTCAAAAAATTTACTTGTCTAGAATTTTCTACTATCTTTGAACTAGCATCATTGATTCCACCCCAAAGAGGGGCAAATGTAGACACCTAAAATCCGCTTAAGTAGTTTTAATACTTAAATTTCGCTAACTATCTTCTTTCCCTTCATTTGGACAATTGACGACACTTCATCAATTAAACACCTCTTCTCCTCTCAATGGGTCAATTAGTAAAACTTTTCTAATTAACCATGATCTTCACTCTCTTTTGGTCAATTTACAACACTTTTTCAATAAACCACCATTTTCCCTCTATTCATTAATTAAGTGCCTTTTGTTAATTAATTAACTTCCCCATCACTCATGATGCTGATTAACAACCTTTCATTAATTAATATCCACTTCTGCTTGGGTTGATTAATTATTATTAATTAATTACTCTCACTACTCTAAATCAATAAATCATCATTTATTGGATCAAATCACTCTCTTATAAACCCCTGAATTATACTAATTTTCCTCAAAAAA
Organism: Taxus chinensis; assembly: GCA_019776745.2. Classification (NCBI taxonomy): domain Eukaryota; kingdom Viridiplantae; phylum Streptophyta; class Pinopsida; order Cupressales; family Taxaceae; genus Taxus; species Taxus chinensis. The sequence goes on from CM034151.1 coordinate 812,454,211, forward strand.
TCCTCTATAGGCATACCCCTACTATTAATTAATTACCTTTGATTAATTAAACCCTCTTTTTCAAATCCCACAAAGTGCACACACTTTATTAAACATACATGAACTTTGTATTTACTTTTTGGGGTTTATCCGACATGCAGCAAATTGTTATCTTTTCCTGAACTGGGAAGCTATATAAAAAAACCCTCCTTACCTTTCTTCTTACACACTTATTTTCCCTAGAGAAAATAATATACATTTTGATCTTGAGCCATTCTCCATTGAATAAAATAGCTTCTTCATCTTGCATCCATTATCTCAAATTGAAGAGCATGGGAAAATCAAAAAATGACCTTGTAGCCATTTCTTGGTGAGATTCCATCTTCAAATCTTGAGGAAACCACTCCATTTTGATTTCTAAAGTGATCTAAATAGGTTCATTTGTTAGTTAGTAATCTAGAGAGTAAGAAATAGCTTAGCATTTAGTTTGATATTGTTCATGCGTTAAATAATTTGTTTCTCATAAGCTCTTATCTTGATGGTTCTATAGTAGGTTTGATTGTTTCTTTGAAGCTACTAGGTGTTAGCTTATTTAGATTAGCATGGAAAATTTACATATGAACACAGAGACTATTATCTTCTTCGTATTGTCCATTTTAGGCTTCATCATCCATTATCATGTTGAGAGTATCCTTATCTTGAGTAAATTGAATACTCAAAGGTTGAAGCCTATTGATAATTTTTTCCTTTTTAACAAAATCAGCTTTAGGATCAAGGAACATTTCAACTCTTTGTTTTTTGTTGAGAATGTTTCCATCCTCATGAAACACAACATTGGAGCTGAAATTTTCTCAATATCATTTTCCCAATCTTGATAATTGAGAACCAAGAAATCCATTTTGTGATGAAATCATCATCTCCTTGAATAGGTTCACTTAGAAGAGGTAGAAGCATGTTGTCATTTTTGTATTTCTTGTCAACTTCTTCCAAAGAGAAAGAGAAGTCTTTGTATTCACAATTACATTCATCAAAAGGAACTTTGTGATGAACATTGAGAAAATGGTTTGGAAAATTGAACTCAACTAAGTTGTTAAGCATCACTCCTTCTTGATCCTCATTACTTATCACCTCGAGGTTTCTTAGTTACAAGACAATATTCCTATGACCATCATTGACATATAATGGAAAAATTTTGTTTATGCTCTCATCCCATGGGAATTACATACTCTCAAACTTTTATTTCATCAAATCATCATGATATTCTTTGATCAAATCTTTGAGGCTTGAACATTATTTCACCAACATGGGAAGCTCAAGATCATCCTCAAAAGTCATGAAAAATTTACAAGATTTTAAATTTTGACATGGGATATTTGCCTTTGGGACATCTAGTATTTGACTAGTATACTTCATTTCCTGATGGTAAGAATTTTCTTTGCTTTACCATTGATTGGTATGATGGAATGCAACCAATTAAGTTGCATATATCCACTAACATCTTGATAGAAAATTTGGCCCAACAAAATACCATATGAGGTGGGCATGTCTGCTACAAGTATCCTCATTTTGATTTTCTTGTCAGGGAATTCCACCAATGTTACCTCAGCATCCTTGATCTGTCCAAAAAGAGGTACTTATTTCATTTCCATGAAGAGGAAATGGTTAGAGGTAAGAGAGAGAGAGAGAGAGAGAGAGAGAGAGAGAAACTAGGAGATTTAACAAATTTTGTAGGCATGATGTTTTTAGAAGCATCAAAGTCAATGATGCAATTATTGAGTTTGTACCCATTGACCAATAAGGCTATGTAGAAAGTTTCTACCTTCCTAGAGGTGGATGGTGTGGAAGTGATAATAATCAAATATATAGTGGATTGAGATGTACGAGTTAGTTCTTTGTTGGTAACATATTTAGGACATGAAATGGAACTACTCCCTTTTATATGTTGAATGAGTTTCTCAAGTTACTTAGGATGAGTTCTCAAGTACTCATATTCAAAAATTTAAACTTTGGATTTTTTGAAATGGTCAATGATATCAAAGGATGAGGGAGTGGTAAGCATATCGGGGGTTATGGTAGCCCTGACATGAATGTTCTTATGATCAATAGAAACTTATTTTTCAAATAAGGTTAAAGGATACTTACGTGAAGAGGAAAAAGGATTCTCAGTTACAGTAGTCTCATGTTTCTTCTCAACTTACCCAGTGGAAGAGGACTTCGATGATCCTCATTTCATTTTTGTTTTTTGTGGAGTCTTCATTTGAGGATTAAATTTTTTATCTGTAGTAGCACATAAAGAGCCTTCTTTCTCCTTTTGTGATCGAGTGAACACCGCATAGGAGTATTTATCTGTAGTTTCTTCAATCTCTTTATCAAGTGTGCATTCACAAAATATGATTTGAGAAAATTCCTCTTCTCCTTCATTTTCAACTTTCTGTTCAAAAATTTCTTCTTCTTATTCTTCATTAATCTCACATATTTCATTGATTAGTGGAGCCTCTAAGGGAACCCTTCAGATTACTCATGTGATAAATTTCTTGTTCTAGTTTTGATGAGGTGCTCATTGATCAAATTATTTATTCAACATTTTCAATTCATTGGCCAAATTTTGAAACAATTGGTCAACTCTCTCATCTTTAGAAATCTAGGATTTATCCTTCATTTAAGGATTCTTGATCTTTCCTGACAAGATGAGGTCATCTTCCACCTCAGTAGTAATTTCTTGAGTATTATCCAAATCTCATGGTTGAACTCACCATAGAAAGAAACTCACTTCAATAAATTGAGAATTCACGAAGAACATCTTTATATTATCTGTAGTAGGAATGGTAACGACGGGAATCTTGTTGATCATCTTGTTGAATTTTTCCATGAAGTCTCTCATGGACTCTTACGTTTCTTTCTTCATTTGAGTAAGTTGAGAAAGTAGGGAATGAGAATCTTTGGCAGCCTTGAATCTTTGTACAAACTTATTTTTCATACCACCCCAATCCCTAATCAAGAGTGAAGAAAAATAGTAGAACCAGTGTGTAGTGGCATCTTGCAATGTTTCTACAAAAAACCTCACTTTAACATCTTCATGTTTCACTCCAAGGATGCCACAATATGTGATGAAGGTTATGATATGATCATCAAGATGTTGTTTTCCATCTCCATATAATTTCATAAATTTTTGTACCGATCCTTGTGGAATTTCATGGAGTGTTAGAACCAAAGATAACAGACCAATGGTATGTCCCCATGAAAAAGGTGCTCGTGTTACCATTTCTTCTTTTGGTTCTTCTTCTCTTTCTTCTTTAGGAGAAATGAGGACTCGTGGTTCAAAAAATAGTTCTTTAGTATGATCTTCGGGAGGATCTCTAGTAAATTTTCTTCTTACTGATACAATAGGAAGTGTGAAATCAACCTGCAATCATTCTTCAAATGTCAGATCAATGATGCCACCTACACGATCAGCTTGGGTGTACCTTTTTTCTGCTATTTTTCCTTAAGTACTTAGGAAGGAAGGAAACTTGAAAATTTCTCAAAAGGATTGCAACAAGACTTTTGAACATGGGTAGTATTTTTTGTATTTTTGAATATCTATTTTTTTTTGTATTTTCAGATATCTTTATGGGTGCACAAGGTCAGATCTTTCCCCAATGGAGTCACTAAAAATTGTAGATGAAATAATTTTTCATGTTATAAATTATATGTTTCCACCAACACTCATGGGGCTACACCCCTCCTTTTTGTGTATGGGGAGGCTCCCATTATTTAATTTAAATTAATATATTTCTATCTAAATGTTGTGGGGTGGCCAAATAAGTCGGGGATCACATAGGAACACTTCACTGAACATGTGGAAAATTTCTTATACATGGTACAAGGGAGGAATTTACAGAATTGAGGGATGAAGGAGAGAAATTAGGTAAAGGAATACTATTTTTATGAGTATGCAATAGTATAGTTCACACACAACAACCAAAGTAGTTTATAATTTAATTAGAGGAAGATAATAATGTAATTAGTGAGACTGAAAAACAAGAGACACACATTTATTTAGATTCATCCATCAAGGACACCAATTTCCTTCTTGATCAGTATACTTGCAAAGTTACATAAAAAAGAGAGATTAAGGGAAAACATGGACAAAGGAAAGGGAATAATGTAGCTTTTATTTCTTGTGTAGTGGTGATACAAAGCTTTACAACAATTCACAATTCACAATTACTACCAAGAACTAAAATTTTTGAAATCCTTTGGAATGGAGAATTCATCCCAATTTATAGCATAGTGAATTATCTCTTCAGCTACCCCCCTCATGACTTTTCACATTCATATTCCACTTATGGATTTTCAATTACCCTTATAAGAGACAAATTAAGTGCCTCTATTATAATTTGAGAGATTACTTCTAGATTTTACAAATTTTTCGTTGTCACTTAAGTAGATAGGACAAAATGTCATGATTACATACAATGAGAAATTAGAAAGAGGGGAGAGAAGAGGAGAAATAATGAGGAGAGGAGAGAATAAATTCTCCAAAGCATGAATGAAGATGCCTCCACCCTCAACGTAGATCACCTTCGATGGTGTTGAAGATGACATTTTTATCCATGATGACCTTCTATAACACAATGATGCTCTAACAATGAAGATTGATTCTTTGAAACTTTTCCCCTGCAAGACCTCACTAGAATGATGTCCCTTTGTATCATATTTGAATTTCATTGAAAGTAAAGGTGATGAACCTTTGATCATTGAAGACAATGAGGAATTTATTTCCTTACTTGAACAAGCATTCAAACCTTTGAAAAACTGCAATGCCTTTATAGACACAAAATCTATGCACTTGGGTATATTTCTAGGTACTAAAGCATAATTATATATACATTATTCCTAAGTAAGAAAACTAGTGGTCTGCAACTCGTTTTGGCCTTTTTGCTTTATCTCTTGTCTTCATTTTGATCTTACACATCTTATAGACCTTCCAGAACTTGACTTATTTATCCTTTATTTCCTTTGACACTAGCGCCCAGTTAAGACACAAGCACCCATGCACTCCTGTCCCTCCCAGGCGCTCCTAACCCTCTCTATCATTTTCTCACCCTTTTGGGTCTCTTTTTCTCCTTGGGCATATTTTAATACTTTGGTTTGGCCTTCTAGTTTTCAATTATGAATCTCCAAAATCATGGTCCAAGCATTAAGTATCTACTATCACCTAAGCTTGCATCTAAGGCACAAGATCATTTCAAAGGCATACATCTAGCACACTCATACAAGGGAAAAGGTATGCATCACTCTACATACACATCATAGGATGGGAAGTTCATTTATTTCCATATCACACATTTTTTTACGTAGAGCATTCTACATCTATCCCACTATCATTGTGAAACTTACACAAGGGAAACCTAGGGCATCATTATACACACATTCACATAAAACTACATGGATTTTGAGATGTATTGCAGTGCCCGGTCGTAAGATCACTCTTCAAGTGATCGTTGGGGTTAGTCTAACTCCACATTCTACATATTTTTTATTAGATTTGAGGTGTTTTGTGGATATTTCCAGGTAGACATTTTTTTTGCAAGTTACAGGTGTAGTCAAAACCATAATAGCAAAGTCGGAGCAAAAAAAAATATTGGATCAAAGACCTTCCGACCTAGAAAAATTCAAAACCTAGGCATCTAAATGGACATTAGCACTAAGATCAGACACTAGTGCCCAGAGCGCTACTGACCTCTTGTGGTCTTTTTTTCCTTCATATTATATTACTTTAGAATCTTCATCTATCCTTTACGATGTTATTTTCAACTTATTCCAACAATTATTCAGTCCAAATTATCTCTAGATTGCACAAAATCAACTAAGTCATCTTCCTCTCTCATTTTCTTAGGGTTTCACATCATTAAATGTTTTTTGATTATCCATTACTATATATTTCCATATGTATATCATTAGTTACGATAAGCTACTCTTAAATCAAGATCTAATTCAATTTACATTATATCATTTGGTGAACCCATTCCTTACATGCCCGTTATCAGATCTTTCATGGCTTCCCATACCCTTACTTCCAAAGCTTCCCCATTATATATCTAGGTTCAACTTTATAATATCATTGTTAAGCATGTCCTAGTTGATCCTGGTGTTGACCATTGTTTTTCAATCATCGAAGGGTGATACAAAAAAAATCAGCTACTCAGGATAACATGCAGGCCGTGAATTAAAGAATTATAAATCTTTTTAGCAATGATGGGAAGTATGTAGAATTAACAAGGCATTGAATAATATATTTTATGTTCTTTATAATCAATACCATTCATTATAATTCATGAACCTGGATGGAAGGAAATATTTTTTATATTCAATCCAACACATGTCCTTTATAAAACCCGTCGAAGTCAAAAGGAATATTATGAGCAAAACAAGTTCTTAGGAATGACTTATATGGATGAATTAAACGAGATGAGGACTATAATTATGGAGGTTCTATAGGAAAACATAGAGAGTATAAACATCTCTTGACATAGCACAAATCACATGGGGGTTACTTTGCAATGACTCATTTAAAATGGACTTAGCCATTTTAACAAACCTCAGACATTCAAACGGTCATCAAATTCAACCTCTCTAAAGTATTGGTCATTGGAATTTAAAAACATGTTGGAGACTTGGCTAATCCATTAATGGGTTATTTTTTTAAAAAGGCCACGTAACATTCTTTTGGCCATCAATTTTAACCTTCAAGTAAAAATAAAAGGACATGTGGCTAGATTCTAGGTCTCTTCATAGCCTTTTGGGTTTTATGGACTTCAAGTCTGCAAAATATTTTAAATTCAATACAACATCAATTCTAAGACGTGTCAGATAAATTCAACAAGTCAATGGGACTAACTTTACAGCTAAAAGGTAGAGACATGTGTCACCATTCCAGCGAACTTCAAGATAGAAGCATTCTGTGGACCTCAAGTCCGCATAATAGACCAAGTTTTATAAGACTTCAGGTCTGAGTGGTCTGATGCGAAGGAGAGGATATGACATAAGACATATATGGAGCCTCCTTATTTCCTCATGTTTCATAGTGGGTAGTCAAATTCATAAGAATTTATGACACCACAAAGTATCATGGAACATTCTTACTAGTTCACACTTCGCAATCTAATAGGGTTCTTCTGAATGAAAGTGAATTACGAAGGAGTATGGAATTTTCCTATTGGCTCATGTTTTGCAATGGTCAAAAGGGGCTATAAGAAGACTGAAATTGTAATTTCATGGAATTTTCTTATTGGTTCACACTTCATAATCAGAGAGGGTTCTTGTGAATAAAAATGTATTGTGAAGAAGTGTGGAACATTTTTATTGGATTGAACTTTGTACTCTTGAAAGATTGGTACGGAAAAGGTGAATTGTGAAGTATGTGTGGATCTTTCTCATTGGTGTATGCTTCACAAAGGTTTAATATAATTTTGACATTACGAAGGAATGTGGTGGTTTCTTATTGGCCCATATTTCATAAAATCACATACCTGCATGTAAATCCACATAACATGTGGCAAAGTAAAATAAATTAGACAAAGGAAATCCCACGAGTGGATTAGAGGCCACCACATGTCACTCTTTTGTTCATCTCGACATGTAAAATTTTAAATGGCCATATCTTTCAATCTACCACTCCAAATTCAATAAATAGGTCTCGTTGGAAAGCTCTCGTCCTACTCTTCATATTGGCACCAAGAAAATAAAAAACTGATGGTTTTTGGCAGAACAAAATAGGGAAACCAAGCTCATCCCACGTATTCGAAGCTCAAATAACTCATAGTCATACTAAACTCAACCATGAAGTCCATTAATCAACAATTTTTCATGGTAAAAAGCAGAGTGCATGGGAAAAAAAAAACTTTTACAAAGATAAGTATAGAATTGGATTATTTTTAATCAAAATTGTGTAAAGGAGGTCAGCTCAAATTGCTAGTGTTCTTTTCTACATGAGTGGTTATTATTGGATTTTTTTCCAAACCACCAGTTAGGATAATTTTAGCATGTGTTATTTTTAGAGCTTGGGTGTTGATCTTTTGTATTTAAACCATGTTTGTGCACAGGTTTAAGGGGGCTTATGTTTTTCATCAGACTTGTCTGCAGAATTATTGTACTTATGCACCTTATGGATGAATAAAATAATAATTTCCTCCTATTTTAAGCTTAGTGTAGTGTGTTATAGTAGATTAGAAGTGTTTTTTAGTGAGTAATATTATTACTTTTCATTATATGATCTTACAACACCTTCATTAAGTTGTTTTGAATGTTTTGCAAGTCATGTAAGTTGTGTCAATACATTTGTGAGTGCAAGATCTATCAAAAAAGAAATTTTAGTGAAGTTCATCAGTTCTTTTACCATTCATTAAGTGTGCTTCTATACAAGTTAATTCCCAAAATATTTGGGGCTTATTATTCTCTATAGACGTTTCTGTAGAACTATTGTACTTGTGTGCCTTGTGGATGAATAAAAGACTATTTTCCTCCAATTTCAAGCTTAGTGTAGTGTGTTACAATAGATTAGAATCATGTTTCAATGATTAATATTATTCCTTTGCATGTTAATGATCTTACAACACCTCTATTAAGTTGTTTTGGATGTTTTGCAAGTCACATAAGTGTGTGTCAATACCTTTATGATTGCAATATCTATCAAATAAGCAATTTTAGTGAATTTCATCAGTTATTTTACCATTCATTAAGTGTGCTTCTGTAAAAGTTAAGTCCCAAAATATTTTTTGTATCACCATTTTTCCCGCTTTTAGTCATTTTAATTTTATTTCTATCCCTTAACCTCGTAAATATCATTAGTTTTAGGTGATTCATCAAGGGAACCATCCCACTCTAGAGGTTATCCTCATTCCAAGGCACCCACAACTCATAGGAGATCCCATTTTATTGGTTGAAGTTAGATTCAGATAGATTTTCCAACACAAAGGTGTACTTTGGACCGATAAAAAAATTTGGCATGCTCAGTGGGAGCACAAACCACATTTTAGAGTTATTTTCAGCATGCAGATGAAGATGGTGTTTTCACATGGTTGTTCCTAATATTTTTGTTTCTCCATATCAACAACCCAATCTATTTTTTTAGGAGTGATTAGCACTCAAAAGGATATAAACGAATATCTATGAGTAGCAATCAGTCAAGAATCATTCAATCAGTTTTAGCTACTTGCTGCCATCACTATTTTGAATGAAAATTTTGATAGATCTACACTTTTACAACAAATATTAGCTGTTGCTATAAGAGTCTAATTACATATTTTTCTATGTTTCATGCCTAAGGTGAAAACCAAGTAAGCAACAAGAGTTATTCCCCTTGATTTTATTCAATTACCTCTTGATTCAGTTAGGAGAATAAGATTTGGAAATACTACACCTTACAACATGACCAATATTGTCAATCATCCATCTCCAAACAAGAATTTTATGATCTAGACTCCTATCTTTCCAATGGAAACTAGAAATCATCCTTTTCGTCACTTTTACCAATGGAATCCCATTACAAATTGTCATTTATCATGACATACCCATTTTTTCTTTGAAAATCCTTTCATATTTCACTGGTGAAAACCAAGTTACTCCTACCAAACATATTACAGATGTTACGACCCTATGTTTTGTGCATAATATCAATCATGAATATGTTTCTTTAAGGCTATTAGTTGCTTCATTTAAAATCAAATCCCTTCAATGGTATATAAGTTTGACTGTAGGATCAATCACCACTTGAGATTTATTGGGTGAATCCTTGTGCAAATAATTTGAAGAAAAAAAGATCATTTATCTCTTATTGAGAAGTTTAATACCATTAAATGTGTACCCCAATATTTCATGAAAAACTTCAACTTGATATTTACTAAGACTTTCGAAAGCATTCCAATAGCAGTTAATCCTACACCTAAATATGGTTTTTTGTATTATTTATGAGCATTAGAAAATGACATTATTGTCATGATTGAGTCCATGGGAGGTGCTACTTTTCTGTAACCTTTGTGGTGGTGTAAATCAAATTTTGCAACAATTAATATGTTGTGCATTGGGTTACATTCATTTAGTTGTCAGACCAGGGAGCGTAGACTTGAAATATTACATGTGTTGTATGCACAATTATAGTTGATCTAAGAGGTTGGAAAATAAATAACTATCACATAACAATGTTGAAAGTAAAATAAAAATCAGACTTGAAAATGAAATATTACTAAATATTATTACTGAAACAAATTTGTAGATTCGGAGATAATATTGTTCCTAAGGAAATATGCATGAAATGAATAAATGGAGGGGATTTAGCATACCTCAAGTGGGCCCTAACTTTGGTGTTAATCCCTTCTTAACTTTGTAACTAAAAAATAAATGACAGAAGTCAGATTTCTTTATTGATTTGCATAAAACACTACATCTAGGAATAAAAGAGATTACTTTGATTCTCTTCTAACTTTGTTCACTTTTTTCTCTAATTGCATATTTGACTTACTTGTTATAAGGCACATATAATTTCCTTTATATCTAATCATTTATAGCATGTGAGGAGAAGAATAATACAACAAGGAGTCTTCAACAAAACAAATGAAATATTCAACACATGTTTGAAACACACAACAAGTGTTCAACTAACAATCAGTTATTCACTATTTATTAATCAATGACCAAATCAAATATTGATTTTTTTCTCAATTTTCCACATTTTTGTTATAAATACTTCTCCAATGGCATGTAAGTACTTAAGTGTTATCACTTCATGTTTTAAAATATATTCATAAATGTGGGTTATTTGTTGTGAATTATTTCCTTCATATATTTTCTACCGGAAACTAAATTCTCACCTGAAATATATGGCTGTTCTTGTTCCTTCCTCTTTTGATAAGAAATATCCATAACTCCTCCTTAATTTGTCCCAGACTCTTTCTTACACCCTCTGATTGATTGGTAAATTTCCTTTCCAAGGTCCAATTGGGAAATGAAATAGTTGAGGATGATAAGCTATAGGAAACCAATCATCCCCACATTCATTTGTTATCTCAATATACTTTTTCACCCTACGTAATATTAGAAGTATATTTGGCTGTGATTGCATTTCTTTTCTTTGGAGTGCAGGTGATAACTCTGTCCATCTAGCTCTGCATGTCATCATAACCTGAATTGTATGTTCTTTCATCAAGTTTCTAAATTTTGTGTGGGCTTCCATCCTCATTCTCAATACTCTATTTTATTGCATTCGCTTCCATATAACTATCATATTCTTCTGCAATTTAATATGTTTTTTTTCCTCAACTCTAGTATATAGTGGTGTAACCTTCTCCAAATGTATGTATGTATCCATTTGTTTAGCTATTTTCATTTCATTTGGAAGATAATATCATAATGCCTTAGCATGTACATCCATGATATATTGAATTGGGATCCAATATATATCATATAAAAGGGCATAATTATGCAAATATAGCTCACATAATAAATTATACAGTTCATGTGTACTATGTTGATATAAAGTAATGAAATACCTAACTGATATAATGTCATATATCATATCACAATTTATGCAAGTTAACCTGTGTTACAACATATTTTATTTTAGGTATATGGCATAAACATTTGATGGGGGTCTGCAACTCAATATGTTAAATGCTACCCACATAATTTTCTCTTGTTTTTTATTCATCCTTATAATCTCATTATCTTTGTCTTCTATTTCCTCCTTATGTTTAGACTCTTAGAGATAAGGTCTTTCTTCTCCTTTTTCCCATTTATTCTTGAGCCTGTTAATGTAAGTGTCCCTTTGCAGTGACAAATTTTTAATATTAGGCCCCATATTTTGTGTTCTACATTTTCTCCTTACAGATTATCAGTTTGTGATTGTTTGAAAATTTTCTCAATGACTTGTTCATTGACATCATTTGTAATCATTTTCTCCTTCCACTTCCTCTTCTACTTGTCTCACTTCATGAATTGTTCCTTCATTATAATTTAGTTCTTCTTGTCCTTCCATTGGTTTTTTATGGTATTATGTCTCTCAAGTTAGTGTGCGAGCAGTATCTCTATATTCTTTTTCCAATGGTTAAGGATCAAAATTTTATTCTATGGAAATCAAATCACTATCCAATGGGATGGGTTGATATTGTCTTAAACTGTATGTTTTTTCCTCTTTATCCTAAGCTGATAGGACCTCCTAGTTTTTTTTGGAGTAGAATGAGTAGATTTCCTTTTTATTTTGGAAGTGGAGGTTTCAGGGGAGGAAAATTCCAATAAAGTTTCAACAACAAATATTCTCACTAGTGAAATAGGTGCAGGGGTTTCTTCTGTGGAAGGAAGACTTTCAAAATAGTTTGGCTCTTGAGGTGGGGAAGAGGGTGGTACATCTTCTGGCATATGTGAAGTAGAAATTTCAGTGATGTTTCTCCTTTTTCTCCTCTTTCCCAACAAGGTTTCAATATTTTTCACTCTCACAAATTTGTCTCATGATATTTGAGAGTGTTCCCTCTATAAAGTGTACTTGACCAATAAGTTTATTAGACACTGATGTGACAGGGCTACCCTACCCCTCTGAACCTCTTTGCTCATTTTATTAAGCATCTCATGAAAGAAATTTGGAACATTCACTTGATGATTGTTTTTAAAATGATTTAACAATTTGAAATGCACTATATTTAACCTTAAATATCTCCATTAACAAGTAAAATATTGAATGAAAAAATTGGCAGCTTGTGCCCATACAGGTTTGAGAGAGGTTCTACAAGTACCTTGGCAGTCTCAGATGAACTCCTCATCATTATCTACAAATTGTCTTCTAGCTGCTTCTGGTTTAGCTTTGTCTATAAATGGCTCTCCCTAAACTGGTAAACCAATGAACTCTGCTAAAATATCACCACTTACCCTAATTATTAACCCTTTTACTTTTTCCTCTCCATTGTTCAGGGTATTTACAAATTTTTCAACAATTGCCTCATTAAAGCCTTGAAATTTGTTAATGTATTACATCCAGCTATGATTCTCAAAGTATTGCATAACCTCATGGTGATTCAGAAGTTTCAATTGTGTAGAAGGTTCATATCTATTTAGGTCACCTCTCATAATGGATACGTAGATTCTCCTAGGTGCAATACGCAACCAGAAAATTTTTCCTTTAAATTATTTTACAAAAATGAATTGTGTTGATGGATTTTCACTGCTTTGAACTTTATTACCAAAGGGACAAGAAATAAATTTAGGGGTGATTAATCATTAAGTGGATGTGACAACATTGAGTACTTAAAGAAAAATGATGTGACATGTTGGCTTATGTAGAAGGATTAAGTGGACACATCATAACTAAAAGGAGGTAGTCTTTTAATGTGTCACATGCTTTATGACTTGGCATAACTCATAATTAAATATAATTAATCTAATCGTGCTTTATTAAATTAATAGATGTATGCACTTATCTCATTTTTCATTACAATGATTGATGTGCATGCTTTATTAAACTAGCATCTTAGCTACATGCAAGTGCCCTGTGATGTTACATACATGGGTTTAAATTGGGTATACTGATCTTTATTGCAAATAGATGATTCCTGAAGAGGGAACTCCAATTATTTAGGGTTCTAATCATTCTGTATATATCATCCAATTTTGCATGCTTCCTTTATTTCCTTTATGTAACCATAAGTTTTGTCAGATGCTTCAAACAAATAGGGTCTTATTTCTTGTGGCTGTAAAACAAAAACTTATAGAAAAAATGGGTTAGAAAAATGTTGATGATCACCCATAAAGATAAATCTCAACGCTTACAATGGAATCTCATTATACTTACTGCTCATTTGGAAATGAATCATCAACTACTTTCTCTTCACTATTGGTCTCCATCCTTGAGAGGAAATTTTCCACCACATTATATTTTCCAGTCTTTTCCATTATGGCGACATCAATTTCTTGCAAGAGGAGTAGCCACCTTATGATTTTTTTGTTTACTACTTGTTTGTTTAGTAGATACTTAATTATAGCATGGTCAGTGTGAATAAGCACTAGACATCCTGTGATATAATGTCCAATTTTTTTTATGGAATATGCTACTATCGAGAACTCTTTTTGTGTTACTGTATAGTTTAATTTTGCATGTTGTAAATTCTTGTTGACACAGTATATTACATCATTCATACTACCATCTTTTTGACCTAGGAAAGATCCAATAATATGATTAGATGAATCTATGTGGATGTGAAAAGGGAGGTTCTAGTCAGGTACTCTCAACATAGGAGTAGTTGTTATCACCGAATCACAGCACCCCTGGATGTTGATCAGATTTCTAGTTTGATCACTCTAACCATCCAGTGTGATTGGATAACATGGGTACTATCTCCAAGCTGTGGGACTTGCTACTTGAGATAGACCTCCAGAGAAAGCTGGTTCTTGCTCCTAAACTACCTGCCACAATCTACTCTAATGCAGGAGAAATTAGCTATTCTAACCTAAAATTCCAAGGGACCAGAGAGAGAGAATGCATAAAATGAAAGCCTACACTAAAGCGGTGATACACCAGAAAAAGAGGGTGTGAGAGTAATCTCCAAATGTGTGAAATACAGAGGCAAAGTGCACACTAGAAGAGGTGATGACAGTTCACCATAATCCAGCAAAATGCATCTACAGCAATATTCCAAGCACACACAATGATAATGAACTCCTGCAAGAACATAATAAATAGACACAATATACTTGTAGAAAGATTAAAGGGGCAAGAAGAATGCAAGAAAACACAGCAGGGGAAGATACATCCACAAATTGATATTTTATTGCTTCATGATATGCATAGTTCAATCTATTACAAGATAAGGGCCTGGATCACCATGCAAGGAGTCCACTACAAGGGCCTACAACACACTAGCTTCACAAAGAAATTTTGACAGAGCTTTGTTACCCAAAAAACTCTCCCTTTTACAATGAGCCCAACACTCCAATTTATAGAAAAAATGAGAAGGAGAAGAGAAGGGAAAGTGGAAATCCCAAAATCTGTCCTTCAACCACCTGTAAGAGGCATTAAATTGAGTGGAATGGTTGTCCATTACTTTCAAAAGGCTCCCCATACTGTCCCATGTGCTGCAGCAGAGAAAGAATGATGACCATGCCTATTAAATGCACTCCCAACTACCAAATAAAACACTGTTCTGAACCCGGCCACGTTTTCTTAAAAAACTCAATCAATTTCTGATCAAATCTAGAATTTCTTGATTACTGTGCATCGGGCTCGGAAACATGATTCCAATGGTACAAATTTTGTGTGATTTCGTTGAGAAATGCAAAAGTTATGGCCTTCTGAGTGCAGGCAGCTATTTTGGGCCTCGCAGGCGTTTTCTGTCATTCGACGGGAAAGAGCATTTACTGACTGGAGCCGCACACATTTCCTTTATTTAAATATATCTATCCTCATTAAAATTAATAAATCCAGTCCTTGTGGCGTAGAGGACGTCGTGCCCGTTCCAGAAAGTCCAATTTTATCAAAATCGGAGCTCGGAGTCAAAAGTTATGGCCGTTTGAAGTTTCCAGACCAAACGTTGACTTTTCCTTCTGTGACACGTGTCATGATTTGATTGGTCCTCAGCTCCTTCGGGTTTTCATGTCCCTTTGTCCCATTTGGTACAGTGCTCTTTGTGCTGATTTTGGCCGAACCGGCCGGTTCGCGCCTTTTTGTCCCATGCGTCCCATTTGCCTTCCGGGCTGCCTCGACTCTTTTCGCCCGGTTCGGCCGGTTCGCACATTTTTGGCCCAAATGTCCCATTTGCTTTCGGACCATTTGTTCCCATTTCGGCTGAACCGGCTGGTTCGGGTCCATTTGTTCCACCTGGCCCACTTTGTTTTGGACTGCCTTGACTGATTTCGGCCGAACCGGCCGATTCGGGTATTTTTGACCCAAACGTCCCAGACTGTCCCTCTCAGCAGTTAGTCGAATTTTTCCCTCTGTCGAACCGGCATTTCGCGCCCACCGCATACTTTTGTCCCATTTTTCCCTACTGTGTTTCAGACTGTTTGTGCTGATTTCGCCCGATTCGGCCGGTTCGCGCTTTTCTGTCCCACACGTCCCAGAGGCGACCTTGAGCAGGACTTAGCCAATTTTCACGATTTTTCCTGGATCAACCTATTTGCCTTCCGCAACCCTTTTTTTTTTTGCATTTTCTCAGAACTTACTCTCTTCCTCTTGGACAGGGGAGTTAGACAAATATGAGGGGACCCTAGAAACATGACTTTTCGCCCTGAATCAATATAATTGCTTGCATGTTATCAAAGTTACCTTGGGGGTGAATTTTGGATAACAGTAGTAGTTAGCATCTCTTTTAAAATTTGAAAAGCACTTTGACAGCATTCGGTCCATACAAAATTAGCATCATTTCCCAGCAATGCAAAAAGTGGTGTTGTAATTTTGTCAAAGTCTTGTATAAACCTTCTGTAATATCCAACATGGCCTAAAATTCTTCTAACATATTTTTATTTTCTTGGTGTGGGAAGGTTGACTATGACAAATGCTTTTGTTGGATCTACGTGAATTCTTGCTGAGGAAAGGTAGTGCCCCAGCACTATACCCTCTAACATCATCATATAGCACTTCTCCTTACTCAGGGAAAAATTGTGATCCTTGCATCTTCTCAAGACCTTATCTAGATTTTTCATAGCCTCCTCAAAATCACTGCCATGAATAATGAAGTCATCCATATAGACTTCCATGCAATCATTTGTCAAATAAGAGAAAATACTCAAGACTTCCCTCTAAAATGTGGTAGGTGCATTACACACGCCAAATGGGAGAAATGAATAGGAAAATTTCCCCATGGACATGTGAATGTAGTCTTATCTTGGGCCTCTGGTGCAATTTGGATCTGATTGTAACCATTGTATCCATCAAGAAAGGAGAAGTACTTCTTACCAGCTAGGGTATCAAGAACTTGATCAATGAAGGGAAATAGGGAGTGGTCTTTCTTTGTGGCTGAATTTAGTTCTATGTAATCCACTAGATTCTCCATTTCCTATTCTTCTTTGGTACAATTACTAGAGGTGACACCCACTGGCTATCTAATCTGAGGTATATGAATCCAGCATCTAGCAAATTTTGTAGTTTTCCCTTCACAATTTCTCTTATTGTTTGGTTCATGCGCCTCTGTGGCTGTCTGATTGGTTTACATTCTTCTTTAATATAAATTTCTGTGAGTAAAAATCCTAGGATGAATCCCACGCATATCACTATAATCCCAATCAAATGATGTATTATGTTCTTGAAGAAGAGAAATCAACAATTTCTCTTGTTGTATATTCAACATCTTGCTTACATCTAGTGGCATCTCAGATATTATTTCTACTTGCTTGGAGAGGCTCAGCATTGAACACATGTTTCTATTAACAAAATTTAATATGTAGTCATGAGGAAGAAGTTGGTGAAAAATATAATTTTTACCTAGAATACTCATGGTGCTATAGTGTGGTAAGACTAGGTTCAAAGGACAACTCAAGCACCTCAATATGTCATCAATTTCTTCATTTCTTCCATATTTTTTCTACAGAATATTAGATAGAAAAACATTTTCCTTATGATCTTCAATAGTGCAAGACTTTTCCAACATCATCATTCGTTGGATAGAGCATTGATCAATTTTTGGTTCTTCAATCCAAAGTGTTAGATCCTCATTATTTAATGGTTGGGCAAGAGGATACAGTATAAGTTTCTTGGTACCATTTCATTTGAGATGATCATGTTTCCAAACCTGCACCCTATAAATGCATCAACAGTTGGCAAGCCATGGCCTTCCTAGTATAATAGGATAACCTCCTAGACTTGCCTTTGGTTGTAGGACAATGAAATCAATGCAAGGTATTCCCAAGAGTCTACCACCACAACAATGTCCTCAAGGACTCCTTCGGGCCTTACTATTGATCTATCTGCTAGTTACAATATTGTAGCTATTAGCCTCAGTCCTTCCAACTTTAGGTCATCCATGATTTTCTTGGTCGTGACATTGATAACTGCCCCTAAGTCAATCAGGGTATTTTTTTATTATAGTTCCATTGATAGTAACATTCACCAAAGGACTTCCTGGATCTATGTGCTTAGGTAGCACAAAGTTTCTAAGCATGATGTCAACCAACTATCCAATGACTTATACAATGGATGGATCTTTTATTTTTATTTTTGGATCTTATTTATACATAGATATTTTATCAACTTGTTGTAAATAGGAACATCCTTGATGGCTTGAGTGAGTGGGATTTTTACACAAATGTCCTTTAACTAATTGACAAACTCAAAATTTTCTCTCTTATTTCTGAATCTGATTACATCTTAGGTCAAATTTTCTCTCTTATAATATTTCTGTAAATGGGGGTCCATTGACTTACATCTTACTTTTAATTGTAATTTTATTCATGTTGCTGCGGATCAGCTTACAGCATCTTCTGGGTTTGTTGAGGATCATACTTGCAGTAACTATGGTTCATTTGGTATCTCTGTGATTGTAGGTTTACTTGGTGGCACAAGTTCTCTTCCTGAACAAAGATGGATATTATTGACATCAACTAAATAAGCAGAGTATTGGGTTGATTCAGTGTTATAGGTTGGTTGAGTGAGCTTTATTATTGGGGTTAGATGTTGGTTGAGCTAGACAATTGAGTAGTTTTTGGTTGAGAGCTAGATTGTGGGTTTGGCATCAAAGCTTGTTGTTGTGGGTAGGGAGGTTGTTGGTAGGTTTGTTTATAGTTAGGAGGTTGATTTATCCTTTATTTACCCTCCTCTCCAAGGTTATTGCCATGAATAAGGGGGTACTACCATTGTTGTCCTCAAAACTGAGGTTGTCATGACCATTGGTATTGGATAGAGTAAGGAGCCCATCCTTACTGAGTATTATCCCAAGGTAGGGGTTGCATATTGTTATATGAACTACTAACCCAATTTTGAAAAGATGGCATGGGATCTTGTGACATACCTCCTTGTCTTGGTGGTCATGGCTTCCTTTGGGAAATGTAGAAAACTTTCCCATCCTCCATTTCTATCATTTTGAACTCTAGGTGTAGCCTCATTTCCTTCTATAATGTTGGCCATTCCCCTACATGTGCAATCAAATTTATTTCTTTAGTAAGAATGGAAGAACTCTACAAGTGTTGCCTCTGTATCCTCTATCTTCTTCTTTGCATGTAGAGACATCAAGTTGGGTGGCCATGTCATTAACTATTTCTTGTTTCATGTCCTTAAACATGTTTGTAATTTCTGATTTAGATATTTCCCTGATTCCTTTAGCATTTTCTCCACCCTTTGATCTAGTCACTTCTTATTCATTTTCATGGTTACTCTAGAATAGTTCCTACATGCTTGAACAAATCTCCTCAAAAGTAGATTTGGAGATGTCTCTAGCTCCTATTAAGTCCAAAGCATCCATATTTTCCTCACTGAGTCCTTTTAAGAAAAGTAACTTGAGAGACTCAGGAGGCAACCTTGTATGTCTTGAATTTTGAACACAAAATAGGAATCTCTCCAAGTAATCTTCTAGTGGCTCACCATCTTGAAGATTTCATCTCCTCCTCTGTTACTTGGCCTGTAGTAGTCTTGGTACTTGGTCAAAAAATTGTCTTTCATCCCCTGTCAGGTAGTAACAACATCTCTTCCTAGGCCCATAAACCATCTCAAGGCTGCATCCTTGAGTGTAGTAGGGAACAACTTCGACTTGTGTGCATCAATTTGTGTAGTCATAACTCTTGCATAATACATCAAAATCAATTAAGAAAGTGTCTGAGTCTTCATTCATAGATCCATGAAAATTAGGAACAGATTGATGGAGAGATGTTCTTCATTTGAGAAGGTTGATTGTTATTGGAGATAGGAAAATCAAATGTTCTTGGTTCCCTTTCCTCTTCTTCCATGTTTTGATTCACCTACTATGTTTCATGTTAGATTGTTAGGAATAACCTCAGAAATCTCACTTGGGAGGGAGTAATTCTATCAGCAAACCCTGTACAGAAGAGGATGGTTTCTTCTTCAAAATTAGAAGTAATTTTTGATATTTGAGGATTGGGTAGGAATCTACCATAGGCATCTCTATGATGGTACATACATCAACTGACTCAACTCAATCAACATTCATTAGTGGGTGGTTTTGAAGGTGGAATTTCTACAACCTAATTTGTTCTAAGAAATTCATAAATGCAAAACCTCACAAACTCCTATAAATTTGGTCAATATCCCCAGTAATGGCACCAAAAATAGTGGTGTAAATCAACTTGTAAGCAATTAATATGTTGTACATTGGGTTACATTCATTTAGTTTTCAGACCAAGGAGCGTAGAATTGAAATATTATTTGTGTTGTATGCACAGTTATAGTTGATCTAAGAGGTTGGAAAGGAAATAACTGTCACATAACAATGTTGAAAGTTAAATAAAACTCAGACTTGAAAATGGACTATTACTAAATGTTATTACTGAAACAAAGTTGTAGATTCAGAGAGAATATTTTTCCTAAGAAAATATACATGAAATGAAACAATGGAGGGGATTTATCATACCTCAAGTGGGCCCTAACTTGGGTGTTAATCTCTTCCTAACTCTATAACTAAAAACTAAATGACAAAACTCATATTTCTTTATTGATTTGCATAAAACATTACATCTAGGAACAAAAGAGATTACTTTGATTCTCTTCTAACTTTATTCACTCTTTTCTCTAATTCCAAATCTGACTTACTTGTTACAAGGCACCTATCCCTTTCCTTTATATCTTATCATTTACATCACATGAGAAGAAGAAGAATACAACAAGGATTCTTCAATAGAAACAAGTGAGAGATTCAACACATGTTTGAAACACACAAGTGTTCAACTAACAACCAGTTCTTCACTAGTTCTTAATCAATGAACAAATCAAGAATTGATTTGTTTCTCAATTTTCCACATTTCTATTGTAACTAATTCTCCAATGGTCATGTAAGGACTTAAGTTTCATCACTTCATGTTTCAAAAGATCTTCATAAATGTGGGTTATTTGCTTGTGAATGATTTCCTTATGTTGTGGAAAAGTTGTTGCAGACAAGTTCTTTGGCTTTGGATGAGTTACTACAGACAGGTTTTCTTTTTTGCATATGAAAAATTTCTTACAACCAAGAGTGGACATCAACACATATAATTATCCAAAAAAATTATTGGAATAACAAGAATAAATGCACACATAATATCACAAAATAAAGACAATTAGATATAGCTATATCAATTAGTCATTATGCCAAATGTTCATGGTTGTAATAGTGATGTTCAACAATGTACTTAGGAAATACATAGACATGGCTAAAAAGGTCTTATCAAAATAAAAAATATGAGTTATTGTGAAATAAATTAATTCATCTCATCACTTTGACATTGTAATAAGAGTTATACAAGCTGGAAAATTGGCCCCTAAACCTTCTATGTATATCTATGTTGAGCTAGCTCTTATTCCATTAACTGAAAAGCCACTATTACCTCTCAAAATTTGACCTAATGATTTTGATGACTTAAAGGGTGTTATAGAAAACATGGGAAACAAATTTGTGTAGTTGGAAAGAAATCAAACTCAAACAAGTAGTCCATATCGGCCACTTTTTCCAACTTTTAATAATTATAGGCCCCCTGCTCAAGGTTATAGACCTTTATATCAAGCACAACCAGCCATCATAGCAACTAAACCAATTACATCAGTGGATCCTAATTCCCCTACAACTTCAATTGATTTAGTTCCAGTGAAAACAAACATGATGTAAGATCCTAACATGCAGCCTAGTGAGCCAAATATTGTCCTGGATATGGTACCACAAGGTTTTACGGTACCACAAGGTTTTATGGTACCACAGATGACTCAAGAGGAGGCATACTATCATATTAATCAAATTGCATATCTTGCAACACAATGAGACCCAAATTTTGCACAATCATAGTAGGGGTAGCTAGATATAACAATGGTTAACTTTGAAATTATAGATCATGTGGTTGTAAATTAGGAAATTGGAGCTAAGAAAAGGGATAATTTTGTTGCAGTTGTTACACGGTCAAGAAAAAGGGATATGGAAGAAAATTTAGATGATCAAACTATTGTACCATTTCATGAAAAATAGAATATTACTACTGGTAAGAGTTCATCTTCATATAATATTTAAGAACATGTTGTTGTTTTGAAAAATGAGATTAAGATAGGAGTTGTTCCATTCAACATAGTGGATAATATGAAGAAATCTAATGTCACTATGATAATTTGGGACACATTATCTATTCTGAAACAAAATTACTTGCTATTCCAAGAGCTTGCAAGTCTGAAATTAACATCAAAACAAGATGACCAAGCTGAAAACAAAGCCAACATGGTGATGGCAATTACAGACCAGCAAACTACAGGTATAAAATAACAAGCATTAAAAGTTGGGAAAACTAGTTATTGGTGACGTAAAACAAGTTAATCCACCTCATTTATATCTTTCACTTATTTTTAGAGACTCATTAGTTCATAATTGCATGGTTGATAGTGGAGCTAGCAACAATGTTATGACCAAGTTAGTTGCTAAAAAGTTAGGTCTTAAGTATTAGCCAAGTACCAAAGGAGTATTACAACTTGATGGTTCATCAACTAAGACCATTGGAATGATAAAATATCTAAAAATAACTTTGAATGTTTTTCTAAGTGTTACAATCTTACAAGATGTGATGGTGGTGGATTTACCACCCTATTTTGTTATGTGTTTATCTAGAGACTTTACACCCAAGATTGGTGGCTATCTTTCAATTGATTGGACATATCTTGTCTTTAGAACCAAGTATGGAACTAAAGTTACCATTAATTATGAGCCTCTGTCGAATTTGCACATTGTTCCTTACACACCTAGTGTCATAAATGCAAATTATATTGTAAGTGAAGAGCGTTTAGGTGATTCTGATGCTAAAACTATGTATCCATTAGAAGACCCCCCCATTCCCATGTCTATTTAAGGATAAAAGGACTAATGAGGATTATGAGTATGACCCTATGAGAATCATTGAAGAAAAAGGCCTTGGAATTTATTGCATTCATGGAGATAATGCGGAAATACCAACTATGGAGAAAGAAAATCAACAAGATGATGGTTTATGGAAACTTTATTTTGATGGCTCTAAAAACCAGCATGGTTTAGGAGTTGGTTTGATGTTGATTTAACCTTCAAAATAGCAGTATTTCTTAGCTATTAAGTTTTAATTTAGTTGTTCTAACAATGTTTTAAAATATGATGCACTTATCCATAGTTTAGAGTGGGCAAGTAAGAGGGGAATCAGATAATTTGTAGTTTTTTGGAGACAGTGAGCTTGTTATTCATCGGGTAAGAGATTCTAGTGCTTGCAAGAACCCATTGATTAGAACTTATAGACATAGAGTGTGGGAACTGTTTGTGGATTTTCTTGTTTTTAATATTCAAACTCGTCCCTAGAGATAGAAATAAATATGTTGATAGGCTTGCAACCATTGGATCTCAATTTAATATACCTTTTGATATTATAAATGATGATTTTTTTCCTCATATAAAGGTTATAGTAAGGCCATATGTTCCATATAATAACATTCATTGACAGGGTTTGATGATGATGCACATATAATCATATTTTTAGCAAGAAGAGTCTAGTTTTTCACCAAAAAACCAAGAAAAACTACAAAACAGATATGAAGACCAAATTGTGTAACTCAAGACAAAGAAGATCCCAACATTCCTTGTCACTTTGGAAGACATGTTTGGTGAAAATGATGAAATGAATAATAAGAGGGGTGTCCTTGTTGCAGGATACAAATCAGCATAAACATGTCACCATTCTTGATGGTAAGAGTCTCAATCTTAGTGAAATATGTTCACAAGCTAAAAAAATATGCATTTATTGATCTTTGTAGAGAGTATGTAGATGTTTTTGTATGGAAATATAGTGATTTAAGAGGCTTTGATCCCTCTTTATCTCAACATACTATTGAATTAGAGTTTGATTCATAACTGGTTAGAACAAAACAAAGGTCAATTAACCCCAAGTTGGATCCCTTGACGGGGATAGAGCTTGGAAAAACCCATTGATTATTCCATTATCTTTCCCATTAAGCACTCAACTTGGGTAACTAACCTTGTACTGGAAAGAAATAAAAATGGTGAAATCATATTATGTGTAGATTTTTGTGATCTGAATAGTGCTTCTCTTAAGGATCATTATTTGTTTCCTTCCATGGAGTAGATTATTCAGCTGGTTATTGGTTCAAAAATATATTATTTACTTAATGGGTATAGTTCTTATAACCAAATACTTTTCAAATAATAATATCTGTTTAAAACAACATTCACAACTAAATGGGGTACTTATGCATATAGAAAGATGTCATCCGGTTTGTCCAATACAGGTGTAACCTTTCAGAGAGCCATGGATATGGCATTCCATTGTATCATTAAAAAGTTTGTTTTGGTTTATTTGGATGATATCATAGTGTTTTCAAAGCTTGTAAGTGACCACTTATCACATCCCAAAGTAGTTTTTGAAAGGTGAAAATAATTTGGTGTGTCTCTTAATCCCAAAAATTGTATGTTTTCATTTCATGAGAGTAAACTTATTGGCCATATCATCTCAAAAAATGGTATGATTATTGATCCAAAAAGAGTAAGTGTTATTCTTTCTTTATCATTTCCAAAACATAAGAAATCACTTCAAATTTTCCTTGCATGAATTAATTTGATAAGAAGGTACATTTATGATTTTTATTCACTTTCAAAGTCATTGACCAATATGCTCAAGAAGGATCATAATTTTACTTGGTCAAAGGAAGGGATGAATAGTTTTAAAGCTATCAAACAAGCCATAGATTCAGCCCTAACACTCAAAAATCCTAACTTTGAAAAGTATTTCATGTAGGGTTCATTTTGAGATCCCCCTCCGAAAAACTTATTACAAAATGGGTGGCGAGATCTCTAAAATGGACTTTCGAAATGATGTCAAATATCCAAAAAATCAATTCACGAAAAAGGTGATTTGGCAAGGACATTTTTTTCAAATAGTGTTTGTACAGTTGGATAGATCTTAGATAGATGTCTCTTTGTGGTTGTACAGAACCTATGTTGGATGGTGCACCCCTTTTGGGTGAGTAGATGTAGGTCCTGATTTCCTTTTCTTTTTTGGTTAGGTAGATTTAGATGCGCGCCTACGGCCCAAGTCATCTCTACTAGCGCACTTCTATGTGAGGCCAAGGGGGGTTCCCTGTCATGCTTTCCCAAATGGGGTAGTTCCTGATGCTTTGGCTCCATTCCTTCTACGTGAGCTCCAAATCATTTGGGATCCATCTCTCTCCTCAATGCTATTTTCTCTGTAACATACCATTGCTTCTCTATCTCCCTCTCATTCACCTCATTATACTTAAGCCTCCTTTCTTCTCTATTCCTTTCTACCGCTAGGTCTGCCATCTTTCACCAAACCTACTCCTGCTCCCATGCATGGTGGAGTTTAGTTAGCCATTGGTTTACTTTCCAAGTTTAAGGTTACCATCAAGATTTTGATTTCCAGTGGAATTCCTTGCAAGTAAGTTCCCCTGGCATATCTTTAAAAATGGAATTCCGCTACCTCTGGGAAAGAATAAGTGGAAATTGAGTACTCCAGAATATAACTCTTCAAAACACCGCTAAACCAAGTATCCACAGTGCGTGTCCAAATCATATCAGCATCATAGAGGGCCTAAAATTCTTCCTACATCCAAACAATTACATGATACCTCCAATCCCTTTTAGACGCATAAGAAACCAGCCACTCATACAGTTCTACTGGAAAAATAGAGAAAAAAACTCTCATACAAATTCTATTCCACACATACGTGTGTGTTAAACTCAAATCCGGTGTTGAATCTCCATGCACATTCTTCTTCAAATCATATATCCACTCCTCAACACTTGCTATGGTCAACCGGTATGTCTTCATGGTGAACCATCCTAAAAAAACTGAAAAAAGGTCTCGGTAATGGAACCAATGATGTAGCCTATAATTTACCAGTAATAATCCAAGTGCATTGGCACATCACTCGGCCTAGAATGAGTGATGAGGCCAGAATATGTCTCATTAATGTACAATAAATGATCTTATTTTACTCTCTTTTTTATCAAGTTTGACTGGATTTTGTGACTTTTATTTGATCTAATATAAGCTAGGATGTAATTTTCCATATTTAGTTGATTATAGTTCTAACATTTAAAAACTTTTTAATTCCTAACTAAGTGCTTTGGAAATTTAGTTTTATAATAAAATAGGTCAAAATCAGTTGAAAGAACAAAGTATGAAGTGTTCAGCATGTTTTTGGAAGCATTGGTTTCAATACGGCTCAGTTTTGGAACTTCCAGACTTAGTTCCAGAACTCCATTACGTAGTTATGAGCTCTATCACTTAGTCCTAGAACTTTTGGACTTAGTTTCGAAAATCTTGCATGTAACTCTGGAACTAATGAGAATTTATTTATTCCAACAACATCTGGTGATTTAGCAATCAATGATCCTTTCAACAGGATAATATTAAAAGATTTCCAATTCTTCATACTCACAGATCTAGGGATAACTATCATACAGTAGTACGTCTAGCCATGATCCAATTCAACATCTATTTTGGGCACAGATCGGTTCTATCTAAATCGGTAGGACAGCTATGGCTGTAAATGCACCTATGGAAGAAGTATATATATGCAGACCTATGGATAGATAAAAAGGAAGATATAGATGTATACATAGACAAAGACAGAGAGAGATAGAAAGAGACAGTATGTTTTTGTAATGTAGAACATTTTATCACTAAAATAGCCATTCCTGCTTTGAGATTATATTAAGTTGTCAAATCTTGTTTCAAGGTGGAGCAAGGGCCCACTCTTCCAAGAATCAGGATCTTCATTTTATTGTTATTTATATTTTCAGAGCAAATAGTATAGGTCTATTAATTCTGTAAATGCTTTTGATTACTCAAGTTGAAATCTTTCATATACTTGTTCCTACATGTGTTCTAGATTATATTTTTATTTCTTTGTAATCATCTTTTAGCATTCTCAACTATGTGTTTATTTCCAAAGCAATTGTGTTTATTCCTGTAATGTGTTTTTACTTACAACAATCTATTCCATTTTGCAAATATGTGTTTATTTCCAGCAATTTATTTTTGCAAACAGTGTTTACTTCCAACAAGTTTTCATAGTTTGATTTCAATAAGGTTTTAGCCATGGAATCCTCAAGACATTGAGAAAATCCCCCAGAAAATATAAAAAGAAACAAATATCTAAGGTCAATTACTAGATCACTAAGATTTCTTGTTGCATATAGCTTCAAACACCACCCCTGGTTTGAATATAACATCAACAAAGAGTTGATTAAATGAAGGGAATAATGACACTCATCACTGAGCGCTCACCCAAAGCACGCAAAGGTACCAGGCCCCTCTTTAGGGTTGTTGTTATAGGATGTTAGCATGATGAATACTTAATGCATTCATATCCATGTTAATACAACATTCTATAGAGCATGTCCAGATCTATATCTAAAGAGTAATAGATATAAATAATAACCATAATGAAGTCAATCATGCAAGAACCAATCATACTCATGATTAATACCTTGATTCAACCAATACACTCCATTATATTAAACACAATAAATACACATAAGCTTATTACAATAAGTAATACCATAAGATCATGCGTGCATTAGATATGACGGCATAACCTCACAGTAATTCATTTCTCACATAGTCCTCTTATGCTACACAGATCACTACATATTTATAAGGGTGGGGACTTTCCCTTCACTTATTGCATAATTCCAAAATAGGTCGCATGATGAAAATATCCATGCACCTTTACAATAATAGCCACACATGAAAGTGCACTAACACTAGATCTCTTCTGGTTAATTGGTAGTAGTAATTCTATTATTATATTTAACCCACGCAAAGTTCTTAGCAGTCTCTCTTCCAATAATAGTCCATGCATGTCACGCAAGTATTTACCTGGTTTGTGTTGTTTGTGTGTTATCTCTAAAAATAACCCGTACATGTGAAAATGGATAAGTACCAAATCTTCCCTTATCTTTAGCGTGCGTGTCCTTATCCTTTTGTGCCTTTGACTGTGTTTGACTCCTGTGTGTGAATATTCTATGCGCCCTCTCCTTTATATCATACTCTTGTCCCCCCACACTAAACTGCATTTCTGACTCAGCAATGGCTACTCTTTGAATAATAAATACTAAAGAATCAAAATAAATGAAATAATTTTTTCATAAAGAATGAACTCTCCTCATGCATCATCCTTTGTCTCAACCAGAAGAATTAATTACGAATTTTTTTCTTTTATCTTTTCTTCCAAGTTCTATCATTCGGATAGCACGGATTTTTTCTTCTCTTGAATTTCTGTTGCAATAGACTCCAACAGATCCATCTTTTGTGATACGTTTTCCAATCTCATCTAACTTTTCCTTACAGGGTCATGTGTTGCTATAAGGGCCTCACACTTTTGCTTGACTAGCGCCAGTATTTTCATGTGTCTGAAGGTCTCATCCTTCATTACCTCTAGGACCTCATTATCTTCTACTATTATCTTGATCCTTACTATTGCTTTTGGAGCTGCACATATGTTTAGTGCCTAGTCCACTTTCTTCAGCTCCTCCTGCAAGGTTTGAAACAATGCCTCATATGATGAAATATTTCACACTACTGAAGCCTTTTCCCTCTCTGCTTCCTACTCAGGGTCCTTTGGTGTTGGAATCCAAACTGGTCCATCCTCAATCACCAGATCAACTAATGTATGCACATAGTGCATAGCCTAAGGGAACCTTTTAGGTACCTTGGACTCCAAGTGCAGTCTTACTTTCAGGACATGATCACCAACCTCCTCTGCCATACTGATAAGAACCCCATTCTTAATTTGTTCCAGGTCATTCTCTCATTTCAAAAGTGCAATATTTGCATCTTTGGCTTTGTTTTCTTCCCTTAGTGCTTTAATATCTTCTCTTAGCACTTTAATAATGGCATCTTTATCCCCATTCCTACACGCCACCTCTATAGACACCATCACTAGGGCATTACTCACCTATTCATCAGACATAACCGTGGGTTTGATGGTTATATGTTTGTTCTGTGGTGCCTTTCTCATTCTCCTTAATACAGAAGACTCTTCACACACATAAAAATCAGGATCATCCATGTGAGTTTGCATGGAACACGAAAACTATTTCCTCACGTGCATGGTTGCCATGTCAGGGTCCATCATGAAACTCCCATCCATATAAGTCCTTAAGGCCCACTGTATTATGAAATCATGTGCGGAAATTTTTACTTGTTTCCTATTTATAACCCATGACTGGCATAGCGTACTCTCCATTTTCCCTCCTTGATCTTGGCCCTTTGGGAACTTGAGCGCCAAGGTTTGGAGTTAGATCCTCTACGTCCTGAGCAGTATCTTTCTCTATTTCTCCTAGCTTCTATACCCCTTCTTCCTCAACCTTTATTTCTTTATCCTTGGGCTCTTCCACATCCTCTGGTTGTATAGGCGATCCAGGTGTGCTCTCTTCAGAATCTTCCGCCTCCTCATGTAGACACCTATAGTTTTATCAAGGCACCATTATCCCTAATATTTCCCTAACTAGTCCTCTTCCTGCAAGTTGACAACACCTCGTCAGTTAGATCTATCTAATTCCCCTTGTTCGACACTTTTATGGTCTTTTTCCTCTCATTAGTCAATTAAATAGGTTATAATAACCTCTTCTTGGCTAATATCCTCTTCTTTACCACCTCTATTAGCTCCCTGGAATATCAATCCACTTCATTGGATTGATTAGGCCTTTCAGAACCCTCCCAGAAACCTAATTTCTCTCTAAATAGGATTAATTACCCTCTAAACATGGTTAGCTAGTCTTAACCATGATCAACCTCTCTCTAAACCTAGTCAAATCTTACTTTGACTTGCTAATTAACTTGTTGACTCCCTTTTAGTCCCACATGCACCAAAAAGCCTCCCATTTCCCAAATGGAAAACTATAAATAGCCCACTACCCCCCTCTCATTTCTAAGAACACTTCTCCCCTCTAACCTAAACTATAGTATTATTACTAGGATTAAGAGTTTTATTTCATTCTATTGAGCTATTTGCTTTGATTTTGCATTTCTATCACACAACATGGAGTAAATGGGAAGAACCATTGGCCTTGAAGCCATTAATGGTGAGATCCCATTCTCTTGAAGCATAAACTGATTGCTTAGATCCTTTTAGGTTCATTTACTTTAAGCTTTCAAGAATAGAGGTTAACTTCATTTTTTTAAATTACTTGTTTACTTCAAGTTAATGCATGCAAATAGGATTCCTTGCTCATTTCTTATCATATGGTCCATTGAGGGGATTTTGCACAAAGCTTTGGGGTTCTTGAGTGTTTCTTACCCCATTTCAATAGCTCTTGCAAAACCTTTCATTGAACACATTTGGCACGCCCGGTGGGACATGAAGTCCATCCTCCATTAATGGAGGCCTATTTCAAGCTTTTTTAACCCATTTTCATCTTTTTAGAAAAATTAGCTTGTTATTTGCTTGTTTCCAATTCTTAAAGGGGTTAAATAAGCTTGGTTCATAGTTAATTTGTGGGTTAAAGTTAGAAATAATTTTCTTTAACTAACAAATAACCTGTTGGCTTTCAAAAATTTCCATTTCCATGTTTTTTGTAGGTTTTTCTAGGGGGTACGTGTAGGTGTCTTCACGGGATGTCATCTCTGTTGAAACCCTAGCACTGGTGTTGAGTTGGGCAGTGCACCTATCAGGACATACTACACATAGTTGACAACATATTTAGATGAGGCCATGTCTCCGTCGCAAGGGGGGCATCTGCGTCGGCTAGCAAGCACACCTGTCTCTCTGGAAGCGTTGGTGTATATCAGCTTACTGTGTAAAAATCTGTCATACTTTTTTTACCCAGGCCACGTCTCCATTGAACCATCGGTGTCTCCATTGAATCGTCGATGTCTCTATTGAATCATCCTGATTTGATATATTGTATTTTCTGATAGTTTTTTCCTACAGGCGTACACGTTGAAATGGGCGTGCACGTGTCGAAACCCTAGCATACCTGTCTGGCAGGTCCCACATAGGTGTCATACCCCTCTATCATTTTTTCTTGCCCCATGTCTATGCTAGTAAGGGCCTGTATCCATTGGCTAGGGCACGTTGGTGTCATTCTAGGCGCACAGACGTCTGTGTTAAAATTTGAAAACTTTTCTACAGGTTGTGAAATCATTTTTCTAAACTTTTCTGAGATTGTTTTGAAGACTAACAAGGTAGTTTCAGGGTTTTTCTTGTTATTTTCGATTACACAACTTAAGTGTTTTCATTCCTTAGCTTGAATAAAGCTTGTGAAGTGTGTATGCTCTCTCCTTGTGCCTTTTTGGTGATCTTGGAGATCAAAAAACTTGTACAAACTTTGTGTCATACTTTAAACAAAACTTGTTCTATGATGCTAAAAAAGTAAAATAGATTTCCATATGATTTGTCTTAGTGGAATTTTCACATTGTGTATGCTCTTCCTTCGTGCCTTTTTGGTGATCTTAGGAATCAAAAGCAAAGTGTAAATTCTCTTTCTTAAAAGTTTGCAAATGGAAAACTAATAAACTCGTTATCTACAGGACCTAACGATTGCTAAAGAAAGGCATCGAAACAAGACACAAAACTTCTAATACACATGTTTTATGTAGGTTGCCAAATGGTGTGCTACTTGAAACCACATTTAAATTAAAAAAAGATAAAAAAAAAAAAAACACCACTTTCATCACACTGTATTGTAGGTTTTGGAAAAGGGTATGTCCCTATCCACTCAACTGGAACATAACCCCTTTGGCATAACGCCTTAAGCTACAACAATGGGGGTGGTTCCAGGAACCCTAAAGTAATCCACCACTGAGTAACCTCGTGGATGAAACAAGAAGTGCTCCGCTTACCCACTTGACTAGTTTTTCCTTGTGAGTTAGCATTACTGGTTGTCTGTATGGCGACCCCAGTGAGAGTACACATGGACAAATTTATTTCCCACTATGCTTGAAGGGGGTAAAGTAAAGCTGAGATACTCCCAATTTAGTCATTGCGACATTTTTGGGTAAATTACACTCGCTTAAGACAGCTTTGTAACACCTAGTTGAGAGAACTTATTAAGGAAACCATTTTGTCTTGGAGCCCACTTTGTTAGTCCTTTGTTGTGTTAGGCCATCACAAAGTGACAACTCATTTGGAATTTGAACCTTGTTTTTTGAACAAGGAAAAGAATCCACGTAAGTTTGATCTAAGTGTCTTTCATCACGGAATTAAACTACATCCCACTTTAGCTCAGTTTTATTCTCATTTTCGGACGAGGTGAAACTCTGCCCAAGTGGCACTTAGTTTTTTTTCATCTTTTGATCTATACCCTTGCATTCTCACCGCCCATTTTTCGAGGTGAGAAAGGAGCATACCTTGCACATTTTTATCAAAGATAGTGCTCACCACTTTTTTTTCCATTTACACCCATCCATGTTTGCGGCTGGGTTGTTAAACGTATAAAGTGCGTAGGTACATTTTTCATATCTTTGATAAAAGTCCTTCAATCTTGATTTCAAGATCATCTTCACCACTGCGAGTTTCGATTCATCATTCATCTCTTCTTGAGTTGATAGTTTTGTTTGCATTCTAGTCACACAATCTTGGTACTTACGTCGTGTTCTCATTTTTTTTAGAACATGGTATAAGTCCCTTTATTATGCGGTTACGCTTCTCACACAATTAAAAAACTCCTTGTTATACTTATCACTTGGTTTCAGTTTCGACGTCATCTGAGTCTTTTGAAAAGTGTCGATATCACCTTATATATATCACAATAAAGTTGTCATGATACTAACACCTTGCTTGCTCAGTTAATGTATCACGATAATGTTGTTACGCTATATCTAGTCATGAATTCCATTTTTAGAAGAACTTAGCTTTCATCGGCATTCAAACTAATTTTAAGTATACCTCATCAAGAGACTGCGTCAGTACCGCTTTGATATTTAGGTCTTTTAGAAATCTAACTTGACCTACACATTGATACAATATTGTCACTATCTATTTTAGGGTATAAGCTTGGTAGCAACAAAATTTGAGTGATCATTACATTTAGGTGTGCATATGAGTGTTCCTTGATTAAAAAATAACTACATAACACTGCATCTAGGATACACTGTGGTATATTTCAAACATCACCTTGAACGGATTGCAAAAACCATACACTTAGGGGTCACACTAGCTTCATACAAACGTTGGCTAGTAATGCCTAAAATTGCAAAGATGGCAACCAAATAAAATGAATATGACTTAGGAGAAAACCCTTTCGAAACCTTCCCATTTAGTGGAAAAAATTTAGCACCTCTCTTTTCTCAAGTCAAGGATGCAGAGCCATTAATTGACCATAGTGGAGAAGAGTCAGACTCTTCCAGAGAACAACAGAGATTATACCTAGGTAGATTTGATGAACTCCTATATTATAATAAAGATCAAGTACTTACAAGAGTCTTAGAATTAGGAGCTAAACTTCCACAAGAGCACTGAAGTAGAAACTAAGGTCATTAACCCTAAACTAGGAGAATGAATATTCCTCTTAGACATAGATAATCCTTTTGATGTGGGATACGCTTCCACTTTGAGGAAACATCAGGCCACCGTCAAAGGGGACCCATCACGAAGACCTCACTACAAAGCTTCACATAAAGTGAAAATTGAGCGTAAAGCTTCCCCTCCTCCCAAATTTGATGAAGAAGAGGACCCTCTAGTTGAAGAGGAGATCCTTCAAAAATAGATCTTGAAGTTGAGCCATAAACTAGCAAACTTAGGCTCTTCAAGAAGAAAACATATACAAAGACAAAGACAAAACTAAACCTAGCGAGTTTCACTTTGATCCACACACTAACCATACCTTTAAGGTGACTCAATTATAAAGACCAATGTCACCTACTAAAGAGAAACTCATTCAGAAAGAGTTACAAGAAATGAAAGATACACTTACTACATTATAAGAGGGAAACGTAGGTCAGAATAGGAAATATTCATATGAAGAACTATGCCCTTACCCCTTCGATAAGGACATGTTATGGAAGCCCTTCCCAAAACACTTTACCATTCCCAAGTTTGATAAGTATAAGAGCAAGAGTGATCCTCGTGATCATATAAAATACTTTTACATGGCTTGCCAAGAGGTCACATATAGTGATAACTTCTTAATACAAATTTTTCCTCACAGCCTAGGAGCACTGAGATTGGAATGGTTCTATAGTATTCCCAAGGGCTCCATTACAACATGGCATGCATTAGCAGAAAAATTTGTATGGCATTATTCCTATAACATGGAAAATGATATCACGATGAACGATCTATGCAATACAAAACAGAAACCCAATGAGACGTTTACACGATTTTTACAATGATGGCGAGGTTAGCAAGTCGTTTCCCTTGTGCATTACCAGAAAAACAGCTAGTGAGCATATTTGTTCCTAACTTAAACCCAGAAATAGCCTTTCATTTACAGATGCACTTGTGGCTCAAACTTCAAAGAGGTCATAGAGAAAGGTGGTCAAACTGAGAAAGCCCTCATTGCAAAGGGAACGCTTAAGTCTGTCGTTAAAGAAAAACATGAAGCCAAATCCATAGACAAACCAAAATTCTTCAATAAGAACAAGCATGTCATTGGTGATGGCATTACAGACTCCAAGAGAGTCCAAAACTGTATAGATGGGCCCACTTTTAAAGCTTTCACAAGGACCTCATCCCAAGGCACCCACTAAACACACGTTACATGCCATTAATGGAATCCCTATCTTCCATACTAAAGTAGTCAGATAATGCAAAAATTTTGGAATATCCAACTATGACAGTACCATACCCAGAGGATGCTCCAAAACCTGGTTAGTTCAAAGACCATGAATATTGCAAATTCCACCATGTTAAAGGACACAAGACAGATAGGTGTTTGAGACTGTGTCATTACATACAAGACCTCATTGAGGAGGGTAAGGTCACTGTAGATTCTTCCTCCTGAATCCAGACAAGGTCCAAATGAGAAAATGGGTATCTACAAAGAACCTTTTCCTAATCATGCAGATAAAAAGAAAAGGAAACCAGATCACGGGAAAACCTCCAATGACTATAGAACTACCACTTATGTTTACCCTACTAATGATAGTCCTTTTGATTCTCTCATATGATGTATTAGCTCATCTAATGAACAGATCAACACTATTCTAGATCTTAGAAAAGAGTTGTCACAGTAGGGATGAGACGTGCTCGTTTAATCATACCAGATCCCATGCCTATCCCTCAGGAAGGTCAGTATAATTTAATATATCAGTTAGAGAAAACACCTGCTAGGATATCTATTCTCGATCTCCTCAAAATATCTACTACCCACAAGAACATACTATATAAAACATTGCAAAATTCAGGGGTTTCTACAGATGTAGATCCCACAAACCTCCAAGCCATGATTGCATGCCTAGACTCCAATGATCATATTACTTTTGATCGCACTGCAATCCCACGTAACAACCCAGAACATAACTTACCCTTATATCTCAAAGTGGTGGTTACCCATCACAACATCAAGAGGGTACTTGTGGATGGTGGATCTGGTCTAAACATTTGCACTTTGAAGCTGGTTAAGCAGCTAGGTCTTTCAAAAATAGATCTGGGAGCTAAGACTATCATGATCACGGCTTACAACAATGAAGAACGAGAATCAAGTGGGTACTATAGTAGTTCCCATGGAGGTAGGCCCAAATTTTCATGACACGACATTTCATGTCCTTGACTTGGACCTTCCATATAACATGCTCTTAGGGTGCCCATGGATTCAATGCCATGCAGGCCGTTCCATCGAATTTCCATCAATGCATCAAGCTATGTCATGAAGGACAAGTGGTTACCATTCTGGGTGACTCAGAACCATTCACACATTGTAGGGCATTTACACATATTTTCTCGTGTGGCTTACGAGTGTCCTTCAACGGATGTTGTTATCCCCCTACAAATGGAAGCTATTAAGAAACATGTAGATTCAGAGTCACTCACACCTTATAATCAATATTTTCCTTCGTTAGTCAACCCGTTCTCTTCATGGGAGGCAACATCAGCAAAATATGGCCCAGGTGAGCCATTCACTCTTGAACAGGATTTTTTAATATCAGATTTATCAGTATCTCCCAGAACAAGGGGTAAGCCTTATTTTTAATTCAAGAGCACATGGGAGCAGTGTCCTAAACCATTGGAAAATTTTGTCCATAACGGTCTTCTATCTGAGGAGAAAATGTTAGAAGATCCTACTAGCAGAGTGTCAAAAGGTACCATGGCTTCATGCCATCAAGCACCCCAGTACATCAAAGGTCACCACATGATGTTTTTCATGGGCTACATTGGGTTTAGATGTGGAATCAATGCACAAGGTTGGCTAGAGCCTATTCTCATCCCCCATTTCAAGTCTGATAAACATGGCCTGGGGATAAGGCCTCATAACACTCTACCCTCTGAGATTGATGCCACCTCTTCTAAACATGAGGATGTTTCATCTCATTCTGATAGCGACGCAGATTCCCAATGTAGCCTATACGAGGATCTTGATTCCACTAACCTATTCCCAGATTCAGTGGTCCTTACCTTATCTGAATCCAACCCCCTAACCAATCATCAAATAGCCCTTGTATATCATGAACTTATAGATTGGGACCAACAACTTCATGTACCACTTGATTTATTTGAAAATGATGAAGCATTTGTGGAGTTCATGGGACTTAGGGATTTTATTCTGGCTGGAGACCACAAGAAAGGATTTACAATTCAACTAGACACCTATGCATACTTCAGGGAAGAGGTAGAGATGTGTGGATGTTTGAATAAGAAGATGGTAAGTAAGAGTACAAACACTTCAAAGAAACCTTGCAAAAAAGATAAATGGAAGTCTCACAGTGACAAACTCTTTGAAAAACTCATAGATAAACAAAACGAAGAGTCTAAAGATGAAGTGGTTTATCCATTTAAAGATGATAAGGAGCTACCACAGGAAGTTGATCTTACTCTTCCCCCTGATCCTACATGGATGGAAGATGCTTCTAAAATGCTTGTTGAAGAAACAATTAATGTCAACATTGGTTCAGAAGAGTAACCAAGACTGATAAAGTTGGGAGCTTCACTCTCATCTCAGGAACAAAAGATCTTTGTAGAGATCTTAAGAGAATACATAGACATATTCACATGGACATATGCAGATATGCCTGGTTTGGACCCAGAGTTAGTTGTGCACAACCTCATTGTGCACCCAGATGCCAAACCCATCAAGAAAAAGTTGAGAAAGATGCACCCTAGGGTGGCGCTCCTTGTCAAAGAAGAATTGGAAAAACTGTTAGCTACTGATTTTATTAAACCCATTGACTATTCAGAATGGATCTCCAACATAGTCCCTGTACAGAAGAATCTTGTCGGCATAAGAATTTGTACTGATTTCCATGACATCAATAAGGCATGCCCTAAGGATGACTTTCCCTTTCCCTAACATTGACATGATAGTTGATTCCACTGCTGGTTATGAAATGTTGTCGTTCAATGGATGGATTTTCAGGTTATAACCAGATATGAATTGTAGAAGAAGATCAGCATAAAACAACCTTCATTACCCCTTGGGGAACATTTTGCTATAAGGTCATGCCTTTCAGGACTTAAAAATGCTGGGGCTACTTATCAGCGGGCCATGACTGTTATCTTCCATGATATGATGAATGACATCATGGAAGATTATGTTGATGACATCCTAGCAAAATCTAAAAGTAGGGGAGAGCACCCTGAAGTGCTGAGGCATATTTTTCAGCATCTATAGAGATTATAAGGTTTGCTTGAACCCTAAGAAATGTGTCTTTGGTGTTTTATCAGGAAAGCTCCTAGGGTTCATTGTTTCACAAAGAGGGATTGAAGTGGACCCTGCAAAGGTTACGGCTATCACAGAAATGCCACCACCTACCACTCTCAAACAACTAAGGAGTCTACAAGGGAAAATTTCGGCAATCCATTGCTTTATTTCACAACTTGCGGATAAGTGTCACCCCTTTACCCATTTACTAAAGAAAGATGTTGCATTCAATTGGGGACCAGATTTCCAAAAGGCCTTTGCACTACTAAAATAGTACTTGGTCAGCCCACCTGTACTCATGCCGCCTACCCTAGGTGAACCTCTCCTCTTATACATTTCCACTACCCAGTTTGCTATTGGTGCACTGCTTGCCCAATATGATCTGAGACCATAAAGAGAGAGCAGTTTACTATCTCAGTTGCACCTTGATTGTGTATGAGTTGAATTACCCCCAAATTGAAAAGGCCTGCTTGGCAGTTGTCTTTACCTTCTAAAAATCTTCACCATTATCTCCTAAACAATAAAACCAAACTCATATCCAAAGTTGACCCTCTCAAATACCTTTTATCCAAACCCACCCTCACAAGTCGAATGGCTAATTGGATCATTCTCCTGAGTGAATTTGATATTGAGTTCATGAATCAAAATTCCTTAAAAGGACAGGTATTGGCTGATCAGTTGGCAGAAGCACCTCTACCAGGTACGATAACCTTTATGTCTGGATCTTCCAGACGCATCTATGATGTACATTGAAGAATCCATAGAGTGGCAGGTCCATTTTGATGGATCGTTCACCTTCCATGGATCAAGAGCAGGAGTGGTGCTTATCACTCCCACAGGTGATGTCATACCAAGAGCATTTGTTGGGATTTCCGTGCACTAATAACATTGTAGAGTATGAGGCACTCATCGCTGGCCTCAACCTACTATTACTTGGAACATCTGACAACTACGAGTCATTGGAGACTCTCAACTTATCATTAAACAAGTTAATGATGAGTACAAGGTTAAAGATGAGAAACTCATTCCATATAAGAAAATGGTCAAAACTCTGAAGGAGTACTTTACACATATCATATTTGAGCAAAAGCCAAGGTCGCATAATAGATCCACAGATGTTATGGCTATAATTGGGTCTCTGTTATGCATTCCACCTCAGGAAAGTAAGATGCCTTTCTTCGTAGAGCATTTATAAATTACTTGCATATGATATACCAGATTCATGTTTGGCATGTGAAGTTGTTGGTCCCTTATCCCCCTAGTATGATCCAATCTTTTGATACCTACAAGATGGCACTTTTCCACCAGACATTACTCATTCTGAAAAGAAATCCCTTATCTGCCGTATAGCCAGTTATACCCTCCTAGGAGGCACCCTTTATCATCATGGCTATGACGGGAATCTGCTTCGTTGTTTGGATGTTACTGACTCAATCCACGCTATTAAGGAAGTACATGGTGGTATTTGTGGAGCACACACTAGCGGCATGGTCTTAGCTAAGAAACTATTAAGAGTAGGCTATTATTGGCCTACCATGGAATCAAATTGCTGTAACTTTGTAAAGAAGTGTGAACTATTCCATGAATATGGAAACTTAATACATGCACCAGCACAGGCTTTACAGCCTATTGCCACACCTTGGCCATTCTCTAAATGGGGCCTAGATCTCATAGGGAAGCTCCATCCTTCTTCTTCAGATGGTCATACTCACATCATAACTGCCACCGATTATTTTACCAAATGGGTAGAGGTTGTCCCTCTTACTTATGTCACTAGTGTGTAACTTTCAAAGTTCATCATGAACCATCTCATATGTCATTATGGTATCCCTTCAGCCATTGTCACTGATAATGGTAAATCCTTCAAGAAAAAAATGGTTAAAACCTTGTGTCAATGTTTCCATATCCAACTTAAGTGGTCTACCCCTATTACCCCCAAGGTAATGGACAAGTAGAAGCTACTAATAAAACCCTTGTATGGATTATGGAGAAAATGGTTAGTAAAACCAGTTGTAATTGGCACTTACAGATACATCCCACCCTTTGGGCCTATCGAACTTCCATCCGCACTCCTACTAGTGCCACCCCATATTCACTTGTCTATGGCACTGAATCCATCATACCTCTGGAAGTGGATCTTCCTTCCCTAAGAATATCTCTCAGAGACTATCTTGATAAAGATGAGGACTACAGAGTTGCTCGACTGACAGAGTTGGAACTATTAGATGAAAATCATATCAGAGCGCTCAATCACCTGAAATTCTATCTAGAACAGAGTGTCCAGGGGATACAAAAAAATGCATCATTCATCGGGAATTTGATGTAGGAGATCTAGTTCTAAAAGAAAATCAGAAGAACACTGTCAAACATAGAGAAAAGAAAGGTAAGTTTGAGGCTAACTGGTTAGGTCCTTATGTAGTAGTTGTGAAGTATGGAATCAAGAGCCTATAAACTTGCATACTCAGATGGTGAAGAGATTCCATAGAACCTATGAACACCATGCACCTCAAGTGGTTCTATGCTTGAGCATAACGAGAATATAAGATAAGAACTAAAAAATAGAAAAACAAAGAAAAAAACAAGCAAAAAAATGGAAAATTGAGAAAACAGTAAAGAAAAAGCACAGGTTGTCCACATGTGAAAACCATGCAATTGTGGCGCAGTGGGTAGGTCTTTGGGTGAAAACTAATTTTTGGTGCTCAAGGAAGATTCACCAGATGCAAGTCACTCTTACATTAGGATGGGTAATCGTCACCGCTTTCTAGATATGACTTCCTTTGCTAGGTCTAAAAAACCCTACTGAAGCTACCTTTGCCGAACCATGATCTAGCTTATTTTCTCTTATATCTACGTGAAGTACATTTCCTTTGCATACTCCCATCTAATTCTGGGGGCACCTTCACATTTTCATACACATGTGGCATTCTACCTTTTGTATATTCCCACATCATGTTGGGGGCATCCACGCTTCTTTGTTCTTGTACATTACTTTCAGAACATGACCTTAGAAAATGTAAAAAATACTCAGAAAAGGATACACAAAAAACCTAAAAATTCAGAAAATCTCCCATTTTAAGGATGAAGCTACGACAACTGCACAACGTTGTCTTAGAAAAAAATGTGAACAGTAGCCTTGAAAACTTATCTTTTTAGATAAACCCAAAAACATTAGAAAATATATCAATGATGTCCCACAAAAATAAAGTAATGATTTAATTACTTTTAGTTGTTGGTTTGTATAGTTTTGATTGAGAATACCTTTTCATGTGATATTGGGACTCATTTGCTTCGCATGGGTTGGATCTTGTTGAAATAATTGTATATGGCATTTGGTTCATTTGTGGCTTGTATACATTCATTAGGGTTCATTTTTTTTAATTTTTTTTTTACTTGCTTAGGTTAAAATGTCAATTTGATCTCTTTAGTATGCTTTATCAATTCATGTGTTTGCATCATAAGTTGGGTTTTCTTGTATAGGTACAATTGTTTAGTTTTGTTAACTTTTTCTTATGTGTTTCTTTACTACACATCTATTTGTTATCACATCTATCATCTATCATTCATCACATACAAAACATCATCTACTACATCATATATACAGAAATGCTAAGTATTACATCATGCATGTATGCTAAGATAATCATCACATATTTTATCATCAATGGGGGCAAGAGGGGTTGCACATAATTATAAATCTATCCCCCCCCACACCAATATCATATGGTATCATTCCAAGTATTAGAATAAGAACTCAGAAACATATCGTAAATCTAAAACAAGTGGTGATATCTACAAATGTATCAATGGGAAAGAATGAAACATACACATCTCTAAATCTAAGGTATGTCACATACATAGAGGAAAGGGAAATCATACATCATGATACAATGATTACAAAGAAATAATCACTAATCATATAAGGCATAATCATAGTATAAACATAAAAAAATCATCATCAAAATTTCCATATAATACATGTATAACTGTCCATGTCAATACTCAAATGTACATCATCAATACAATATGCCATATAAAAGGGGCATGCTTTAAAAGAATCAAGCCTTCATCAAGAGGCATCATCAAAACAATGGTAAATGAATCTATACATCAAAATCAGCCTTCATAAGAGGCATATATACAATACATCTATACAAAAGGAAAAGTAAAGAGCTCAACCACAAGCTCTCTCGCCCTCGTCAGGGCTCCCGAGTCCATGACCTAGAGGACGGAAGAGTGGTGGCTGTGATAGACCCACACCGGGGGTATCACCATGTTGTCTAGCTGGCTGTTGTCTAGTCATGTCTGCTCTGTAATAGGCTATCGAATTGATCTAACTGAACAACCTGATCATCATGACCTAGAGCCCATCATGTACTCACACCTGACTACTCAAAAGGTACCACTCGCTGCTCTACAAGGACTGCCCTGAAATAGGTAGTCTTATAGTATAAGGCCTCACTGCCGGACCTCATGGCATCCCATATCAAATCAACATCTCCAAAAGTGATAGATTCCTATAAGGAGACATCTCACTCACCTATGAACTTGCCACTGTCAACCTGAGCCTGTCTAGAAGCAATGCGACCTCTTGATCTCTATCTGCGGTAATAACCTACACTTGGGCTCATGCCTGATCTCTCTGCATGATATAACCCTATGAATTTGCCCTGGGCTTGGTCCCTCTGAGCAACAACCATCTACATCTGGGTTTGAGATTGATGTAAAAGGCTCAGTATCTGATCCCCCCTGTGTGGCCATCTCGCTAATCTGACTCTTCCATGAGGTACTATCACTGCCCTGAGTGGCCTGTGCTCTAGCCTGATCTCTCTCCAATGTCAAAACATGTACCTGAGTGTGTTCCTGATCTCACTCTACTGTAAGGGCCTGTACTTGTGCCCTGACTGTATCCCTCTCCCTAGCCACCTGTAACTGAATGGAAATCACCACCTGTAACCTGTTGTTGAAGGGTGCCAGCTATCCACCATCGCCACCACCCCCTGGAGCATGAGGTGGCGGGCCCCTGCTCTAAGAAATACCTACTAAAGAGGGGTGTATATCCTTGCTGGAATGCCTACTGAGGGAAACTCTATGTTAGCTGCCTTGAAATACCTGTCTCGGCCTAGGCATGGGATCATGTCCTTGTGGCTGCTATAATGGTGGACCTTGTCCCCTGCCCCCTAACATGTTGGTGTGAGTTGGGACCAACATCATCCATCATCATCACTGTCATCACCATCGATGGCTCCACCCTCGTCACCACTAGGAGGCCCCATTAGAGGAGCTCTCACACTGACGTTATATTCCGCCCTGGAAATAATCAACTAACATGGAAGCACACCATGGTACCATGGTGCATACTCAGGTGTGGTGGCTCAGATCTCTAATTTGTCTCAGTGGAACCCACATGGCAGGTACCACCTCTAGGAAGCTAGTCAGTGCTGTATCTCAGGAAATTTGTGGGCCTATATCATTATACTCTCGGGACCTACGAGCATACCACCTATTTGGCCTAGGAAAATCCTAGGTAATCCCAAACTGCCTCTGGCACCGATCCACCTTGTACACCTCCTGCATATAGCTGTGGCTGCCTAATATAAAGTGCTCCACTGTGGGCATTGTACTGAGCTCTAAGACCATCCTCGGGCCACTAGAAATGTCTGTAGGGCCTCAAAACCATGGAAGCCTACTATAACTCATCAAGCTTATCGTGCAATAGTGATATGTATCCCCCATATATGGCCACACATCATCCCCCATCAGAGATGCCAACCCATCGTAGAAGGCTCCTCGGGTACTCAAACTCTCAAAACACCGAAGGGGAGACCAATGACAATATGGTCCCATGCACCTAAATCTGTAGCAAGCGGGATGGTCCTACCGTCTTCTGATGGTAGTAGGTAATCAAATGAAGGTCCTAGTATAGATACATGCTAGAATACACTGACCCTAGCAGTAGGTCTCTCCCTCTACCAAATTATGTATCACTCTAAGGAGGCTGAGCATGGAAATGAAGCATCGGTCTTGTCAGGGAGTAGGACTCCACTGATAAAGGCCATCATATAAACCACCACTCGGTCTAGCTCTAAGTCCTCAATGCACCATGGTAGCCTAATGGTCATCCCATGTCTGTGGTATCATCGAGGAAACCAAAGAAATCTACAATGTATCACTAAATATCAGGCCAGTGGCTCGTAGATTGGATAAGCTGACCCTAGATTGCGTCCCACATAATACGCCAGACATCC
Organism: Taxus chinensis; assembly: GCA_019776745.2. Taxonomy (NCBI): domain Eukaryota; kingdom Viridiplantae; phylum Streptophyta; class Pinopsida; order Cupressales; family Taxaceae; genus Taxus; species Taxus chinensis. Next base: position 812,498,366 of record CM034151.1, read on the forward strand.
TCAAGAGTAATCAGTGATCTCCCCAGTCTGGGAGCCAAAAGCACTAACTCTAACGTGTTGCCATCGCTTTGCTACAACTATCAAAAGGCCGTGATCTAATGTAATCTGGGGGATATTAGCCACATGAGCTAGTCCCATAACATATAGGAGGCTATGTCCAATATCACTCTATCATCATCATCGAACTGGGCCTCTATCGTCGCTAGCTGACCATATCAGCTCACGAGTCTGCAGGATAGGTAGTATACATTGCAAACAAGAAAAAACACATGTGTCAGTTGACATTTCTATATACTCCTATCTAAAATTACTAGTAAATCGCCATTCTTCCATCTTATTTCTTGAAAATCTTCACTTTCTTCTAGTTTGTCTTCTTTTTTTCCTTGGTCATTTGATTGGAAGGGTGTTTTGCTCCCTTCTCCGATGCTTATGCATGCCTACTCTGATGCTTGCGCACCACGAGCCTAAATGCATACGTTCCTATCTCTATGCGTACGTGACCCCTTCTTGTCTTTTCTCATCTACACCAGACGCATACGTACCCAATATGATGCACAGACATGCCTGTCTCTGCGCATGCACGTGCATGCTTCACCATGTTCCCCCACCCATAGGATACATACTGCGGCCCATTTCTACGGATGTGCACGTGTGCATCCTATGTCGGTTTCCCTCCAACATATATGCATGTGCACGTATCCGTTATTTCGATGGGATGCACATGCGCGTACCCACTGGTTTCGATGCATGCACGTACCCATATACATCCTTGACACATGCGTGTATGCGCATAAGTCAAAATTCTTCTAACCTAGCCTAAAAATCCCTTTAAAAAGTGCATTAAATACGTAATTTACAAAGCGGGATAGGCCATTCATGTAGGGTCCTATTCTGTTAGGTCTCGACATGAACTCTCGGATGCGAGTTTGCTCATCTCCTCCTGCTCGGTAGTCTCACCATCTCACTCCAGGGTTATCACTCTCGCTCGCGGTAAAGACTTTGCAAGAAATATGGTAGAAATGAACTAATCGTGATTGATTTACCAACCCTTGGGTGGGTATATTAGGCTGCCGCGATACCCCCAGGGCATGTTTTCTCCACCATGATCATTCTAGCCCTTTTTCTATCCGCCGAGATGATTAATTTTCTATTAAAATAATTTATTGTTTACTCATCTTTCACATGCTGGGGGCGCTTAATGTACCACCCTTGCGGTCATTTGTTCATTACACTGGAATGATTCACGCATATTCTAGGTGTCATTTCTTATCTTTTCTTCTTCTTCTTCTTCTATTTTTCCTCTATTTTTCACCTATCATGATGATTATTTTAAAATAATTTTTTTTGGCTTATAATTCTTCTCGCCGAGCCACTTTCAGTGCTACCTAACTTATTTTTCCTTTTCCTTTAGGAAGTTGCACATATTTTTAGGAGATCTTTGATCTATTATACAAATTATGCTGACCAATCAAAAAATTTAAAAATTGTAAAACCATTAAAAAAAAACCAAAAAACCATTGAAATACTTCAAAAATGGACTAAAAATTGGTTAAATGCTCATTTACGGCTAAAATTTGTGTCTCTCGCATGGCACTCATCCCATATCTTGCTGACATTTTCAAATATTTTGAAACAACAACTCGTGGATCATCTAAATCTTCCAAACATCTACAAAATCTACGTTGATTATTTTCCACTATTGTAACCTCATCAATTGAAATGGAAATAAACTTTGTATTTTTAATAGCCTCTTTCATATCCTCCTTTTCCACCAGAGCAAGACATTTTGTAGTTTCCTAACCACTAGTATCTGACCAATGTGATTTAAGAACATTCTGTAAGCCAATAACCTGATACAAAATTTTATTTTCTGAGAAATTTGAAATTGGTCTTCCCATTTTCAATATATGGAATACAGTAGCAAATTGAATACTTTTGGCATGCATTTCAATCTCCATAGATTTTCTCAAATTTTACTACAATTGTGCCACCTTTTTCATTTAGATATTTTCAAACGATTTTGTTCCTTTTTCATATTCTTCTACATATTTTACATGTAAGCAGTCTTTTACATTTTTCAATTTATGAGATCTTACTATGCTCCCATCCTTTTGCTTTTGGGAAATATATATTTTCCCACAGTGTTTTTTCAATGGTGTCTAGTTTGAGCTACATTGGGTGATCTTTCCCTTATTTCTAACTACATAATTTACATCGACATTGATTTGGAATATCATTACCATTTTTCCGCTCCACGGGTTCAATAAAAGGATATTTGGTTGCCCATTCGAACCCAAAAGTCCTTCCTATTGTCCAATTTTTCCTCTTTCTTCTTATAGATTTTTTTTACTTCCTTTGACTTTGACTTGTGCATCATGGTTTCTCTAGCAAGAATATCTTGATCCTCACTGCCTCTTTTTTCTGGAAACAGAACATTGGATTAAAAGCTTCCTCTATTTGTTGGTGTTGGATGAGAATTTGATGAATCTTCTCCTAGTTTGATGTCATCAAGGGAATGAATGTTTTCATCAATCAGATCATCTTCAAAAATTATTAATTTGATTAAAACCAAAAGGATGATCGAGATTGACATCTGGAAACACATTAGTTTGTGAAGGTGTTTGAGAAATGTCTGCATATAAAAGTGTTACAGAAATTAGTATTAATTATTTATATTATTAATACCACTAAATAAACATAAAAAAATAGTGCAAAGAGCATTTAAAACATCATAGTATGAAAAATATAATAATATAAATTATGTAAATTAGCAGATAGTACATACCCATATTTTCCATCAGGTTCAGACACAACATTTGTTTTTTTGTGAGTTTCCAAAATATTCAAACAATGTCTTGTTACTCTTTTTTGAACTGGCAAGTCGCAGAGTAAGCTTCTTGAGGTGCTCCTGCAATCATAGTTCTTGTTCTGGTTTGGATGAGGTGTTCATTGAGATAACCTCCCTGGATCAGGGTGATTATCAATTGGATTTTCTCAACTTCTGGATAACATTGGGATCAGTTCTCTTGTCTTTGAAACCCTAGGACGGCTATCCTTCAGTTGAAGGACTTACATTTGGTCTTACCTAACACAATGGAGGGTCATCTTCCATCTTAACCAAAATTTCTTGAGCATTATCCAAGTCTCTTGGTTGAACTCTCTACTAGTATGGACCATCTTACTTCAGGTAATTGAACATTTATAAATAACATCTTCAAGTTATCTGCAGTGGGAATAGTAACAACAGGAATTGTGTTGATTGGACTTATTAAATTTTGCCACAAATTCAGGTTCTCATGGTAAAATCTTGCGAGCTCTTTCTTCATCTGAGGTAAGACTGAGCGTTGGAGGGCACGACCATCTTCGGCGGAAAATCTTACAAATATGTTGGACAGTTTTAAATGTATTTTTCATACCTACCCAATCATTGTATATGAGCATGAATTTGGCAAATATGTAGAACCAGGTCTGATTGCGACATTTTGCAATGTTTTCATGAACATAAGTTCACTTATATGTGTAACATACTTCATGTGAACTAACCCATACCAAGAACCTATTGGCCACAAGTTGTGATAGTGAATTAGGTGGCAAGACGATTGCTAAATCCATTCTCCATTTCCAATTTTGGGAATTTATTTCTTAATCCTTGTGGAAGCTCATGAAAGTGGTGGAGCCAAACCTAACATACCAGTGTTATGTCCCCATAATATGGGTGTTTGTGTTACCACTTCTTCTTCTCTTTCTTCCTACTTTTCTTCCTCTATTTTCTCTTCTCTTTCTTCTTTGAAGGAATGGAACAACCTAGTGCATTTATCAGTCAACTTACTCTGATGGAGTATGACCTTCAAGGTACTCATTTTTTGAGGAACATGTACTTCTTACCATTGTACAAGGGGATCAGTCAAGAAGTTAAGCCCTTTGTTTCTCCTCGAATGTGGGGTCAAGAATGCCACTTGCACAATCTAACTCATGTGATCATCCTTTTTTCTACTAGCTAATTTCTTAAGTGCTTAGGAAGGAAGGAAACTGAGAAAAGTGCAAATTGGATCTCAAAAGTGATTACAACACTGACTTTTTTTATCATTCAATTTGTGTGTGTGTGTGATGTAAAGTGTATTTGGTATTATTTGATTTTTTTTGCCTAAGATTTTCAAAGATCTTTTCGGGTGCATGGGGGCATAGTCTCTTCCCAGATCAGAGTTTCAAAAAAATATTGGTGAAATCAACATTGTTGATATGGAAAATTAAGTGTTTTCGCTAACGCTCATAGGACTAATGGGTCCCTCTGCATTAGAATGGGGTATGAATCCACCATTATTTGAATAGTACAAATAGTCTACTATTTAAGTGTTGACAATCAATTGATAAAATAGGTCGGTTGATCACAAAGAAACTACTTCAACCGTGAAACTGTAATGCAAAATGCTTGTACGAGGTATAATGGAGGAAATTGTAATAATGAGGGGTGACTTGAGACGAAATTCATGATGATCAAGGAGGAGGTCATTGTTGTGAGTAGGCACAAGCTATAACTCTCACAGATCAATGAATCGGAGGTTAGTATCGGCATTTAATCTTAGAGGAAAGACAACAATGAAGCTATTTAGTGAGAAGAAAAAACCTAGACACAAAGTTCTTAGCATTCATTATAGTCAAAGATACATAACTCTTTCTTTATCATTACAGCTAATGTAAAGTGCCTGAAAAGAGATTTTTCTCAAAGAACACGTTTAGGAAAATCAGAATGTCTCATAGAACCCACCCTCAGGTTTATTGACATGTGTTGGTAATACTCAAGCTCATACACCCAAATCATAATCCACCATGGTCTACCAAGAACTAAATGTTTCTTTAGGATCCTTTGGAATGAGAGAGGCCATCTTTGAATTCTATAGCATTGTGAATAATGACCAAGTTTCATGTTCCCCCCACTATGAATTTTCAAATGTTCCTATTCTATTTGTGATAGGTGGAAATTACCCCTAGCATGGAGTCACATTAAGTATCTTTCTTATAATTTTGAGAAAATACTTTTACAATTATTACCCTCAAGGTAATGGCACCTAAATGAATAGGACAAAATACAATGATCAGTGTAAAATGAAGAATTAGAGAGAACTACATGGGAGGAGAGAAGGAGGGATAGGTATTGCATTACCATATGTTAAAGAATCTCCCTATGATGTGATTTTTCTGATCTGAAGCATGATGAACATATCAACCTCAGGTTGACAAATCAAGCTAGTTTAAAAACACTGTTGAGCCAAGATCCCCTGATTTGAGCTCAAGATGCCCGCAAGCATTAGCTCATGATGTATCCCCTTAAATTTTTGAGTTATCAAATGAGCCCATGGATCTCATTGTATGCTCAACTAAGTTCACTCTTGAACCATCTCATCAAGCTCACCCATATCTTATCTATGGTTCACTACAATTCAACTAGCTCACCCAACTTAAGAAGACATTTGACCTAGCTCAGGCTTACAGGTAGGCAGTCTTCAATGAAAAAGTGACTGAGTGTCTGAAGTGGAATGAAGCTCACCAGCTGTAACCAAGTTCCCAAATCAAATTTCGTTTCAACTGTGGACCTGGGATCATACATCATAATTAGATACAAGCTGACCTAATGAGTTCCAGCTTGCAACTCAGACTCAGATGGAGAAGAGCTTCTGAACTCATTACAATGAGACTTGCATTTGAAGAATGCTCTTCTGAACCATAGATAGTTGACCTAGCTCATTATAGTTTCCTATACTTTTTCTAGTAAGTGTTTTACTGCACATCCTTCTGCACTTCAACTAATTCATCTTAATAATATGATGCCATGTTTTCAATGCCTATGCCTTATAAGCAGTGGTGGCTTCCCTCTGAGTGTAATCTAGCTGCTCAGTGATCATTGACTTTCAGTCTTTGTAGAGGATTTTCACCATGCTCTCAGGCAGCAACTAAGATCAAGAAGATGCTCTTGAGACCTTTATAGGATGGTTTCAAGTTGTTTTCATGGCTTTGAGCTGAGCAATATTCAGGGGTTGTAACCATGTGTTAGTAGTTCAACCAAGTGAAAATTTGTCGCAAAAATATGCTGACCATTCTATGTCAATCATTGAATCCGCATCCAAAATAGAGACTTTCTAGCTTTTAGCAGATAGCATCCAAGACCTGCTATTTTGAAGACATGATATACCTTTTTTTCTCAAATTTTGGGACCTATCTAGAACCTTAATGAGGCATCGAACTACATCCTCTTATGTTCTTAATAGTCAATACCATTAATTATAATTCATGAACTCGGTTGAAAGGAAATATTTTCTAAATTGCCAATCTAACACAGCGTCCTTTATAAAAACCTTCGAATTCAAAAGGAATATTATGACTAAAACGAGTTCTTAGGAATGACTTATATGGATGAATTGCATGAGCTGAGGACTATAATTGTGGAGGTCCTATTGGAAAACATCAAGAATAGAAACATATTTTCATGAAAAGATTTTTCAAAGATTGACATGGGGGTTACTTTGCAATGACTCATTTAAAATGGAATTATCCATTTTAACAAGCCTAAGAAGTTCAAACAGACATCAAATTCCACCTCTCCATTTAAAAAACCTATGGGAGACTCGGCTAATCCATTAGTGAGTTATTTTTTTAAAAAAATACACATGATGTTCTTTTGGCCATTGATTTTAACCGTTGATTAACTAAAATTAACTAACTATGGAAGAAAGTAACAATGATATTTAATCTAATCTAGGAGGACAATAAATGTTTTGAATAAATGCTCTAAAGTAGTATGCTAATTAGAAAAATAAATTAAACTAATAGAAATAAAACCCTAATATGTAAGAGTAAAGTGAGGAAATGACTTAGCTGATTGTAGGTGGTTATCGCATAGTGTCATAGGTGTGAAAGTAAACTTCTAGAAGTAGGAACAACTCCACAAAGGTCCCAAAAAGTGGTGCATCTAGAGGATCTAAGTAGACTGGAGTGCCTAGGAAGGTACTGGGGTGCCCCAGGGTGCCCTGGTCTCTGAAATAGGCACCATGGTCTTTGTAAAAGCTCAGTCTGGTCATTTCAAGGTCAAAAGATGGTCTGTAGCCTTCTCTATTTGTCACATTGGATTCATTGAATTGCACCGAATGTATCAAATGAATCAAGATGATGTTTGAATTCCTACAAAAGAAAAGAAGTATCAAAATCCCTAAAAAATAAAAGATGCAAATGAATGGGTCAGACTGACCTCAACTTGCCACAACAGTGGGCTTACTAAACTGAGTGTTACACTAAATTTTGGACCCAGATGTAGTTCTGGTGTGTTTGGGTGCATGTCGTGCCCTAGGTTCTCTTGTGCCATTCACACTTTGTGAAATAGCGAGCAATAGTTAGATGTAGAAAATGTAATAGTATGTGTGCATGGAATAGAATAGAATCCCTCCTCATCTATAAATGTGTGTTGATGCAAAATTCCTATTTTGTGCCTTGATGATGGAGCTATTTATATGTAAATACAATAGATGGATGTAAATGTAGATGGAGTGATAGTAGTGTATGATGTTAGGTCGCTCATTATGGTCTCATAACTTTATATTTATAGGGTTCTCTTGTTATAATTTTGTAATTAAACCTGAAAAGGTCAACCACAGAAAAGATAATGATGAAAAATATCTTAAAGAGGCCCAAAAAGTGGTAAGAAATTGATAGAAGGATAAAGACGCCCCCAGGTGGGACATGGGTGCCTCGAGATGCCACATTACTAAATCTAGATGCCCTAGTTATGGCTAAAATTCTAGGGGATGTGTAAAAATGGATGGGCATGTAGGTGTAATAGGTCACAAATTATAAAATAAAATAAATAAAATGGCCAAAGGGACAGGGGTTAATTAGTACTTTTTTTACTAAGAACCTTCTAAATTATAGTATGAAACTGGGATAAATAATTATCTAATGTGCATGATTTTGTGACTACATTTTTCCCCCACTTTATGTTGGTGAGCGAAAATATCGGTAACATAAAGTATATAGATATGCATACCTAATGTCATAGAATTTTGTAGTAGAAACATGTTAAAGAACTAGATAGAGCATGAAATGATAAAATATGGAGGGGCATGGAAACTATAGATGAAAGATGCACAAAGAAAAAAGTGATGAGAGTGAACCTAGGGAGAAGTGCATGCCGTATAGCTTCCGTAATGTGTACCTACATGGTTATTAAAACATGTGTGATATCATGGGATGCTTTTGTTGTTGATGTTGTCACTTATTATTGTTGCCCTCATTTGACTACTTATTTCTCATATGACCATACCTACAAGGAGAAAATGCTCAAGTAGTCAAATATGTATGTAAGTGTAAAATGCTATGTAAAAGACACATGTATATGAATGTAAAATACATGAATGTAAATGTAAATGTCAATGGAAAATGTGCACTTGATCCATGTTGAGAAAGAGTGTAGAAGGATATCATATATTGTCTGGGTTTTTTTGGCAATCCGACACCACTAGACAAAGTAGTGTAAAGAGGCACACCAAATGTAACCTCCAAGCATGTAACTTATCTACAGAAATACGTGTAGAGATCTCTTTATTGTTTGGGTTTTTTGGGTGATACGATGCCACTGGAAGAAGTAGTGTAGAGAGGGACACCCAGTGTAACCTACAATCTTGTAACTACTTTGTAAAAATTCCAAGGACACTATGTCCTATAAAATCCACTGTGTATGGAGTTAGGAAAATTGGTCTGAACCCACTAGTTTGCAAATAAATTCACTGAAATGAACTGGTGTAAATATGTTGTGTTAGTATATAGAAACCCCTAAATGATTCCCTCCTCTTTGAGGGCACATGCAATGTCACGGATAAGAGAGATGTGGCCCCAAAAGAGGGCCAACTGCATGTATGTTGAAAAGTGGTTGGTAAAAACCAAGGCACACATAAACAAGAATTACTAGCCAAAGACAAGTGTAAAGACGCATGTATGCAGAAAACAATGTATAAACTAAGAAAACAGAGTTCAAGCGAACAAGAAACGTAATGTAAACATGAAAAAAGACAAATATGTTACAAAAAGTGGGTTACAAACATGGCACATCACTCATAATGTCACAATACATGCAAGGCCATGATGGCCAAAAACATTAGATAATTATTCACACCAAATATAGGGTAGGGGCCCGCAAAAATAACAATCAATAACAGACAATAAAATATAATGTAAAAAACCATGGAAACTAATATCCCTACATAACAAATGTTGCACATAAAGCACCTGTTAGCATGTCAGAAAGATAACTAGTATCTCAATTGTGTGTATAAGTAAGTAATGTAAAGTGTTAAGTATAAAATGAAATAATAACACCTTGAAGATACGGATGTGTGGATGCCCCCAGTGACTATTGTAGGAAGGGTAAAAGGAGAGAATTTGTGTCGTGTGTAAAATTCCTATATCTGTAATCACAACTGTAAGAAGTTGTGCACGTGCATGTGTGGATGATATAGATACATTAAATACAAGTAATCAAACTATCATGTGTAATAAAGTGATCATGAACAAGTAAGAGTAAGCAAGAATAAGAGAAACCATATATGAAGTATGTTGTGGATGGATGGAATGGAATGCAAGATGGAATCATAAGAGTTACATGCCCCTCGAGTGGATGGAAATGTATGCAGTGAGGTTCATTTTGTTCTCACCCTCAATAGTCAAGAATGAACTATAAACGAGAGTGTGTCATCAAAAAATGGTCGAGTAGTGCATGTATTGTGTCTAGCGTGTAGAGATGAATATGTGTATGTGTAGTGGTGATGATAAGTGACATGTAGAAGAAATGTGTATTTGACTAGTATCCTAAGTTTATACCATGATGATATGAAATGTGGAGTGATGATTTATCCCTGAGCGTATATCACTTAAGATGAATGGAGGGTGTGGTGATGTAACCTAAGGTGTATACCACTACGAGATGATAGAATAGGTGATTATTTATCCTAAAGCATATGTCAATACAAGATGAATAGTAAGGAGTGGTTATGTAACCTAAGGTGTATACAACTATAAGTTGATAGAATAGGTGAGGATTTAGCTTAAAGCATATGTCACTAACCTAAGAATTTCGCATGGTGAAATGTGGAATAGGAACAATGTGAGAATTGTAAGGTCCATTTGATTTATAGACCCTCAGCATTCAAGTATGGACCGATGAACTAAAGTGTGTCATCAAGGTGGTGAGGACAACGCATAGAAGATAGTGTAGTTTAGATGACCAAGTGACGAATATGGTAAGTAAATGCGCGGTATGTTGAATGTGATACTAAATGTGCAGAGATGTGTATTATGTAATGTTTATAATGCAATGTAATATGTGTAGATAGACTAATAATGTATGATGTAGTGATGAAATGTATAGCTAGACTCATATGTGATGTAACCTAGCGTAGTATGTAGAATATAGGAGATGTTTAAATGCATAGTGTGAAATAGGATAATGGCGTATGTAATGACGTAATATGTGCACTGATGATGTGATGTAATATAATGTAGAATATGTAGAGTGGGGTGTAGGATGGATATGTGTATGATGATGATGCTTGTGATAAAATGTAAATGTGTAGTGCCTATAGTGTAGTGTGCGGAGTTTAGTGTAATGGTAATCCCTTCAACAATAAAGTATGAACCAAAGCACAAGAGTGCATCATTGGGTAACGATGCTAAAGTATATGAGGAATATGACTGAATGCGAGAAGAATGATAGATGTGAGAGTATGAAAAATGTGATTATGCTAAGATAAAGTATGTAAGAATGTAGGGAAGCATGATATATAATTATGTAGCTATGAATACTAAGGGGAGGGGATAAATTACATGGTTTGGCCCCCAAGTGTGTACATAAGTAGCTCATGTAAATTCATCTAGAAGGTTATTAACCTCTGGGTCATAATCAAATGGGTAAGCATTAGTAACTTGGTAAGAAATGGTATCTGGTTAGTCACGTAGGGATATATTGAGGTGCAAGTGATGCATAGCCATAACATATCCCTCATCAATGAAGGGAGGAAGTGGGAAACCATGGGCATACCAACGAGTAAGGTTTTGTGTATAGCATAGGAAAGAACAATTGTAGACAAAAAAAATCATCCAAAAGGCATAAGGAAAGATATATTTGTATGGTCATGGTCTGGAGTACCTCTAATATAATCAATCCATGATTGGCCTAATGTAAGTGGTCAAGATCTAGGAGTACAGAAAATAAAAATCGTGAGATAAAATATACGAAGACTATCAGCAGCATGGATGATGATATACCCATAATATAGATGAAAAACATATGGCATAGGATGGATATATTCAAAGGTAAGACCTAAGAGATTAAAACCCTCATGTGTAAATATAGTGTAACTGCATGTAGGATCAAATGGAATGTGTCCCCAATATGAATTATTCATGAAAAGAGTGCAAGTGAATGGCAGGTGTGCTAAGATGTGTGATGCAAGTGAAGGTGAATGTTATAGAGAGACGTCCATAGAGTGGAAATGTCCCTGATAAGGAATTATATTAGTAGTAGCATAGTAGGTGACATATCAGAGAAACAACGTCTATCACACAAATGGTACTATCAAGTGGTCGTAACTGAGGTAATTCATCTATAGGATGGGGATCATTGATCGCATTAGTACGTGGAATGGGGAGACTAGTGTTAGGAACATAATCATAATATCAGAATGGGTCACGGTCACTGGGGAATAGTATGTTCAATTTTTTCATGAAGGAATTTAACACAATGATGCACAATAGATGCAATGACTTGCATGGCATGAAGACATGGCCTGTCTGAGAAGAAAATTAGTAAGAGACTGAGGAAATCAATAACAAAGAAGACAATGTGTATGGTTTTGGGGCCGGCTATAATAGGAAATGTGATGTGACCTAGACATGGATGAACATAACCATCATAAGTAAATAATGAGATACTAGATGGGCTAACATCATGAGACAAAGAGGCCAAGGTACTGAAGGAATGACATGGAACACAAATTGAGCTCAAATCTGTTATCAATTAAGGTGTGCTTTAATACAAACATTTTGAATATGAAAAATGATATGTAGTTGTGGATCATTGTCGAAAGTAACAAGACAATCCAGAGGAATATATGGGAAAAGCAATGCGCTGAGAGAAGGCATCCACAAAGGTATTATAGAATATATCAGGATGGGTATTGTCAGGAATTGGAGTATTAAGTAAAATATTAATTATTTTAGCTCAAGATTCAAGGATGGAGAATAACAAAGTCATGAATGGAGATAGTCATGATAAAGAGATGCTTATGAAAAATGGGGATCCTAGGAATATGTAGGTTGATTTGTGTTCACCAAAAATGATTAATTGAAATCAACTAACGAGGGGAATGTATAATTATAGTTAATCTAATCTAGGAGGACATATAAACACTATAAATAAATATTATAAAGTAGTATAAAGTAGTCTAAATAATTGATATAATAGAAATAAAAACCTTAATATGCAAGAGTAAAGTGAGAGAAAGCACTTAGTTTACTGTAGGTGGCTGTCGTACTATGAGTGTCACAGGTGTGATAGGAAATTCTAGAAGTAGGAATGGATAAACAGAGGTCCCAAAAATGAGTGGATCTAGAGGATATGAGTAGGTTGGAGTGCCCAGGAAGGTACTGGGGTGTCCCGAGGTGCCCTATGGTCTCTAAAATAAGAACCTTGGTCTCTATAAAAATCCTCACATCTGGTCTTCTTAGGGTCGGAAGATGGTCTATAACCTTAATTATTTTTCACACTGGATTCACTGAAGCTACACCGAATGTATCAAATGAAGCAAGGTGATGTTTGAAGACCTTGCAAAAAGACAGAAGTATCAAAATCCCTAAAAAATTAAATATGAAAATGAATGGGTCGGACTGACCTCAGCTACCAAAATAATGGGCTTAATAAACTAAGTGTTACAGTACATTTCAAACCTGGATGTAGTTCTAGTGTGTGTGTGTGTGTGTGTGTGTGTATGTGTGCATGTCGTGCTCTAAGTGCTCTTGTGTCAGTCACAATTGTGTGATAGTAGCGAGCAATAACTAAATGTAGAAAATTGTAATAGCATGTGTGCATGGAATAGAATAGAATTCCCCCCCATTTGAAGTGTGTGTTGATGTAGATATCCTATCCTGATGCCTTGATTCATGGAACTATGTGGATGCTAATGTGATGCAGATGGATGCAACTCTAGATGGAGTGATAGTAGTGTATGATGCTAGGTCCCTCATTATGGTCTTATCACTTTATATTTATAGGGTTATTTTGCTCTAATATCATAATTAACCCTGAAGAGTCTGACCATAGAAAAAATAAGGATGAAAAATGGGTAGAAGATGCATAAAAAGTGGTGGGAAAGTGTTAGAAGGATTGGGACGCCCCCAGGTAGGACCAGGGCACCCCGAGGCACCCTAGTTATGGCTAGAATTCTGGGGGATGTGCGAAAATGGCTGGGAATGTAGGTGTAATAGGTCACAAATTATGAAATAAAATAAATAAATTGGCTAAAGGGATGGGGTTTAATTACTACTTTATTTGTTTAAGAACCTTATAAATAGTAGTATGAGACTAGGATAAATAATTGTCTAAAATGCATGATTTTGTGACTACAACCGTAAAGTAAAAAGTAGAAGATATGTGGCTGGATTATGGGTCTCTTGATAGAATTTAGGTTTCATGGATCTCAAGTCTACAGAATCTTTTAAATTCAATACAAATTTGGTTCTGTGGTATGGCAGACAAAGTCAACAAGTTAGCAAGGATAAATTTAAAGCTAAAAGGCAAAGATGCGTGTCTCCATTCTGGTGAACTTCAAGACAGAGGCATTTTGTGGACCTCAACTTTGTGGAATAGACCAATTTTTATAAGACTTCGAGTCCAAGTGGTGTAGAAAGAAGTTGCAATGCAAAGGAGTGGATTTGACATAAGAAATACATGGAGCCTCCTTATTGCCTCATGTTTTGCATTGGTCAGTCAAAGTTATAAGAAGGTATGACACTGCAAAGTACCATAGAACATTCTTACTGGTTCACGTTTCGCAATCTGATAGGGTTCTTGTGAATGAAATTGAATTATAAAGGAGCATGGACTTTTCCTATTGGCTTGTGTTTCACAACAGTCAGAAGGGGCTATGAGAATACTTACATTGCAAGTTTGTGGAATGTTCTTATTCATTCGCCTTTGCAATCTAACAGGGTTCTTGTGAATAAAAGTGTATTACGAAGGAGAGTGGAATGTTTTAATTGGATTGAACTTCACACTCTAGCAATATTTGTATGGAAAAGGAGAATAAAAAAGTATGCGTTGAGGATTATCATTGGTGTATGCTTCGCAAAGTTTTGAGAGCAGTCTGACATTACAAAGGAATGTGATAGTTTCTTATTGGTTCGTATTTCATAAAAGCACATACCTGTACGGAAATCCACATAACACATGGCAAAGGAAAATCAATGCACATGTATACAAAGGCAATTCCATGAGTGAATTAGAGGCCACCACGTGTCACTCTCTTGTTCATCCCAACATGTAAAATTTCAAATGGCCATATCTTTCGATCTACAACTAAAAATTCAATAAAATTGGTCTCATTAGAAAGATCTCATCCTGGTCTTCATATTAGAACCAATAAAATAAAAAATTGATGGCATTTGGTGAAAAATAAAATGGAAAAAAAATATCATCCCACATATTCAAATTTCAACTAACTCAGAATAATGCCGAAATCAACCATGAAGGCCATTAATCAGTAATTTTGCATGGAAAAATTCAAAGTACATGGGTAAAAAATATTAGTTTATATTTTGTAAAGATAAGTATACAATTAGATTATTTTTAATCAAAATTTTGCAAAGGAGGTCAACTCAAACTGCTAGTGTTCTTTTTTGCATGAGTGTTTATTATTGGATTTGTTTCCAAACCGCTAGTTAGGCTAATTTTAGCATGTGTTATTTTTAAACCTTGGGTGGTGATCTCTTGTATTTAAAATGTGCTTATGCATAGTTTTAAAGGGGCATATTATTTTCTACAAAACTATTGTACTTTTGCGCCTTGTGGATGAATAAAAGACTATTTTCCTCTAATTTAATGCTTAGTGTAGTGTGTTACAGTATATTAGAAGGGTGTTTTAGTGAGTAATATTATTCCTTTGTGTGTTAATGATCTTACAACACATCCATTAAGTTGTTTTGAATTTTTTGAAATTCACGTAAGTGCGTGTCAATACCTTTGTGAGTGCAAAATCTAATAAACAAGAAATTGCAGTTAATTTCAACAATTTTTTTGTTTCACTCGGAATGTTTCAGCTTTTGGGAATAGAGTTGCTTCTATCCTTTCATTCCTTTTAGAAACAGATGAGAGTAGGGTTAGGAGGAATACCTGTTGAATGTCGAGATGGTGTGCGGCGTACCGTTTAGAGAAAGATCAGGCTGACTGCGGAGAACTCCTTTTTGTCTTGGAAGGACTACCTGCAAATAAGAACACAAGACCACAAGGATTTTGATTAAACAATAAATGAGGAAACTGCCTTGGGCCCAGGAAATATAAAACTTCCTTTCGAAGGTGGTCAGTTCCCCTGCTAATATGAATTAACACAAAAGACTGCAAAATATCAATTAAATTGTTTCATTGAACTGGGTAGGGGAAAGGCTAGTTTTCTAGTTTTGATCAGAGGAACCGATGCCGGTTACTAGGAACCGATGCCGGTTACTGATAACCGATACCGGTGGGTTCTAGGATCTTCTTGCTAGCTATGGTGTTTGTAATGGCTGGTTTATGGATGATATTAGGAAATGAGACGATGAGGGATAAAAGAATGACAGTTAGATGCAATGGCACGTTGGGTAGTGGATTCAAAAATGGATTTAGGAGGACTGAGATTCAAGAAGCATAAGAAATGTTATAACAGAGGACATGCAAGATATGACTTACTGGTTTTGGCGAAGATGCAAGTTGATATCCTCTACTGCAAGCACTTCCCGTTTCTTCACTCGTCTCTGCTTGGTTAAGTGAATATCTGGACTTTGTTCCTCGCTCGCAATGCTCTCTGTTGATCCAGAAATCCTTTGACTGATCTCCAAAATGAAATTCCGATCCGTTGTTTTGGTTTGGGGAGCCCATTTATAGGGAACCGATGGCAGTTGCGTAACTGACGGTGGTCGAGTAGGAACCGGCATCGGTAAGGAAAAAGTAGGCTATTTTTAGTAAAATAGCCCACCTTCCCTGCTTTTCTCCCGAGAGATCAGTTGCGAGCTTGGTCAAGTGGCTAGAAGGTTGGCTTTGGGTGCGAGTAAAGAGGCATTAGTTATGGATGTGAGTCTAGACCAAGTCATGAGTCTTAATTAGGTTAGTTTAGGGTTAGGGCTAGGTCATGATGAGGTGGCAAAGTGTGGTGGCGGGTAAGGTGATGTGGATTTATCAATTATGAGGTAATTAATAAATAATTGTGTAAGGTTTAGGTAATGAGGTTAGGTTGCGAAATGGGATGCGGGTCACAAGGGGTCGTAAGACACAAATTTGGTGTCTACATTAGCCCCTTATTGTCGTGTAGCTTGTTCTGTAAAGCTGCACGGACAATAATATGAAGTGGTTTCTTATGTTAAAGATGTAGGTAATCCCCCTCAAATCTATCGCCGATTGAGTGAATGGGAAATCAGGGATAGGGTTGATAAAGGGTACATGTTGTAGAGAGGATGGTAAGGTGGTGGGGTAGGTCCAAGGAAGCAGACGCATGTTGAAATGCAATAGTACGACGAGGGTACATGATTTGACAAGCAAACCAGCAATGTGTAGGCAAAGGTCGATAGTTTATCCAAACAAGGGTGATATAATCCTGGTATCCAAGGCATAGGAAGTAGCTCCAGGGTATATAACAGGTGAGGTACAGGAACATTTAGGCATGTTCGGCAGTACCAAATGGTTGGTTTGGTTGAGATAAACGTCACGGTCTAGGTCTAGGCAAAGTTGGTCAACAGATCAAGTCAAGGACCCTAATCATGCTAAAACAAGAACAGGTGAGCTCGATTGAACAAAAGGTACATGATGGATGGATAAAATAAAACGTTGATTGTGGGTATGGTATTGAAGTGATGCGGTCGTGGGTCGGGCTAAGTTGTTGGGGCGAGGCCTTGGGTCGGGCCGGATGGGTAGGGTGAGGCCTTTGGTCGGGCCAAGTTGTTGGGGCGAGGCCTTGGGTCGGGCCAAATGGGTAGGGTGAGGCCTTGGGTCGGGCCAAATAGGTAGGGCGAGGCCTTGGGTCGGGCCAAATAGGTTAGGGCGAGGCCTTGGGTCGGGCCAAATGGGTAGGTTAAGGCCTTAGGTTGGGCTAAATAGGTTAGGGCGAGGCCTTAGGTCGGTGCCAAATAGGTAGGGTGAGGTCTTGGGTCAGGCCAAATAGGTAGGTTGAGGCCTTGGGTCGGGCCAAATAGGTAGGGTGAGGCCTTGGGTCGGGCCAAATAGGTTAGGGCGAGGCCTTAGGTCAGGCCAAATAGGTAGGGCGAGGCCTTGGGTCGGGCCAAATAGGTAGGTTGAGGCCTTGGGTCAGGCCAAATAGGTAGGTTGAGGCCTTGGGTCGGGCCAAATAGGTTAGGCGAGGCCTTGGGTCGGGCCAAATAGGTAGGTTGAGGCCTTGGGTCGGGCCAAATAGGTAGGTTGAGGCCTTGGGTCGGGCCAAATAGGTTAGGTTGAGGCCTTGGGTCGGGCCAAATAGAGAAACAAATGGTGTTCAGCAAGGGTGGATATAGGCGATATGTGGTTAAAAAGGGGCAAATGGTAAATAGGGGCAAAAAATAAAATTGGGGGAAAGTTGGTAGAGAACCGATGTCGATTCTGCCTGACCGATATCGGTTAAGGGACCAATACCGGTTCCTTAGGGCAAAATGAAACCAATATCGGTGAAAGGCGAATAACCTATAAAAAGAAAAATACGGCTTGTCATTGTCACTTTTGTTATTTGCAAACCAAATCGACTTGTCTGACGTGGAGAGTTGGGATTAGAGGCTTGATTGAGTGAGGTGGAGCTATTGTATTGGCGGAGAGAGTTGATAGTGGGCCCGATTAAGGAGGAGGCAACAGTTGATTGGTCGGGGACCCAGCAGATCAGGATTGGAGCCATAGCACAGGCAGGAGGAGCTGGAGGGGCTGGACCAGCTGGACCGCCACCACCCATCCCACCACGACGATGTGTCGTCGTTCGGGTAGATTCGAAACTCTTTAATTTGGTGATTTGGTTGTATTATGCTAAATTGGGGGTTTGGGTAGGAATTAACCTTTTTTAGGAAATAATGAGAAAATGGAAATGATTTGAAAAAGGGAGAGGGTAGATAGGCTAGATAGGCTAAGGTGGGTAGGTGGGTAAGTTTTAAGGGTTTTTGGGTGGGTAGATGGGTAGAAATAGGTAAAAAAATGGGTTTTGGGGGCCGCGCGGGGGTTCGGCTCCGGGAGAGGACAGTGACTGATGTCGGTCACTAAGCGACCGGCATCGGTCGCACAATTTTAGGGAAAGGGAGGGTTGTTAGGTGACCGGCGTCAGTCATGTATCGGCCAGCATCGGTGGAGTGGGGGTTGGGTTGGGTTGGTTGTTTTGGGTGTTTGGGTTGGGTTGGTTGTTGTGGGTTTGTAGGGGTGGTAGGTTGTGGGGGGTGTGGGTTGGAGGTTGGGTTTTGGGTTTTTGGGCTTTTGGGTTGGGTTTGAGGTGGAGGTGGGAGAAGGGTTTGGTGTAGGGTTGGGCTTTGGGTTTTTTGGGTTGGGTTGTGGGTCGGTGTGGGTGTTGGGTTGGGGGTTGGGTTAGGGGTGGAGAAGGGTTTGGTGCAGGGTTGGGTTGCATGTGTTTTGTTGGGGTTTTGTTTTTGTTGGTTTTGGGTGGGATGGTTTTGGTTTTTTAGGGTGGTAGGTTGCTAGAGGGGGGTGGGAGAGAGTCGGGGTATGGTCGGGGGGATAAAAAAGGGTATTTAGATGATAAAGTAGATGTTGTAATAAAGAGTAGGTCTAAGGATGTGGGTTGGTTTTGCAGGCACGTCAGCAGTTGACGATGCGGGATAGGATGCCCCCGCTATTGGTGCAGATGAGGCCACACGTATCTGCGGCTCATTGGGCCATCATGCGCGAGGTGGGACTCGGTGGAGTCCAGAGGTACAGAGCAATAGAGAGAGATCACAGCCTGATGGTCGCCCTCATCGAGAGATGGGATCCGGCGACCAATGTGTTCCATCTCCTGACTGGGGAGATGACCGTCACATTGGAGGATGTGTATCGCATCCTTCGGTTACCTATCGAGGGAGAGGCAGTCTTCCAGGTAGATTCAGAGACTGCCATGGACATCATACTGCAGGTTTTTGGGGATGCAGCCGCGCTACTGAGCTACCATAGCGCGAGTATCAGGTACGGTGACATGTACCGTGCGCATCGACACGAGACACGAATGGCTGTGTTGATGATGGTTGGGATCACCTGCTTCGCCCTCCCGGACTCAGAGGGAGGCCGCTTCCCACGAGCATTGATGGGGGTGCTGCTGGAGATGGTGGAGGAGCACACCTGTTACACCTAGGCACCAGTATATCTGGTGCAATTATACAGGGATCTATAGGGCTATCGCCGGAGGAGGCGATTTGGTATTTGTTCTACATTTTTGTTGCATTGTTGGGCATACGAGCACATCGTATGCATCAGGCCAGTAGGGTTACCCCAGCAGCCAGGGCCACAGGTCATATACTGATATGGCTTTCAGAGGTGGTTGGGGGTCATGGGCCAGCCACGAGCAGTTATGGCAGGTCGGGATGTGGCATACTATAGACATCTGCTAGAGGGCCTTACAGCAGTAGACATTGTATGGAGACCCTACAGAGGTCACCATCCTGGCAGAGGAGCCCGCTTACAGTTGCACCTAATCTAATACACATTCTGGATAGCAGGACGGAGGCCAGGAGAGTACGAGCGGATACCCCTGGAGAGGGTACGCAGGAAGATGGGGCTGCGACAGGACGAGCCACCTCCCGTTCCTCAGTACAGGAGAGATGATGTAGAGGCCCCACTACCTGCACCACAGCCTTTGGATCCAGATTGGGTAGCAGAGAGGCTAGCAGGTGAGGGTGTAGATGATGCTGGGTGCACGGGAGCATACAGGCTGTGGTGGGCTGGGCAGAGAGCAGCCAGGATAGTACCGCCTGCACAGCCAGACTTGGCTGCAATGATAGGAGAGAGAGATCAGCTCAGGGGTCAGGTGAAGCTCTTACAGGAGCAGCTAGCTGCAGCACAGGCACAGATAGGTGTCTTACAGGGGCAGCTAGCCTAGGCTCAGGCACAGGCACAGGCAGCACCACCACCAGCACCACAGCCACAGGTGCAGGTTCAGGTACAGATACCACAGCCACAGGCACCACCAACGGCACCAGTACAGGCACAGGGGGCACTGGTAGTAGGTGTCAGGGGACCAGCCCCAGTACCTACGGTGGCTCGAGAGCATTACATGGAGGCTAGAGCGGAGGCCCGATATTATCAAGATATTCTTGATGGTACCGGGGTTGATTATCAACCCTATGCTGCACATAGAGTAGAGACCTCTCGGAGCTAGAGGTCTCAGGGAGGTGCAGCCACAGCTGGTGGGTCCGTCACAGGTAGGAGGCGAGAGGCACCACAGGGACCAGCTGGGAGAGGTGCCGAGGGCGGTGGGGAGAGCTGAGGGATCCTAGACATGGTTTTTGTATTTAGAGATGGGCACCGGTCTGCGAACCGGGTGTATTGATAGAGGCCTGCGTGCCTATGTATTATTCATGTATTCATTTATTCATTTATTGTATACCGTCCTGCGAGCCGAGTAGGGGTTATATAGTGGATACCGGCCTGCGAGCCGAGTATATATCTATTTGTGATACGAGGGACCGGCCTGCGAGCCGAGTCGAGATTTTTTGACAGTTATTGCGGCCTGCGTGCCGGCTTTGGTGGATTATGAGATCACAGAGGCCCTGATGTAGGGCACATTGTATTTTTGAAAATTTGTATATATATAGAGACGATGTTTTGATCCACATGCAGTGTTTAAAATGTGTTTAAATATTTTGTTAATGGTGGGTAATATATAATGTATGATAAGTTTTAGTTGACATGTTGATAGATGGATGATGTTGATGTTTTTGTTTTTGCACGTATATATGAATGTCAGGTTATGTGATGAATTGGTGGTTTTGTGACATTGTGATATATGTAACTGATGAGTTGGATCCAAATGATATATAGATTGATAGTTTCTTGATATCCGTAGTTGATGGTTTGTGTATTTGTATAAAATAAATGATGTTAATGAAATTGTAATGCTATGTGTGGTGGATGAACAAATGTGGTAAATTGTGTTGTTTATGCAGGAAAAGAGGCGGGCGCGACAAAAATTTAGGTGAGAAATGAAGAAAAGAACGCTGTTGAGAAAAGATAGGTGTGTAACCAATATCGGTTAAGGAACCGATATCGGTAGCTGATAGACCGATATCGGTTAAGTAACCGATACCGGTTATTTAGGTATGAGCTTTTCTAAAAATAGAAAAGCTAGGGTGGTAACTTAAGTTTTAATTTTAGAGCCATGCAAGAGGTTAAATACGCGAACGCGACGCTTTTTGACGACTGAGACAGGTATTTGCATGAGAGATTTGAGTGATAAGGAGAAGAGAGACAGGAATTTGTATGAGAGATTTGGGTGATAAGAAAAGAGACTGGGAAGGTGAATGCGATCGGAGATTCAGAAAGTAGAAAGGTGAATTTGAAAAAAGTGGTGATAATGGCAGGACGAGGAGAAACATCCAGCAGGCAGGGACAAGAGGGAAGACAAGGGCCACCTCAAGCTACTACAACCCCAGAGGTAAATGTTTTGGTTGTGATTTGATTTTTGCATGTGTTATGAATAAGAGATTAAGTGGGTAGATATGAAGAAGAAAACATAATAGCAAGGGTTATAGGTGAGGTAAGTGTTACGTGGTAGGTAATCAATGGTTTCGGGTATGTCTGTGTATACAGAGAGGAATAAATGAGCAATTTATTGTCGTAGGTGGTTGTTTTAGGCAAGATGTATGTAATTGACAGTGACCGGTAGCGGTTAGAGGTAACCGGTATCAGTTACTGAAACGATACCGGTTATGTATAACCGATACCGGTTACTGGAGGAATTTCAAGAATGTTTGAAAAACCCTGACGGATTGAATGGTTGTTTGTTGTTTTGGTGTATGCAGGCAGAGGCAGGATTGAGGATGAATGATAGTGTGCCAGCGCTGTTGTCACGAATCCGAGCTGATGTAACACCAGCTGAATGGACATTGATAAATTGTTTGGGGTTAAGTGGGATCCGCTATTATTCACGAATTGCACGGAACCATGCTATGTTGCAGGCATTGATTGAGAGATGGAATCCCGAGACAAATACCTTTTATCTGCCAATAGGGGAGATGACAGTAACATTGGAAGATGTGTTTCAGATTTTGAGACTCCCTATTACAGGAGAACCAGTATATCAGGCACTACCTAGCGCGGCACGGGGAGCGATAACAGCAGTATTTGGTCCATACGCACGAGATTTGACACAACGAGGTTTATCCTTTACGTATGGGGTAATGTATGTAGCACACCCTGAGGAGACAAGGTTAGCAGTGATATTAATGATAGCGGTAGGGTATTATGCATTACCGAGGGCAGAAGGAGGAAGATTTCCAAAGGCATTGATGTGTGTTATCTGGGAGATGGTAGAAAGGAACGTTACGTTTGCATGGGCACCTACATATTTGGCGGAGCTATAGAGGGGTTTATGGGCTTGTAGGCGAAATCACAAGACGACGTTGGATTGTTCATACTTATTACACTGTTGGGCCTATGAGCACACTGTTTGTGTGCGACCAATAGGCCAATCCCTCCAGGCAGGAGAGACCGGAGTACAGAGGTTGGGATTCAGACGATGGGTCCAGACAGAACAAGAGGCAAGATCTCAGGCCGTGACGGGTGACATTGTGTATTACAGGAAGGTATGGGAGAGGGTGATGGTTGCAGACATC
The DNA here is from genome assembly GCA_019776745.2 of Taxus chinensis. Classification (NCBI taxonomy): domain Eukaryota; kingdom Viridiplantae; phylum Streptophyta; class Pinopsida; order Cupressales; family Taxaceae; genus Taxus; species Taxus chinensis. Next base: position 812,521,433 of record CM034151.1, read on the forward strand.
TGTTGGAGGCCTTACGGTAACTATATGGTAACAGAGAGCATAGCTGAGGAGTTAAGGGGTGTAGAGCGAATGAGGTGGATCGCGGGGCACAGGCCAGGTGAATATGAGAGGATTCCTATAGATCGCGTGCAGCGACAATTTGGATTTGTGTAGGATATACCCCTAGCTTATAGACCATATATGAGGATCGACGCTGAGGCAGCATTCTCACCTCCCCGGCCAACACCTCCAGAAGGGCCTGAAGAGGTAGCAGCCGATCGCAGGGTAATGGATGCAGGAACGACAGAGGCCTATAGATTATGGTGGGTAGCAGAACTGTGAGGTGTACGTGAGTGCCCTGACATAGCGGTGATTACAGCAGAGAGGGATCGTCTGCAGCGTTTAGTTCAGCAGCTTCAAACGCAGGTGAATGAGACAAGAGGATTGTTAGCGATTGCGGAGTCACGGGCGGGGAGACTAGAGGCTGGAGTCCTCCATGCGAGAGGGCGTATTCATATGTTACAGGAGAGATTGGCAGATCAGTGGGTGGTACCAATAGCCATGGTACCTTTGAGGACAGAGAGGCCCGGCGAGAGGGGTCGACGATCACGATCATCACCTAGTTCGGGATGAGGCGTGAGGGTCTGAGTAAATGTTAGCAAGGTATAATAATAAATAAGAGTACCAACCTACGTGTCAATGATAGAGAAGATGTATTTGTTTAACATCTAAATAAAATGAGATATGTATGTTTTGATTTGAGTTATAATAATAAGAATGTTTGTGTTTTGATTTTCGGTGTTTTGAAAAAGGATAAAGAGGAATGTGATTAAATAGAAATACACAAAAATATTTATATTTACCACACATGATAGGTTATGGTAGGGGATGGTCGAGCTAACCTTGGGAGACCCCATGTCTCCGAAGTGCTGCCTACATAGCCCTTTGCAAAGCAAGGAGGGGCCTCAGACCGATGTAGTTCTCCCTTAGGATCAGGGAGAGGCGAATTCAGGAAATTTGGTACGGTTTATAGGCAATTGGTTGGTTGGTAAAAATATTAAGATTGGTAAAGGTAAGGTTGATGGTGTTGGTAATGAATTGGTGATGTTTGTAAAAGGTATGAGGGAAGCGAAAGTTAGCCTACCCAAGTAGTAGGGAATCGTGTCCTGATTAAGGTCAACACACAATCCTAGATGCGAGGCAAAGTGGAAAGAGTGCTTCGTAGGTGAAAAGAGCTAAACAAAACCACAACGTAGAACGAGCTGAAGCCCTAGGTACCGTGCATAGACGAGAAGTCAATAGGTGAAAAGAGTTGTATGATCACAATATATCAGGTGTACGTTACGTCCCTTGAGTTGAAACAAATGGTGAGTGAGGTGGATGGTATAGCTGAGGTGCAGAGAACTTATTACAAAGTGAGTGTTCTGACGAAAGAGAACCTACCCTAAATAGACAAGTCCATGACTCAAAAGTCCTTTTGAATGAGGCTTTTATTTTATTGAATGTAGACTGATCGATGCGGGAAGTCTACCAGGGATATTGATTGTATTATTCTTGAGGTCTTCACGAAGCTGATCAATGCGAGAAGCTTCTGATATAAGGCTGATTGTGTATAGCTGTCCTTCGAGGGAGCAGTCTATTTATAGTAGCAGATATGATTGTAATGCATAGCTGTCCTTCGGGGGAGCAGTCTATATATAATAGCAGCAATAGTTCGGCATATAGCTGTCCTTCGAGGGAGCAGTCTATATTTAATTTAGATGACTAGATGTTCATTTGGCGTGAAGCATCTAGTTTAGTAGGAAGTTTGACTCAAGAAAATCCCATAAGAATACGGCTTATTTTAATACTTTGAAGTCCATGGACTAGACTAAAAAGGGGAAGGCATCGTTTAGGTGAGGTGAGAATCAAACTATGTGAGCTTGATTGTTATTATGAGGTGTAGGAAACAGAGTGTATGTAGTGGTAAGTGAGCTCAAGGGATGAGCGGCAGGTAGATAAGAAGTGATATAACACTAATTTCAACAGTAGAATGGTCGAAGATGCAAGGCATTAAGGGGTTCAGGCTCAGGTTTACCATTAAGCGAAGCTAAACGATAAGTACTAGATCCATAGGTATGAGTGATTATAATAAGGCCCAATCCAATTGGGAGCAAATTTTCCACGTTTGCTCTTTTCTAGTTTGGTTACATGTTGATTCTCTTTGAGAACAAGATTACCCAACCTTAAAGGTACACTCATGAAGTCGCTTATCATAAGCCCGTTTAATGCGTTTTTGATAGATTTGAAGGTGATCAAGAGCTGCAAGACGGCGTTCGTCAAGAAGCTCCAATTGGGCTAACCGCTCGTGACGGAAATCATCATTGGTGAGAATATCCTGAAGAGATATTCTAAGAGAGGGTATTTTATATTTCGAGAGGCAAAACAGCCTCGGTACCATTTACCAAAGAAAAAGGTTGTGGCATTAGTTGAGGTACGAACGCTAGTATGATAAGCCCAAAGGGAAAAAGGGAATGTGATCGTGCCAATTTCTTCCGGATTCATTGACAACTTTCATGAGGATTTTGGGTTAGTATTTTATTAGAGGACTCGGCTTGCCCATTGGCTTGTGGATAGTAGGGTGATGAGAAACTAAGTTTGATACCAAAGTTGTCGCAAAGTTCTTGCAACAACTTGTTTTTGAAATATTTTCCATTATCTGTTATCAGGCGATGAGGAACACCAAAACGACAGATAATGTGGTGGTTAATGAACTTGACAATTTTTCTTTTTTGATTGAAATGAGTGGAATAGCCTCCACCCATTTTGTGTAATATTCGGTCGCTGTGATTATCCAACGGTGACGTTGTGAAGAGGTCGGGTGAATCTCACCAATAAGGTCTAAACCCCATTGTGAGAAGGGCCAAAGATCTCGAGCGACCTGGAGCGGGTGGCTAGAGTATGTTGAAGGTTGGCATGTTGCTGACACATAACACAACGCTTAACATATTCGTAGTAGTCGTTATTGAGAGTAGGCCAATAATAACCAAGGCGAAGGATTCGTTTGGCCACGGCAAGGCCGCTAAAATGTCCACCACAAATACCGTCATGGACCTGTTGGATGGTATGAGTGGCCTCCGCGCCAGTTAGACAGCGAAGGAGGATGCCATCAAAGCCACATGTTTATAGAGGAGTCCCCCCATGACAACATAACGCGAAACACTTTTAAGAAAAGCACGTTTGCCGTTACTAGTAAGGTCAGGTGGGAGGACAGAGATTGTAAGATAATCGTGAAATTGGTGATACCAAGTATCCTGCGAACTAGTAGACACAGTATTTATCATACAAACTACCGGGGTTGAATAGGATGGGGCAAAAAGTTACTAGACCACAACGAATAATTCAGAGTCAGTTGGTGCGGTGGGAATTTGTGAGGCTAGGCAAGCCATAGTGTCCGCAAATTTGTTAGTGGAGCGGGGAATGGTTTGTATAGAATAGTGGGTAAATAAGGCTAGAAGTGAATCCACGTAGTGTTTGTATTTTTGAAGTCTCCTCATTTTTGCATTGGTAGACGCCCATAACTTGATTGACTACCAATTGAGAGTCGCCAAAAATGTTGATAGATTTGATGCCTAAGTGTAACGCAACTTGGAGACCCAGAACAAGGGCCTCGTATTCCGCTGTATTATTAGTGCAAGGGAAATCGAGTCGGAATGAAAGAGGCATAGGTTCAGCGTCGAGAGGAATGAGAACAACACCGGCTCCTCCGTGCTGGCATTTAGATCCATCGAAGAAGAGGGTCATTGGGTACGACTCCTCTGTGAGGGAAAGAGTAGCGATGAGTTCGTCGGGAAATGTGAAATTGGTAAATTGTTCCCAGGTAAAGGAGCTTCCGCAAGTTGGTCTGCGATGGTTTGTCCTTTGATTGATTTCTGGTGGACAAACTCAAGGTCGAGGTCGGCGAGAAGCATGAGCCATCTAGCAATGCGTTGGTTCAGATGAGGTTTGGCATACATGTAATGGATGGGGTCTGTATTGGTGATGACGAAAGTCTTGTGATTTAAGGTAGTGTCGGAGTTTGGTGGCCACGAATGATAGGGCAAGGCACAATTTTTCTACATGTGTGTACCTAGTCTCATAGTCCACCAAAGTATGAATTATATAATAAACGGCTTGTTCGCGATTCTCAGAGTCACGATGTGCAAGCATGGCTCCTACAGTGTGGTCGGTGGTGGAAGGAAAGGTAAAGGTAGAAAGGGCGGTCATCTTGGGGTGGGATAAGCACGGGTGGCTGCAAGAGATAGGATTTGAGAGCTTCGAAGGCTTGGTGGCATTCTTCGCTCCATTGAAAGGATGCAACATCCTTTTTAAGGAGGTGATGGAAAGGTTGACATCGATCTGAAAGTTGGGAGATGAAACGTCAGATAGATTGGAGCTTACCTTGTAAACTACGCAATTGTTTGAGATTTTGGGTGGGGGCATTTCTAGGATAGCTTTGACTTTAGATGGATCGACCTCAATGCCACGCAAAGAGACGATAAAGCCAAGAAGTTTTCCCGAAAGAACACCAAAGACACATTTCTTTCGGTTGAAGGAAGACAGAATATTGTAACAGGCGATCAAAAATAATGGTTAAAACATCAAGATGTTCACTACGATGTTTAGACTTGCCGAGAAGATCGTCGACATAATCTTCAAGGATAGTGTGCATAATGTCATGAAAAAATGTAGGTCATAGCCCGCTGATAGGTAGCACCAGCATTCTTAAGGCCAAATGGCATGACACGATAACAGAAGGTTCCCCAAGGAGTTATGAAGGTAGTTTTGTGTTGATCGGCAGGGGCAACCAAAATTTGGTTGTATCCTGAAAAGCCATCCATGAGAGAGAGCATCTCATGACCTGCAGTTAGATCAACAAGTTGGTCAATGCTAGGTAAGGGGAAGTCATCCTTAGGGCAAGCGAGGTTAAGATCCCTGGAAATCTGTGCATATCCGAAGTCCCCCTGTCGCTTTAGTGACAGGTACGATGTTAGAAATCCATTGAGGGTAGTCGATAGGTAGATGAAGGAAACAGAAAGGAGTCGTTGGAGCTCCTCTTTGACCAAGAGAGCAATGCGTGGATGCATTTTTTCTCAATTTCTGTTTGACTGGTTTGGAATCGGGTTTAGGGGTGATGTTATGGATGGCAATGGTAGGATTAATTCTTGGCATGTCAGCGTAAGACCATGCGAAAGCTTGGTTGCGAGCACGGAGAAAGGTAGTAAAGGCGGCTTGTTCTGATGTGTTAAGGGATTGTCCAATCTTCACAATGTGAGGATCCTCCTCCGTGTGGATATTGATTTCTATAGTAGATTCGTTCAGCATGATTTGGGTTTCAGATGGTAAGGCTCGTTGAATATAAGAATCATCCGCGCCAAGGTAAGTGAGGATGGAGTCATCATCCTGGCATTCAACAACATTAATCAAAGGTGAATCCTCTTCGATCGTGTCTGGATACAGAAGGGGAAGAGAAGATGGGTCCTCATTATCGCGTTGATAAGTGAGAGGACCTATGAAGATAGCATTTATGAAAAAAAAAAGTTAGGAGGGATGGATTCAGGGTCTATAGATTTCTGTGGGTGATGATGGCAAAGTGGGTGATGATGGTTTGGTAGGGGCGACGTCTTCTTCTTCCAGGATACAGCTGACAGGAGGTGTCTCCTGTGTAGGTGTTTCAGGAAAACCGAGACCACTACGATCATTATGTTTACGGGTAGTCATGGGAATGAGTGTATGTCGGCCTTGTTCGTAAAGGCCAAAACCAAAGCCTTTCCACGCACAGCGAGTCAAGAAGGTGAGGGCGAAACGATGATTTGTCAAGTATTGAAAATCGGATTGGAAGGAACCACACCAAGAGGAGGTTCAGGGATAATGGAGGATGTGTCAACACCCCCATACGTTAGGTTAGTGTGGCAATGGGGGTCCGTAAGAGATTACCTCCCCCACGCAACAGTCGTAGGTGGGATGTGCATGTAATTGTCCGTACTCCTGCGGGGTAGGGAAAGAACTAACGTTATATAGGCGGTACTCCCCCAGCGTAAGGCGCTGAAAAACATCTACTAAGGGGTCGGAGGTTGGAATGTTAGCTGCGGGAAGGGAAGTGGTTTTTGCGATGGTGGTTTCATCAGTTGAAGGCGTAGGCACGGTTGAGGTGGATGGTTGAGGTACATTTGAAGAGGATGGTTGGGTTGAATGTATGGGTGTTTTGATTGGTATAAGCACATCGTTAGGGGCGGTATAACATATTGCAGGTTTTTAAAGGGGGAGGGTCAGCTTTTACAATGTAGGACTTCCCCTCATACTCAATTTTTATGCATCTATGTAATGTTGAGGGAATGCATCCCATGGCTCGGATCCAAGGATGACCCAGCAATATATTATATTAGAACTCTCCCTCCAAGACATAGAAGAGTTTGGGTAAAGTACGTGGTCCTACTACCTGAATGTTGAGGATCACGGTGCCTAAGGTAGAAGTAATAGCGTCATTGAATGACTGCAACATGATGGGGTTGGCACACATGCAACTAGAAGGGATATTCATTTGTTGGAAGGCTTTTGAAGAGATGATGTTTAGGCTAGCAGCACCCCCGTCAATCATAACCCAACGTACTTGAATGTCCCGGACGTAAGCGGAGATGAAAAGGGCAGGGTCAGGGTCTTCTGTACCAAAGTCGACAATTTCATCTTCCGAGAAACTGACTGCAGCGGCTTGTTGTACAGAGACAGAAGTGGTGGGGGAGATGGTTTGTTTGGTGAGAGAAGCAACGTGATTGGGTGTTAGAATGGAGGCGACAGGTAGGGTTTCATTAGGTAAAACCTCTAACCCTTGAAGGATCTCAACGAGAGCTTGTCGATGAGATTCAGAAGTCTGAATGAGATCATACAGTGTCATTTTTACGGGCGATTGGTGAAGCTATTTAATCATATTTCGGTGGGCAATGCCATTAGAGACGGGATAGGCGGGTCCGCGAATGACCACTTTAGGTGGTGGTGCAATCGGGATGTTTGACGGAGAAAGAGATGCCGCAGGTGTGTTTTTCTTTTGCTTTCCCATTGTTTTTCTGCCCTCGAGTAGCGACACTAATCATATTAATCTCGTAGACCTGAGATGAGGAAGATGGTTGGGATAACTCATGGTCTTCAAGAGGTGGGCTTTTAATAATGATAGATCTTGGTGAGGCGGGGACAGATGGTATAGGAGAGGGAATGGAAACTAAAAGGTCTCTCCCTTCGTAAGTTTTCTTTCTTAATCTTTCTATCCGGGAGAGGTGACTGACGAAGGATGGTTTTTAGAGCTTTGCATCCCTCCACATCATGTCCTGGGTGTGCGGTGATAAGCGCAGATTTTAGACTCATCGTAACCCATAGGTCGGGGTTTAGACGGGTCATAAGGTCTAAGTGGAGGTAGGGAAATGGTCGCATTCTCCACCAACATAGCAAGGATTTTGGCGTAAGATCCTTTGAGTGGGTCAAAATCGAAGAGGATTAGGGTATTGGTTGTGCGGGTTTGGTAATGTTTGGGCGTGGTTGGTTCGCACGGGTGGTGGTTTAGCCCGAGGGTGTTGATACAAGGTATTTCGTGTAGTAGAACAGTTTGTTTCTCCATATCCCAGTTTTTGGAGAAAAGAGAAAGGGACTATGTTAACTGCAGCCCCGTCATCAACCATTGCCCGTTTTACATAATTATTATAAACTTGTACTTGCAAGTGTAGGGTTGGATCGCCTCGGCGCGCGATCTCAGCATCTGTAGGCATTTTACTTATTTCGAATATGAATTCGACATCCCTCTCTGCTTGTCCCGGAGGATAAACATCAAAATCTATATGATGTACTTGTGCTTCTGGTGGTGGAGTGATACTAATTAAATGACCCAAACCTAACGCCTCTAAAAGAGCAGCCCTATGAGTAGGGGAATTCTTTAGTAAATCAAGGAATGAAATATGCGAGAAGGTTTTTGTTAGATCATTAATTAGATCGTAAGCACCCATAGGTTTTGCTATGGTTTGTTGGACATTATCTGCTTCCGGTAGATGGCTAGGACTTGATTGAGAGAAATATTCTCGTGTCCTTGTAATTGCTTCAACGGGTAAATCAGAATCTAACTCTACTAATCCAACTACCTTAGGTCGTGGTTGACTTCCTAGTTGTGGCGCGACCAACAGATTTAGCGAGGTTGAGGCCTCGTGATCGTTATTTCCTGTTATTACACCTTTGTTTGTTCCAGTTGGTTTTAACCTATCGCTATCATGATTTGGGAGTGGATCATTAAAGATCTTGAGAGGGGCATTCTGAGGGGAAACTGCCCCTGCGAAGGTATTTGTCGTTGGCGACGTAGGATCTGCTAAGAACATATCCAGAAAAAATTATTTTTGTTCATTTGGCAAGCGTTGCATGAATTTGTTGTAATCACGACACGTTCTAGTGTCATGCCCTTGAATTTTATGGAAACCACAATAAGAATTGGGATTATAATTCCCGTTTTGTTGGTTTGGTGTGTATTGTGGCTTAAAATTCCGGTCAAACTGTTGCCTATTAGGACCAAAGTTTTGGAATTATTGTTTTTGGTTTTGACTTTGGTTTTGGTAACCAAATGAGTTTTGGCTTGGTCCTTGCATGGGATTTCACCGTTGTTGTTGTGGATTATTAAAATCCACCGTATTGATCGTCGGGGTAAAATTGTTGTTTTTTTGGTTGTTTGTTTGCGACGGAGTATTAATGACATTTACCCTCTTGGGCTGGTCAGTTACCCCATCCGTTGTTACCCCACGATTTTTGTTGAGGATTTTGGGTCCTTGATTGACGTTTGTGGTGGTTGTAATATTTTGAGTAGAGGTGATTAACCTCCCGTTTGTTCCATACGTCTTACGGCCACTATCTATCGCTGCTTGATCAATTCGCAGAGCACTCTCAAGTACTTCGTCATAAGTCCTTAGTGGGAACTTCTGGACTTCTTCCTTCACCTCTCTGCTAAGAGAATGAAGGAATAAATCGCATAGTTCCATCTGATCCATGTTTGGAGCGCTTGCCGAGGAATAAAGGACTGTGCGCCACCTTTGGATGAAATGGGCGACAGATTCGTTATGTTCTTGCTTGATGTGCAAGAACTCCCTGATTCCTGTCCTTAGTAGTTTGTTCATGTCGAAGGCTTTGATGAACTCAGACACAAGTTGTTTGAACGAGTGTATGGAAGCTTCAGGTATCCTATAATACCAATCAAGAGCAATGCCCTCCAATGTCTTGGGGAATATTTTAGCAACAACCCCATCCCATGGGAGTAATTCACGAATGGCTGTAGCGTAAGCTTTGATATGCGCATTCGGATCTCCTTCTCCTTTGTATTTAGGCAAATCAGGAAGAGGCCTTGGAAGCATAACGCTTCGTATGGCGAAATCTAAGGGCTCTTTTAAATATTCCGAATAAGTCCCTATTGCATACGTCTCAACCATTGATGGTGCCTGTTGAGGAGGTGGTGGCGGAACGGGTTGTTGATATGGCGTAACGTACGCGTTAGCAGGGGCATAAGGCAATCCTTGTATTTGAGTAAACATGCCGGGGGATGAGTACAAATCCCCTTGTGGTGATTTGGAGTACATGTTTAAGTACGAAGGGGTACTATCCAGGAATGGATTGCTTTGCACTGGACCTAGAGGAACAGTATTGGCGATAGTGGGTCTAGTTGGTACTTGTTGTGAATATTGAGGAGTCATACCCAGTGTACCTACTCCTGTGAGGAGATCTACTTGGCTAGGATGGTGCGGAGGATTGGAATTCCCTGTTTGTATGATTCTTGAATTTTGACTTGCTTGGGCAAGTTCTAATCCTCTAACCTTTTCCATTAGATTTGAAATGACTTCGTTTGGTGAAGCCATGATATCGTGCCTTGGTGGCGTTTGTTGTATATCCCGGTGTTGTATAGGCATGTGATAGCCTGTCATGAATTGATTGCTATCTTGCCAAGTTTCTCCAAGAATATTTCCTGTAGAGGTATTTTCTTGAAAATGGGTCTCAGGTTGTACTTGTAAACCTCCTATAGGTGGGTACATACCCCGGGAGCGTTGTTCACTCCTAGGATAAGGTATTGATTGTCCATCATCCAAGACCAGGTATGGATCCGATTGTCTACTAATATGTGGTCTGAGTAACACCTGAGGAGATGAAGCAGATTCTCCAGTCAATGTCATATTGTTTGAGCCTGAAGGCTCTGTTTGTGTTTGAGCAATTTGCTCCAACCCCTCTGTTTGAAAGGACGAGTTATATCTAGTCCTTGGTGTTTGTGTTGACAATTGGTTAGTTGAATAGTTGTCGCCCCACATTGAGAGTGAGGGTGATGATTGCCTATTCTGTTGGGCGTAGTATGCCTCAAGACCCAAGAGGGGTCTGCCGTATGCATCGAATCCTGACATATTCGGGGGGTATATGAATACCCGCAGAATAATGGGAAGGAGCGAAGGTGATTTGGAGAAGATAAAAATTCTCAAAGAGAAGGTGAAAGAATTGCTTGTTTCACGTCGGGTTCACCAATTTTGTACGTCAGAAAAGTGACAGGCGAGCGTGAGAATCGACAAGTAACTCTTCTGCGTACCCGACCTCCCGAGGTCGTGCCGAGACAGCCGGTGGGGGTAGAATATGCTGACAAGCTAGTTAGGCAATCTAATGTCTTGGACACGCACTAATGGTATTTGCGAATCTAAGGCAAAGAAGCCCTTCTTACTTGGACTGGTGTGATAGATCGATCAGCGAGGATGATTGCTCGAAGGCTCCAATCAATATCGAGCTCTGGCATGATTCAATCTATGGGCTGTGGAATACGTGGGAAGTGACCTGGGATTGTTTCGTATATATCTCCTGATAAGGTCATATGGCGGACAATGAAAATAGTCGACTCTATGGACGATTTTCTGGCCTAGTCTAGAATTCCCTAGCTTCGTTAGCCGCTATATCTAGTAAGGACAGTTGTTCGACGATGATAGGTGGAAGTGGGGTAGACTGAAATACTAATGTGCGTAGGCCAGTGTCTATATCTAACTGACTTGTGGATTCGTTGGGCTGTGGGATCTGGGGATCACAACCATAGACTCTTGGTTGTTGCGGTCCCGTTATGGTCATACGGGAGATCAAGTTCTGATCCCTAGTATCCAGTAGTCATAAGCCTTTTCAGCTTCTACGTTTAGAATCAGCAATGTGTGCGATTTTCTCAGAATACCTCACAGGTGTTCTAGCGACTTGGATTCTTAAGCTGGTATCTATATCTACTAGGGTGTCTCCAGCGTCTGGCTGTGGAACTAAAGGATCGCACCCGAATATTTGTTCTTTTTCAAATCCTTCTACAGTCATGCGGATGTTTTCTAGGATAACCTGTAGTTTGGCTGATTTGACCAAAACAGATGTGCTTGGTCGTCTTCGATATTTAACCCTCTCAACTGTGACCTGATCTGTTGGAAGTCTGTTGTTGTTTGGAAGACTTGTATCCTAAGGTTTTGGTCAATATCAGTTATTGCCACTACGGTATTGGGCTGGGGCACAATTGGCTCGAAAATGTATTCCCTGGGCTCCCTGGGTCCCGTAATTGTCATACAAAAGCAATAATGAAACAAACTATGATAAAGTAAAAACTAAGTGTACTTCTAACATATATAATTTCTTTTTGTATTTTCTGGCAATTTATAAGAAAGCAGCTATTTAAAATATTTAGAATTGACAACTAAACTAACAACGTAAAACAAACAAAATAGCCGAGTGTAGCTATTTGTCTGTGTAATTTCGTATATCTATCCTAAACAATGAAATAACTAACCTATCTGCAAGATTCTCGATCCTACCTCAGAAAGTGAGGAATGAATCATAGTTTCTCAGAAACTATCAATCCCCACAACCTCCCTGGCAATATCGAGAATGGAAATAACTGAAATAAAACGATTAACTACTTTATTTGATAAGTTCTAACTATAACTTTGAAAGATGGAACCTGGATTTCGCAGAACAGTGGCGAATCCGACGGTGTGTATGTTCTTGTCCCCTCAGTATGATCTCCACGTTCTTTGTGCTCACGTGAATCCAGAAAAGCGTGAAATTCTTGCATCAACAGGAATAAGTATTTGGATCAATGGACAGCCTTCGAAATGCAGACAGAATAGAATGCGGATAGGAGAGGGATAGCACAAGAGTACAGAGCTTGGCCTATGCAATTCCTAGCGGGGTCTACTGCGAATCATGCAACAAAGAGCGTCCAGAACCTGAGACTAGCCTGTATGAAGAGCAAAAACCTGCAACTTTAATGGCTACCTAGACCGTTCTACTCCAAAACAATAATGCTGTCTGCACAAGTTGGGTCTGTGGCTTACCAACAGTAACATAAAGCTAAAACAAACCTGTAATAAACTGTTCTACCAATCCTGAGCAAACTAAAACGGCCATGGTACTGAAAACATGAAGATTGGATTGAAAATGGTGGCCCAAATGATGTTTGCACTTGCACAAGTTGGATATGTGGCTTACCAGCTGCAATACAAAACTAACCAAGGCACTCAATGGAAAACTAGAAACCTAAGCAAAGGAAAACTAAATCTACTGCAACAAGAAATTTAAAACAAACTTTGGAGCAAAATTCAGAACTAAGATCCGGGGCCATTTGCATGTGCACAAACCATGCATTTATAGGAATCCAAACATGCAAAGATCAAATCCAAACTGAACTCCTAAACATTAAACAAAAGAAAAACACTATTCCAGGGGACCAAAAACATTAATGCAAGCTTAAGTCGGCAAGAAAAGCTGGTGAGTCGTTGATCTTTGCGTGCGTTCCGTCAAAAGCACATTCTGGAAAACGCGCAACGGGACCGCCGCCCTGCTCAGGGCGGCGGTTACAGGACCGCCGCCCTGTTCAGGGAGGCGGGTCACGAGACCGCCGCCCAGGCAGGGCGGCAGTTTTGTCACTGAAGACCAAAAGGCCAAGAAAAGAGGAAAAATAGGGAAAACAAAGCACGCAGGGGCTAAGCGGGATGTTAACGCATATCCGTAAGGCTTTTCTGGATCCCGAACACCTTGCGAAGAGACCTGTATCATCATTGGGGCACTTATTACACCGTTCCGCAGTACAGTACCTTACAATTTTTGGGTACGTACAGTTCCCTATAGAATGTGAAGGGGGCAATTCAGGAAAAGACACAGAGCAGGCATGTGAAACCATGGCGGCGGCTTGCTTCCGAGTGATGACAACCATGGACAAGAACACACAGGAAAGTTTCAATCTATCAAGAACAAAAACAACCTCAAAATGATGAATTTGGCAAGTTGTTGGTTTGTCAAGGGCTGATGGAGACAGTAACCGATATCGGTTTACTAACCGGTGTCAGTCAGAGAGCAAACGACGTCGGTCCCTTAACCAATGCCGGTGTCAAAATTCTAGGATAAGAAGATATAAAAGGCTACTAATTTGATTTTTAGCAACGTTGAGTATATTTATCAACTTATTGATCACAGAAGACAAAGTATGATAGAGAAAATAGAATTTGAAAACAATCAAGATGCACACGCAAATCCAGAGACTAATCCTAGGGTTAATTTTAGTTATCATGGGCTTATGCCTTTAGATGTAAGATGATGTCAGAATCCTAAACAACAAGACCTAGGGGAAATGTCAAGTTTGTTTTGGCTTATAAGGTTACCTCAATCGGGTGGAGGAATACCGCGGAAAAGGGGGGATGTTTGAGCTGTTGTGTTAATGGTGAAGTGATTCGGTATGTGTTGTGCAGTGAAACTAGGGTTAATTTCCTGTCAATACCGTGGATATCACCCCCACGTGTACGACCTGTTACTTAATCTATGTTCACTAGAATTGAAGAACAACAAGCAGGAATGCAATGCATGTGTTTTAAACCTAAATCGAAAATTATGTTCGATGAAGCAAGAGAGATGACTTTCACTAATGCGAAACTAGGAAAGCAAGACAAATTCTTTACGAAATATATAACAAAAGTAGCAACAGCAAAAATGCTTCCTAAAATGAAAATAAGCAAGAGAAAGAAACCCAAAATGGCTCCCACCGGGCGTGCCAAAATGTTTCACTCAGAATGTTTCAGCTTCTGGGAATAGAGTTGCTTCTATCCTTTCATTCCTTTTAGAAACAGATGAGGTTAGGGTTAGGAGGAATACCTGTTGAATGTCGAGATGGTGTGCACGTACCGTAAAGAAAGATCAGGTGACTGCGGAGAACTCCTTTTTGTCTTGGAAGGACTACCTGTAAATAAGAACACAAGACCACAAGATTTTGATTAAACAATAAATGAGGAAACTGCCTTGGGCCCAGGAAATATGAAACTTCCTTTCGAAGGTGGTCAGTTCCCCTGCTAATATGAATTAACACAAAAGACTGCAAAATATCAATTAAATTGTTTCGTTGAACTGGGTAGGGGAAAGGCTGGTTTTCTGGTTTTGATCAGAGGAACCGATGCCGGTTACTGATAACCGATGCCGGTTACTGATAACTGATACCGGTGGGTTCTAGGATCTTCTTACTAGCTATGGTGTTTGTAATGGCTGGTTTATGGATGATATTAGGAAATGAGACGATGAGGGATAAAAGAATGACAGTTAGATGCAATGGCACGTTGGGTAGTGGATTCAGAAACGGATTTAGGAGGACTGAGATTCAAGAAGCATAAGAAATGTTATAACAGAGGACATGCAAGATATGACTTACTGGTTTTGGCGAAGATGCAAGTTGATATCCTCTACTGCAAGCACTTCCCGTTTCTTCACTCGTCTCTGCTTGGTTAAGTGAAGATCTGGACTCTGTTCCTCGCTCGCAATGCTCTCTGTTGATCCAGAAATCCTTTGACTGATCTCCAAAATGAAATTCCGATCCGTTGTTTTGGTTTGGGGAGCCCATTTACAGGGAACCGATGGCGGTTGCGTAACCGATGGCGGTCGAGTAGGAACTGGCATCGGTAAGGAAAAAGTAGGCTATTTTTAGTAAAATAGCCCACCTTCCCTGCTTTTCTCCCGAGAGATCAGTTGCGGGCTTGGTCAAGTGGCTAGAAGGTCGGCTTTGGGTGCGAGTAAAGAGGCATTAGTTATGGATGTGAGTCTAGACCAAGTCATGAGTCTTAATTAGGTTAGTTTAGGGTTAGGGCTAGGTCATGATGAGGTGGCAAAGTGAGGTGGCGGGGTAAGGTGATGTGGATTTATCAATTATGAGGTAATTAATAAATAATTGTGTAAGGTTTAGGTAATGAGGTTAGGTTGCGAAATGGGAATGCGGGTCACAAGGGGGTCGTAAGACACAAATTTGGTGTCTACATTTTTAGCAATCATTAATTTTAATTATGTATAAGTCCCAAAATATTTGGGGGATTATTATTCTCTGCAGATTTGTCTATATAAATATTATACTTGTGCACCTTTTGGATGAATAAAATACTATTTTCCTCTAATTTCAAGCTTAGTGTAGTGTGTTACAGTAGATTAGAAGTGTGTTTCATTGAGTAATATTATTTGTTTGCATGTTAATGATCTTACAACACCTCTATTAATTTGTTTTGAATGTTTTACAAGTCACGTAAGTGTGTTTCAATACCTTTGTGAGTGTAATATCTATTAAACAAGAAATTGTAGTGAATTTCATCAGTTATTTTACGAGTCATTAAGTGTGCTTTTGTATAATTTAAGTCCCAAAATATTTGGTGTATTACCCTTTTTCTCACTTTCAGTCATTCTCGATTTATTTCTATCCCTCATCCCCCTCAATATCAGTAATTTAAGGTGATTCATCAAGGGAAATAACCCACTCTGGAGGTTATCCTCAGTTTGAGACACCCACAACTCAGATGAGATCCCATTGTACCAACCGAATTCAGAGTCAAATAGATTTTCCAACACAAAGGTGCACTTCAGACTGATAACACTTGGATCTGATCCTAACATATGTGTTTTTTCCTTTCTCCATTAAAAAGGAATTTCTTCTACTCGTCTCAATCCAACTACTCTTTGTATTCATGGCCTTGATGCTACACCTAAACAATTATTAGGCATAATCTCTATTCCCCTTACTATGGGATATTGCACTCTTAATGTTTCATGTCACGTTATGCTTCATGATGTTCCTTACACTATCCTTCTAGGCCATATTTGGTTACATATTATGTATACTCTTATTTCTACCCATGTCATAGCACATAATTCCCTTGCTACACCTTCTTCCATGGATACTGCTATAGTAGATTCCACACCTCATATCACTACTCCTAATTATATTCCCCTCATACATGATGCTAATGAAATTACCTACTTTGCACATAATCCTCCTCTTGGGATGCACTATAGTGCTATTGATTTACATGATCCATTATTTATTGGTACCCATGATACTCCTCCCATTGTGTCTCACTCTTGATACACTTCTATTGATCATATGCTTAGTGTTTCCAATGTTACATTTCTCTCTACACCTTCCTCATCTAAAGTTAGATCATTGTATGTTGGTTTTACAATTATTCCTAATCCTCACACTTTATAAGATCCTATGCATAATTCATTTATTATGGTTTCACATTATTTTGTTACATCCATGGGGAAATCAATTCCCCTCCTCCCATCATTTTTCCTATCATCATATGGGTTAATTCATACTACTTTATTGCTTATGATCTTCCTAAATTACACCTATTACTTATAATGAGTCGTGTTTTTACTCTCCCTCCATTGCTTGAAATTTATACTTATGAGCCTCCTAGAATTACATATGTTACACATATTTTATCTCACATATTGATTGTTATGTTTGCACTATTTTTTCCACTGATTCCCAACACACATAATGTTACACCTACTCTATTTTCTCCTAATGGCTACATTTTTATTTCTTATACACTTCCTATTCATCTAGTTAGGTTCTTGGACTCTACAGGTTTTTCTCCTTACCAAGTTGACAACATTCTTTGGTAGCTCTTATGTTTACCAATGTTCTACGTATTCTAGTTTTGCCAAATGCATGGCACAAACATATTCCACATGTTATAATACATGCACTTTCACATGACATATGTTCATATTATTTAGCATATCATGGGCCCTTGCCTACTACTCTTATTGCATATATCTCCATCACTCGAACATGTAGGGGACATCCAACTTTCACCCCCATAGTCACATGTTCTAATTAATAGTTACCTCTCCATATATTACTCTTGTTTTGCAATTCACGCCAATATTTCTAGCAACGCTTTCTCTCATATATGTGCACTGCTATATATATATATTCTTCTATGTTACTCCATACACATCTTACTACTCATGCTTACTTATGGATTCTTATACCTATGATACACATACTAATTTCTATATAAGGTATAAATCCTTTCGCGCACTATACATACTCTGACTATTCTTACTCAAAATGATCACATCTATTTTCTAGCATCTCCTGGTATACACACTCAAGGGGAATCACACTTTATCCCCCCCCCCCCCATCACTATTTGATGTCTATATTGTCTACTCTTAGCTCCTTTGCTACACTTCATGCTTTGCATTTCACGATAAAATATTTCCTAGCTTACAATCTCAAACACATACTTCATTACCTGATGACAACACTCTTGTTCTATGGTTCATACTTGACTGTTAAGGGAGAAATTCTTATTAGAATCTCGAATCACATACTTTTCATGCTCATTTATTCAAGATAAATTTTTCCTAGCATACAATCCCAATCACACACAACACATTCACTACCCGACGACACACTCTTGTTTTATGGTTCATGCTTGACTTTTAAGGGTGCAATTCCTCCATGAACCTCACTTTTCACATTCTAGATACTTTCTTATCTATCACACTCTGTGCTTCATGTCTATCTTTAAAATCATCACATCATCCACACTTCACACTTTGTGCTTCACAATACATCTTTCCTATCATCTACTATCAATCACATACAACATCTTCATTAGACGATGACACACTCTAGTTCTACAGTTCAAAATTGACCGTTGAGGGCACACTTCATCAATAAACCTCACATCATCTACTCTTGCTACACTTCATGCTCAATGCTTCACAATACATCTTTCCTAGCATACACTCTCAATCGCATACAATACATTCATTGCCCAGTGATGCACTCCAGTTTCATGGTTCATACTTGACTATTGAGGTAACACTTATAAATAAACCTCATCTCATGCACATATTCTATGGGCAACGTTGATCCTACCATATTCACATATTGCATATCATATCACACTATCACTTGCACACAACATTTGAATATCTTGGTTGTATTTTATCTTGTTAGCTTATATTATTTACATGATTACACTTTTTTCCTTATGCTAGTTGGATACTTAGTATGTCATTATATTTTTATATACACACATGTAGGTTTTCATGGTATCTTTAGGTGAATACGGGACTTGTATATATTCTTACATGATGCATGATGGTCAATAATTTTCTTTACTAGTCCCACCAAGGCTCTTGGGGGTATCTACCTTTACTACTCTCATACTCTATACTCACAGGTCCTATTGTTACATTATTTACTAATTCTTATCACTATCACTTTACTTTTCATTAATATATACATGCCTTGACATACTTTTTAACTTTATAATATGCTAATGGGTGCTTCATGTATAACATTTACCTTACAGGATCACTACAACCATGGTTATCTATCACTTCTTGTTTTCTATTGTTTGATATTGTTTGTGGGTTGTGTCCTATGTCTTGTTTGATCATTGTATTCTTTTGGTAACTTTGGATCTGATTGTATTGCAACATTCTGAGTGATGGCCAATGTATGAAACCCACTTTTTACGGTCCATCGTGTCTTCCTAGTTATTTTTTATATTGTCTTATATTACATGCTAGCTCATTTTCACTAACACTTGTTACTAGCCTATATTGTTTACATATTCCTTGGTTTCTACCATGGACATCCCCTAACCCACATAGGTCTCCACTATCAGATATGCATATCAGCTTCAGGTCCTCTCCTTTAGGTTTCATTCTCCTGCAGTCATCGCATGCACTCCAAATGAGGGTGGGCATCTATTGCGTGAACAAATCACCCTTACAGTAGCTCATAGCTCTAGAATAGCATAGTAAAATATTCACAGAATAACACAATTGCAAAGTGGTCTAGACTCATACTTGGATCCTAGGAATATGGCAAACACTAGCACCCAGTCCTAGATAGTAGCAATGGGTGATTGTGTCCCCCTATGCACTTGTGTCCTAGGGGAAAAGAATTCAACTTATTAGTTCAACATAATCTCCTGTAGTTTATAATATATTTCTCCTGTAGCATGAACTTTCCTCTAGTTACAGAATACATTCTATCAGTTACAATCAATTATAACAAGAACAACATGTTACAAATCAGGGGTGTACCATTTGTAATGGTGCTTATTGGGAAGTGTCATGGGAGGAGAAAAAAACTATACCTCTCTCCCCAACACTCTTCTCTTGGTGTGAGACCACCAAAAAAACTTGCTATTGGCATGAGATCGCCCAAAAAACTTACTCTTACTGTGAGATCACCCAAAAAACTCACTATTTTAGTGAGATTTCCCAAAATACTCACTTTTGGCATGAGACCACCCAAAAAAATTGATCTTGGAGTGAAACCACCCAAAAACATCACCATCGGCAACAAGAAATTCAAATCCAACAGTAACTCCAAAGTAAGAGGACAACTTTCTATCCTTTATGCTCTCATACATCATGTGCACACTTTCATTTACACACTTTTTACATACTTATACACATATTACTCTAATTTTTCATATACATAAATTTTAATACCATCTCGCTCTTCTTTTACAGGTCTATCTTTAATACACAACAAGAAGCATCTCACATCGACAAGAACAATAGCACATTACTACGTATACACTTCAACCCTAGGGTATACCTCCCTTTCCTAGTTTCCATGCATCACATTGTGATCACTTTGCACTTCACTTTTCCATTCGGCATGCTCTTCTCTATAGGATTACAAGGTATGCATCTTTTATCTACTTTATGTTATTGAGTAGTCACTCAATAACATAAATTGGGGGAAAATGTAGACACAATATCTATGCACTTAGGTACATTTCTAGGTCCTAAAGCATACTCATATATACATGACTCCTAAGAAATAAAACTATTGTTTAACAACTCCTTTTGGCTTTTTTACTTTATCTCTAGTCTTCTTTTTGTTCTTACACATCTTACAGCCTTGTCAGAACTTGACTTATTTATCTTTTATGGCCTCAGACACTAGCACTCAGTTTAATACACAAGCACCTAGGTTCTCTTTTCCCTCTTGGGTGCTCATGACCCTCTCTATCCTTTTCTCACCCTTTTGGGTATATTTTAATTCTTAGGAATCTTTTAATACTTTGGGTCGGCCTTCCAGTTTTCAATTACAAAATTTAAACAAGGGAATCATATATATACTTAGTTACTTCTCCAAAATCAGGGTCCAATAATTAAGAATTATCTATTATCACCTATACTTTCATCTAAGGCACAAGATAATTTCAAAGGCATATATCTAGCA
Source organism: Taxus chinensis (assembly GCA_019776745.2). Taxonomy (NCBI): domain Eukaryota; kingdom Viridiplantae; phylum Streptophyta; class Pinopsida; order Cupressales; family Taxaceae; genus Taxus; species Taxus chinensis. Next base: position 812,541,978 of record CM034151.1, read on the forward strand.
CACTCATACAAGGTAAAATGGTTGCATCACTCTACATACATAACATATGAGGGGACGATCATTTTATTCCATCTCATACATTTACATACTTGGAGCATTGTACATCTATCCCACTATCATCATGAAACTTACACAAGGGTAACCTAGGGCATCATTACACACACATTTTCACATAACTACATGGATTCTGATATGTAGTGTAGCACTTGGTTGTAAGATCACTCTTTAGGTCACTGTTGAGGTCAATATGACTCCACATTCTACATATTTTTATTAGATTTGATGTGGTTTTTAGACATGTGCAAGTAGACATTTTTTACAGGTTATAGGTGTCATCATAACCCTAACAACAAATTCAAAGTGAAAAAATGAATATTGGAGCGAAGACCTTCCTACCCATAAAAATTCAGAACCTCAGCATCTAAGCAGACACTAGTGCCAAGATCGAACACTAGCACTCATAGCACTACTGACCTCTTGTGGGAATTTTCATCCTTCATATATTTTTACTTTTGAATCTTCATAGAGCCTTTAAAATTATATTTATATCTTATTCCAATAGCTACTTATTACAGATCATCTCCAGATTACACATAATCAACTAAGTCATCTTCCTCTCTCATTTTCTTAGGGTTTAACATCATTAAATGCGTGTTATTTTTCCATTATTGTATATTTTCACATGTATATCAGTAGTTACAATAAATTATTCTAAAATAAATATCTAATTCAATTTAAATTAAATTATCATTCACACTGTCAAGTTCATGATGCATTTAAGACCATTTCCTGCACAATTCAACCTGATGATACTGACCGTTGAGGAAAAGGAGTAATCAATTAGATGAGGTGAAGGACACTTCAATCATGTGAGGAATATAGGTAATATATTTTATGGAACATGATTATAATCCTTATTCAACTCATATGATGAATTCAGGAGCATACTGAGACCAAAATACACTGTTGTGACCAAAATTGGGGCCTGAGAGATCTTCTCTTCTACTTGAGATAAAATGCCACTTTCCACCCATTTGCAAGCATGAGTTTGATCTCTGTGAAGGTTTGTATTGGTGAGGAATGTGGAGGGAGAACAACCATAACCATTTTTATCCTTTTCCAAACACTTATTATTTTTAGTAAGTTCTTCCTGGGTGACTAGTTTTGGTAATTTTGTCGAACTATCACTTTTGAGGACTTTTCCTCTTACGGAATGAACTGGGTAGCTTAAATCCATTCATAATTCATAATTATAATTCTTATTAAGTTATTTAATAGGTAATTAATAAAAATATACATTTTCCATAGATTTTTTGGATCAGATTTAAAATGGTTTTTAAAAAAATCTACTTCACACAGGTATGCTTTGCTCCAATTTTTAGGGGTTTCTCGCGTCTGAATCTTCGTGACAAAAAAATGTGAACTTGAAGGTCTATTTTTTCATCTATGAATAGGGAAGAATTTAAAAACCAACAGTCATTCATATCTTCCATTATACTCATTTTCATTGGGAAAGAGAGTGATCATTAGAAAGTTGATTTTTGGGAAGTTACTCACTCTAATTTTGAAGCAATTTGAATTGTTGAAACTCCATAGATCTGAGGAGACATTTTTATGGCTGGAAAATTCATAGGAATATAAAAAAAATTGAGATAATCAATGGCGTAATGTAAAAAATTATTCCAAATGCGTTCACATAGGGAAGTTTCATGCAAATTTTTAGGGCCATCGGAGCTGGGGTTTGCAAGCAATGAGAAAAAAGTTATTTTCCCGTAGTGGATTCCTAGTTATGCAGCCATAATAGAAATGTATAAAGGGAAAATATTTAAAATGATTCAAAAATGAATAACTTATTTCTTTATACTCACCTCATCCAAGCTATCTCACATTCTAACTCACCCTGCTTAACCCAGGTTAACTGGCATGAGAGCATGGGTTAAAAGTTACTAAATGGGTCTCAAATGTCCCCATTTCCCTTAGCACATTTAGTAAGGTATAAATTCACACCATGGGTGTGAAAATGTTCCATGGGGTGATGCATCATTAAGAGGGGGTCCAAAAATGCAATTTTGTGAGTTGAAGACGTCAACCTAGCAAGCCATGTTGAGACCTTAAGTGACAAAGTTTCTCTCTCCTCCATGGTGTCCAAACTTACTAAATGGTTCAGAGAACCCCTCACATACCTTACCATATTTATTAAGGTATAAATGGTAAAAAGGGACAGCATGGGGTTAAAAATGCACCACGGGTAGCTTGGTCATAAGGATGGGGCCAACTTTGAGAGGTGAGGTTGAAAACATGCTCCTAACACTCAAAGTGACAATTTAAGTGATGTAAAAAACTCTTTCCATGTGGCGGCACAATTTCATGTCCCTTTGGGAAAGGGAAAAATTGGCATCACCATGGGTCCTAGCAACATGAGGAAGGGGCCAAAACTCAATATGATTTTATAATAGCTTTCTAACACCCCAAATTACATTTTAAGTGACGCAAGCTCATGAACCATGTGGTGGCACATTCTTGTTTCCCCCATTTCCCTTTGGAAAATGGTACAAAGGAATAAATGGAAATCAAGGGTCTCCAAGTGTGTTTTTTCCACTTTTGAAATCCTGCCTTCACCAAACACTGCCAGAAATGGTCATCTTAACCCATTTTCTTATCCGTGGAGCCTCCATAGGAGTTTCATAGGAAACCCTTATATTTTTTTGAATCCAAAATGTCTTTTAAGAACATTTCCACAATTTTAAGATCAAATTATTCCTTCGATTTGAAATTTACCCCCTTCTCGATTCTTTTTAAACATATACGCCAGTGAAAGGAACTACCCCCAAAGTTTATGATGATAAAAATGAAAACCAACCAATTATGTGTCAATATGGCATCCCATATGTCACTTTTTATTTTTAATCAAGTCCCAAATCTTCATATACTCCTAAAACCTTATGTTGGATCTCCACCATGATCATAGATCTTCATTTGTACAGTCGGGCCCATATCTCAAAATATGCACCATAGAATATACTAAAACATTTTTCAATGTAAAATAGGATACCGTATATTTTTTATGAGTTTCCATTTTATTTCCAATTCATCATGAGGCTCCTAATATGTCTATAATAAGATAACTATCTTTTTCATTGTTTTCATATCCTTACACCATGCTATAAATAGCCCGGTGTTACATAACTTATTCCTAAACCTGATTTTTCTTACACAAATTTCCTAAAATACCTTAGGTGATCACAAGTCTCTATGGTAGACTACTTTATTTCATTGTCTTTTCTCTTTTCATTCCCAAAGGGTGTTCACTAGGTGAAAAAATCCTAAAAATAGGCCTCCAGAAGCACATTTCTTTGTTTGGATCCAAATATTTTCATGAATCAACTTGAATAACATCCCCTACACATGAAACACACTTTAAAATCATATTAGCACATCATTCTAGGCCATAATTAGGGGAACACATTGACTAAGTTAGTCAGAGGGAAAGTTCACATTGATCAAGAGAAGGATTTTCAAGGGTGGCTTAGTTTGTCATGTCAAAAAAAATTGAATTTTTCATGCTAAACATTTTGCATAACAACACTTATATATTCTTCCAAAGGTTATCATTTCATGAAAGACTAACCAAGGGGATATATTTTCTTATAAGAATGTGATAGGATCTAAATAATTATCCCAAAACATTTCATTCCAAAACCGTATGGTATGGTTGACTAGCATATTTGTACAACTTGGCTGAAAATGGTGGTTTTGACAAGGAGGTAAAAAGCATGGTTTTGACTTAATTGATCAAAGGATAAATGTTTCTATATGTGTTTTATGCAGTTAAACTTCAAAAATGACAGCATAGGGGTGTGAAAATATAAACAAGTAATCAAAGAGCTATTAGGATGTGTTAAACAAGATGAATGAGAGTGTGTTTTTACATGCAAGTGTGTAATGTCAAGATCAGCAGTGTCAATGGATAAATTGAAAATTTTGAGTGTCTACAGGAGGTGAATGATTTGAAGCAAGAAGAGGCTCACAAAGGAAGTGGTTAGGGGCGAGCAGATACTCATAATGGTTCAAAACAGAAAAAGGTTCGCAAAGGTAATGTGGTGAGAGGAGAAGATCCATTTGGAGGTGGTGTTTAGTATATGGTAGGAAAAGGCTCGCACGAGTGTGTGAGATTACACGAAAGAGTCATAAGGAGGTTACAAAGGGATAGACAAGACACTAAAATAAGTTTCAAGGTTAGGGAAAGGCTTATTGGATGAAGAAGTCGAGAATATCTACCATAACAACCCAAATGGTGGTTCTACAACTCAATCAATCTACTTGAGGTGGAACTTAAGTTTTAAGTACCTATGGTGTTTGATACAAGAACATCCAAGGTCTAGAGCAATTCTGCACTATTTTATCTATGGGTGTGCACGAGGATGGACACCATGCATGTTAAAGAGAGGAAACACTAAAAATTCAAGTGGCAATTATGTAGAAGTGTGCAAGGACTTTACACAATGGCAAGGTGAAGAGTGTAGTGTATAGAGTACGCAACAGAAGGGGCACATAATAGTGTGTAAGAGTTTTGGTGAAGCATAAAGTAGTTGAGTATGTAAGGTTTTACAAAGTATGTGTGAAAGAATAATGGGGCAATGGTGTAAGTAGGAATTTGGGTAACATAGCAGGATATTGGCTCAACCAAGGAGACTGGAGGCATGCAAATATTGCAAAGAAGATATGCACAGTGACAAAGAGTGTGTAGAAGGTACAAGAGACTAAAACAAGGGATTACACAATAGAATTGGATTACATGAAAGGCACACAAATGTTTTTAAGGAAGGCCCAAAATCCAAAATATAACTTGCACATGAATAAGGTGAAGGTTGTGGCTCAAATCTAAAAGTGCACAATAAAACATAGAAGATGAGTGGTAAAGTATTGCAAGTAAGGAGTGTGCAAAAAATTTGGTAGTTGGTAAATAAGATAAAGAGGTATCAAAAGGTATTTAACACGCAAGTTGATGAGGATCAAGAGTCAGAAGATCCCAATAATCAAATTGATGTGGAAAAAATAGGTAATGTCTAGATGAGGTATCTCATAACATTAATGGCTCAATTCAAATTTGAATTTATGTGGGAAGATCTAGAAGCATCTAAAAGGGACCATCCCGCTCAAAGGAGATATTAAATTAGGAGAGATAAGTTGCAATGCATGGCTATAAAAATGAGGTCGAGTTTACTGATGTGGTCTTATTATGGAGGAAGTCAGAGATTGGCTAGAGTAGTTGAAGAGGTTTTTGAATGTACATGTGAGAGCCTAAGAAGCCATTTGAGAGTGGCTAATTCATTTTAGGAAATTAGAGCTAATTTGAGAAGAAAATAAGTATAGGTCAGGTCCTTAGGAAAAGAATTCCAGAGTTTATTATACCTCAAGAAAGAGTATATAACTCCATAGATGGTAACTGTGTGTATATATCATGAAGACCATTGAGTAATATAAGAAACCATTGCATTTCATTTTGTTGTGTGAACACTGCAAATAGATCAGGGTTGTCTCAACCCTTACATTGCCATCAAACATGTAAGGTAGATGGTATGACATGCACGATATGTATCTATGGTCATAAAAAAGGAATAGTGTAATTAATATCATTGGGCATACCTTGACATATGATGGCAAGTGTTTTCCCAAGATAATATGTAATGTAATTTTCCCGAACACTTTTTAGGGTATCTCAGTGAAACCACAAATGTTCATGTTTGATTGGGTGAGGTTAGTTATAAATATACCCAAAATATTAAGGAAATATATGTTACAAATATTGACATATGATCCATTGTCAATGAGTAATTACTTAGCCAATAAAAGTTGGACCTTGAATTAAATATACAAGGGGATACAATGACCTATGAAATGTTAGGGAGGTGAGTCCTTTGTTGAAACAATATGCTTTCTTTAATTAATCATAAGGTATTTAGAATAGAGTATTTAGGATAGAGGCCACATATTGTGGTTCTGCATTGGTAGAGATAATTGTTTGTTACAACACCTATGAAGAATATCTTTATATGTAGGAATGATTTGAAGTAACTCAAGTAAGGAAATTATTGCATTGATATTTTGCAATCGACCAAGAAAGTCGTAAATAGAATAAGCCATGAAAGTGTAAAGGAGAAAAAACCCTAAGATTAAGGTTGGAATCATGTATTGAGATATAATTGGAAATCCTAAGGAAACTAGAGTTTTGGTAAAAAAAGGCCTATTTAAGGTAGGAAACCTAGTCAAACTAGGTTAAGGATTCAATCAATAAACGGGTTGACTAAATTATTCAACCCGAATAATAAAAAAATAAGGATAGATTTTTTACTTATTTAAATTTAGGATTATGGCTAGAAACAAGATGCATATTTAGATTATTAAGTAAACATTAACATTCAAATCATAAAATACATATATGTTAATTTGTAATATAAGTCAATTAAAACATGTGCCAATTAGAGGAAAGCATGAGAGAGTAAGTTCACTTAGGTATTTCACTAGTCTAAAAGCTAATTTGGGTGTGACAACATTATGAAATGACTAGAAATGTCATGTAGGTGTTTTTTATATGATTCTGGGAGTGCACTATATGTAGGGATAAAATAATCATTCACAAATAAAACCATTTACAGGTTTTTTCCCTATTTAGTGGTTCTATTTGAGAAGATGACGGAGCTCTAAAAAATTTCATGCCCTTGCAAAAAACTAATATATGATTCATTGTTAGACATTAGATCTCACAAATGCATGAAACCATTTGTAATTAATCAAAATGACCCATAATCCTAACCATGGGTAAAACCCCTACAAAAAGGTAAGTGCTTGCGTTAAAGTACAATTCATACATTTCCTATGTTGGCACTACTCTAAAGAGGTCTCAAAGCGCACATAGTTCTCCACTTAGAGATGTGATATTTGTATGGATCCAACCAAATTTGATCATCCAATTACTAGATAATTCTCGATGATGGCTTCCTTACTTATGCTTAACTTGGCTTTAAGGGCTCTTGAATTGGGAAGCTTGACTCTACAGACTAGTTTGGATTACTTCAAACCTATGTAGCAGTTTCTCCTAATGCATGATGCTACTTTGGGAAGATTTGAGAGATCTTAATATGTAATCTAAATGATATTTACTTGAGTAGCTATTAAAAGTGTTAGGTGATTAAATAAGTGCATTGAAACTGCTTATATAGGGTTTTGTAGGTATGATTTCATATTAGGGATGACCTATAAGGAAATTAATGACCCATAAAAGATATCAAATTTAGAAAATGACCATCATAAATTCCTGAAAGAAACAACCAGTTTCAGACTAAACTGTTTGGCAATTTGGTCCTTGCCTGATGGCTTTTTCTAGGAGGAAGTGAGGTGTTGTAAATTTTTGTGCAAAAAATTATGATTAATAAATTTATTTAGATTGATTTGATATTTTTTACGAGTGAATGAGTAGTGCAATGGAGAGAGAAAATATTGTAATAAGACTGATGATATAACAACTAGCAATCGTACGTGAAATTTATGATGGAAATGCCAAAGGGGATTTGTTGGAGTCAAATTAGAGAGAGAGAGAGAGAAAAAAAAACATAAGAGGAAGATGGGTAAAGAAGAAGGATTTTAAGGGTAGAGAAGTGCGAGGGAGGGGAAAATGGAACGAAGAAAAATGTGAAACCAAACCTTGTAATAATCTAGTATATGCACTCAACGTTTTAGTTGTGGTTTCACCCGAACTTTATACAAGAGATTAAAGGGTCCAAAATAAATATATATATCAATAATTAATCCCCTCCGAGGAAAGGACATGTGAACAAAAGGAAGATTTTATTTGTCTATTGTGGTTTTTTATTCTTGTATTTTAATTTTTTATGGTGTTATTTTTTGCATCACATTTTCTTTTCTAGATAAGGAAAATACATGGACAGATAGTCGGAAATAAAAAGTGGGAATTAGAACCTTGTATGTCATGAACCTATTCCACATATCAAATTCTTCCCAGCCAAAGGAAATCTACTACATTTTCTCTATTGAATTGTCTTGATCTCGGTCCTTCTCTCGGGAAAGGACTCATCATTCCTACGATGCAGGTCACTAAAAATATTGCCTCTAATGGAGTCTCTAATACATTCGTGCTCACTAACTCATGGCACAAATCTAAAACCGAAGCCAATCCTAAGCAGAAAAATAAAAATCTACAAGCTAAACTCAAAAAATAGAGATAAAAAATCTATAGTTCCTTTTTTGTGAATCTATAAAATATTCCCACAAACCATGTGAATTTATGAGCAAAGAAAAATGCCTGAAGGTGATAAAAATCAATATGGATCTGTGGCTTACAATCAAAGGAAAATTCTATAATAAATTTGAATGTGTGGACAAGCATGCAGGTGGTGAGCTCTTTCTTTTAAACCTCACGAGGCAGGAGATGAGTGATAATTCGATGCACGATTTAGCACACTTTAGGCTAGTGAAGAGCTGAAAATTAGAAATTACGATACAGCTACATGGAGACGGACCAAGCGGACCTCATGTGCATTATACTTGTCAGTGCAATGTGAGATTAAAGGGGGAAAATAAAAAAGTGTGAGAATTTAATTGGTTCCAAGTCCAAACCCCAACCACAATGCTTGCTTCTTGTAGTAATTTGCAATCATGTTTTTTAGTTTCAAGCTTGAGTCATTGAAAAATAGTAAGCAATGCAAGACACAATCATCGATAATTGATCCCCTTAAGGGATTGGACATATGAACAAAAGGAAAATTTTATATGTTGATTGAGGTTTGCTAATTTTTAATTTTACTTTTTTATGGTGTCATTTTTGGTTGCGTCACATTTAATTTGCTAGATAAGCCGAAGACATGTATGGAAAATCAAAAATAAAAAATGTGAGAATTATGACAACTATTTGCAGTGGAGAATTTTTTTCCCTCTTTGGTTTTTGCATTTATTTTTATGGCTTCAAATATTCAAACATACATTAGGATTTAACTGTGGGAGTTTCAATTTGGTGGCATTTGGTTGCCATCGTGGCCCCAAAATGTGATCTAGAAAAATATGGATCAGTAAATATGAGTTATCCTTTTTGGAATCAAAATGCCACCTGTGGATACTCTAGTTTTCATGTAAACTACAAACCCAAGCTAAATTCTAAAGAGAGCATTTTTTTATTTTTTATATGCTTATTGGGGATTTTGAGATTCTCAACATGAATAATATGGGATATCTCTTCATAGATTTGACTTCTCTCAAATTGATTTCATGCAAACCAAAGGAGCGGGTATACAACTATTTTCCTCTACACCCAACTTGACCTTTAACTGTTTTCGCTATCAAAACTTTTAAGACATTCACTTGCGATGCAACCGGCACTATCATTGTGAGTAACTTTCCAAAAAGTAATGAGGAATATTACAACATTATATTTGTATGTGCGTCGTAAATCCATCGTAAATATTGTAATTCCAATTCATGTTGTGAAGTGAATATTGTTGAAAAAGTGACTGAAAGGAATGATAAGAAGATTGTTCCAATCCACAAATATCTTAGATGATAATAGCACACCACATTGGATTTGCAAACAAAGAGTTAAAATATCATATATGGAAATTCATCATAATCCATAATGCTCAATGCATTGAATTACATTAGATTACATAAGGATATGGAAATTCATGATAATCCATAATGCTCAATACATTGAATTACATTATATCACATAAGGATGTCCATATATGATATTTTAACTCTTTGTTTGCAAATCCAATGTGTTGTGTTATTATCATATGAAATCTTTGTGACTTGGAACAATTTTCTTATCGTTCCTTTCATGGTATCAGAGTAGTAGATGATGTAGAAATCCATCTATAGGTTTTTTTGCAAGCAAGGGTTTACTTGTTTTCATATATTTTGGAATTTGTTAGCACTTTTTTGCATCTTTCATTTTTACTCAAAATGAAGGGCTCTGTTGGATTTGGAAGGTGGAAAAACCCCATAAAAACTATAAAATTTGACATTGAAGGAAACAGTTTGTTTTTTATTTTGTTTTAGTTTTGCAGAGGCAAACATAGACACATATAGATCCCCTTGGAAATCCATGCGAGGGGAAGAAATGTTTTTTGGGCAAGTAGAAAGTCCAAAAAAACACTCTCTGGGTTTTTCACCTTTGCTACTGGGTTTTTTTCTTCCATGTTTTAACATTCCTATTTGGAAATAATTTGGACATCTAGGGGAAATCCTTACTGGGGAAGTAGAAAATTTAGAAAAATTATTTCTAGGTTTTTTGCATTTGGTAATGGGTTTTTTTCTTCCACTTCTCAAAGTTTCTATTTGACAGAGAACTGAAAAACATAGATTTTTGTGCCAATGGAAGAAATTTGTGTTGCGGAAGTAAAAATTCTAGAAAACATGCTTTTTAGGTTTTGTGTGTTCTGTAATGGGTTTTTTCTTCTTCCATTTTTACAGATCCAGAATTGGAAAGTTTTTTCCAGAAAAGGCAAATTGAGGAAGAGTGATGGAAAAAGGTATTTTATGTTTTTTTAAACAAATATTAAAGCACAATGTAAAAATCTTGTATCTTTTGATAGGCAACTCGTAATTGAGTCATTTTTTCAATGTGCGTATTTTTTCATTTTTGTTCCATTGGAACTATTTATTTTGAGAAACGCACGAAAATTGTAAAATTTCATTATTGTACCACACTCAATTATAAAGTGCCAAATTTATATCTCTCGTGTTTGTTGAGAGATTTTAGATCTGTATTTTTGACACATTTTTGGAATGTTGACAGTCACTCTAGTGGGGGAGATATTCTAGTGAAGCCGAGTGTTAGTTTTTCAGTGTTCAAGTAGTTGTTTTGACAACTCATACAAATTTGTAGCATCACTCTACCCAGTCATTAGTATGGGAGGGTGTGGTGTTAATACTGCTTCTTTAGGTTTTGTGTCATTTCCTTGTTGCTTTAGTTATTATTCTTGGATTGTGGCACACCTATTTCTAGCAGTTGATAAAATTATGTTTGGTGTTTTTTTCCATTTTGAAACTTTTGACATCACTCCATTGACCGTCTCCTTACATGGAATTATTGTGGTGAAGCCCAATGTCATTTTTTTTAGTTTTGTGATCGAGCAGTGGATTCAAACCATAGTGCACACCAAACTTCTTCATTATTGTATGATGTTTTGGAGCTAATATTCTTGGGATATCTTGCAGTTGGATTTTTCTCTCTCTAATTTTTTATTACAAGTTTTGGGTGCCTTGTGGTGTCCCTTTTTACAAATTATTGTGCATGGGTACCTCGTCAAGCCTTGTTATCGGTACCCACCTTATTTTCTACCCACCTAAGATGCTTGCGGGGGGTGTTGGTGTAGGTTATTATTTATCCTTTTATTTTTTTATTAGGATAATTCTTGCACTTATGTTAGCCTACACTTGTTGGGTTATCTTTCTTAGGTGTACAAGTTGTGTGGAGTTAGCTTCTCAGTTGTGTGGAGTTAGCTTACTAGTCTTGTGTAGTTAACTTAACTACTAGTATCACTTAGTGAGAGTTCTTCAGCACTGATCTAGGTAGTATTTGCACTTCTCTCATCCTATATGTACATCCTCATTATTTTAATGTAATTTATTGTGATAACGTTATGGATTATGATGGATTTCCATATATGATATTTTAGCTTTTTGTTTGCAAATCTAGTATGGTGTGCTATTGTCATCTGAGATCTTCACAACTTGGAACAATCTTTTTATTGTTCCTTTCAGTGACCACGATAAATTTCACTAGTTATTTGTATTTGAAATTTTGATCCTATTAATATATATCTCAATATATAACACGTACAATTCTTGAATTCAAATTAGGATCATATCAATGCATATGTTAATATACAAGAACCAAACTTCTTAGATTCAAATTAGGATCTTATTGACATATAAATGAATATATAATATGTGGTAAAAGTGGTTTAAAAATACCAAAAACTATATTTAAATCTAAATTGGTACTAACGAACTTTGAAATACTATATTTAAATATTTTTTGCTAGTAATAATATATTCATAATATTATAATTGAAGCGTTTAAATGTGTTATAAAATCAAATATAAAGTTTAAATGTATTAAGAACCATAAATTTAAGTCCTTTGAAATATAAATATGTCATGGAAATTTATCAAAAATTAAGACTCTGTTATCCGAGTCAGTGTCTGACATCTAATTCAGTGTCTGAGACATTTGACATGTCAGATGTCAGCGAATACATCTCATCATTACCCTCGTTTTAATTGTTGATAGCTTTGATTTTTTAAAGTACAATTGTTGATAGTTTTTCATTATTATTATTTAAGGAATTAAAAAATTTATGTATCCTTATCTTATACTAATAATATTCCAATCCAAATCATAAATATTTACACGAAAACGTCAAATTAAATATGACTGTTGTATCGGTGTAAATATATCTTAAATTTTTAATACATTATATGTTAACCATCATCAATATTCTTCGACATTAATTTTATGTATTTCATCCAAATCCCCCAGAACTTGGCGGATTTAATCAATGACATAGATTTGTTAATATTATTATACCCAATGTCGAAGATACCACGATAATTATAATTAAAAATGTGAATGATAGGTGTCAATCGAGTCTCATTTCTCATGGGTTTCGCTCACAGAATCACTACATCAAATAAAATATCATTTGATGGCCACAAAAATTGAAAAAAATTGTCATGTGTTTCTTATTTCATCTTAATTTATGACACCCCAATCCCATCTGACATTACACAAAATTGTGTGTATTTTTAAAACCCAATATTTCTAATCAAACAAAAATATGTGTATCCATCAAAACCAGGATTCTTAATCAAATAAATAGGTCTGCATAAAAGGAGTTAAGAAAAATATTATTGATAAGCATCAACAGTATTAGCATGTGTCTCCCTTTGACTAAATAACATGTACGTAATCGAATTTCTACCAACGCAATATTTCATTTCACATTGTGTTTCATTTTTGGGTAATCCATTATTAAACTTGATTCTTAACAAAAAAAAAAACTTAACAGTAACAGACTTTCATGAAAAAACCAAAAATAAAGCAAAAAACATTTAATAATATTTAATACATACAGCGATTTCTCTTATAATTAACGTTGATCGACACAGAAGAAGAAGACGATCATCTATCATTCGAAAGGTGTCATAGTATGTTATATGAAGAAAATGTCAATGAATTATTCTTCAATAGAAGACAACACTGATAATTGTTATTGAATGTTATTTCATTGATCCTAACTACAATGTTTTAGTAATATTTTTTTAAATCTCATTTATTTCTCCCTATCTTAAATAAGTTGGAACATGACATAGAATTTCACATTTTGAAATATGTTGTCATGTAAATGTGCAACATGAAAATTCAAATTTTCAAGCATGACAACTAGACCCAAATTCAAAATTTTGTTCCCAATTCGTCCCGAAGCCCCCTCCTGGTCAGTTTTTTAGTTGTTTCATGTGTTAGTTTCTCAGAAGGTCTAGGAAGGCTAATTTTAGCCATTCCAAGCCATTCCAAGCTGGTGCTCATCCTCCAGGATGCATTAAAAGGATAAAACTCATCCATATGTGGTATTGAAGATATATTAAGGTTTTTGAAATTATTTAGGAATATTTAGGAAGGTTTCAAACGTTTAGGAACAAGAGCAATGAAAGTGGGTTTTTGAGGGGAACTTGCACTCTAAAATAGTGCCTGAGATTCAGAAGGTAATTTTTGGAGCTTCGTAAGGAGTTAGAGGTCAAAATAGATATAATTAGAAATATGATTCAACCCTCTACATGATGGTATTTTAATATTTTTCACAAGACTCGGGTTTTTTTTTTCCACAGCTCATTTTCAGCAGACACACCCAGTTATCCCAAAAAAGGGAGATTTTTGAGGGGGTTTAAGGAAGAATTGGATCATGGGATCCATCCCATTGATCTTGTAAGGTTTTTTGGAGTCAATTTAATATAAATATTCACTAAAAAACCTCCTGGAGATCCAGCAATAAAAATTTCAAGTTGCCTCTCTTGTAGGTAAAATTTTCACAATTAGTCAATTTTTTTAGGAACAAGTGCATAGACATTTTATTGTCCCTCATGTCCATATCCCTTTGGGACATAGGGGACAAAAAAAAATTCCCCAATCCATTTTTTCCTCTTGGATCTTTATATGACCTCAAACTAGCCCCTGGAGTGCTAAAATGTCTTTTTATAGCTCTTTCATCACTTCCCCTCATCAAATCACGTTGTAACACTTGTCACAACTAGGTGAGGGAGAATTTTTATATCCCTCCTATATCTTTCCATTGGGTATATAGGGGAAAAAAAATTCCCATCTCTTTCCCTTATTCTGGTCTTCGATGTGACCCCATCTTAGCTTGGGGTGCTTATTAGATTATTTTGCCTCATTCGCCTCTCATCCAATCAAAACTTACCACTTGCCAAGCCCAGGTGAGGGCACATTTTTGTGTCCCTAATGTCCTTTTCCCTTAGGATAGAGGTTAAAATAAAAATTTACCCATACCAAGATGATCAAAAACCAAAATTTGGCTAAGTTTTTTTACCTTGTTGTTTATATCTTCTTCCTCTCTCATGAACCAGAAGTGTTGCTGGAAGTTTTAAAAACACAAAATAACTCCTAACCACCTTATATTTTCATGATAACTCCATTATTTTTGTGAAAAAACATCCAATAACATCAAATTCATTAGGAACTTTGTTAAAATTCTTCCAAAGCATCCTCCATTGCAAGAACGAAGCCTTTCTCACACCAGTGAACAAGGAAGATGATCATACTAAGGGTTTGAGTTGAATTTTATTCTCCAGAGCATATCTATGATAAAGGAATCTAATTAAATATATTAATGGATGTCATGGAATCTTCAAGCCCATAAATACTACCTTTAAATTTTGTTTTTTATTTCCAAGCCTTTCAGCGGGTGAAACACAGTGAAATTTGGAGCACGAGATTGCGACGAAGAGCCGAATCTAAAAAGAATGTTTACATCGCAAATCAAGGTAATTTTTATCACTTACTAAAAATATCATATGAAATTACCCTTCACATGCTAAAAATTTTAATTCCCTCAATTTTTAAGCTCTGATCACCCATAACACTCAGAAACAGTGCAGAATGGTAAGTAGTGTAAAATTGTCATTTTTCCCAAAATAGCAGGCTAGAAAAGCACCTGCTAAAAATAGAAAGTCTTCATTTTGGATGCAGGAAGTTGCAGCTAGGTCTCCATTTTTACTCATAGTTATCTGCTTTTTAAACTCTTTGTAGGTTTTTAGGAAAATCTCATAGCTCAAAAATAGAAATAAAACCTCTGTAAGAGTCCTCGAATCATATTTTGGATCACAATTGTGCTCGGGAGCATGACGAAGCATAACAAAGGAAATTCTAGATCACTGAGCAACTAAAAAAACTTCAAAGGGTGTCAAGGATTCCATTTATTCATTAGAATAGGTCATCATATCTCATTGGTAAAGTTGGATCCATCATCATCTCTTAGTGAGCTAGTTGAAGTAAGATCAGTGATCTGAATGAGTTGAGCTTAGTGAGTTGTGTAAGCCAGTGAGCTGGGTAGGTTGAAGTGATCTGGTTGAGTTGAGCTTAATGAGTGAGTTGATTTTAGCTCCATGAGCTAGGAGAGATGTTGAGTTGGTTAATTCAAGTGAGATAGGAAAGAGCTCATCATTTTTCCTTCAGGATCTCACCTCAAGAGGTCTTGCAATAGTATTTCTCAACATTCTTTGGATGGTCTGAGGTGTCTGTGCATCTTGCAGAAGGAGAAGATGGTGATCATCATGCTTCAAATCATAAAAAGGAGATTCTTCAACAAATTAATTAATCCCTTTCCCTTCTCCTCTTCTCTCCCTTTCTTCTAATTATTCGTTCTACACAATCATTGTATTTTTTCCTATTTACTTAAGTGACAATATTTGTAATTTATAAAATTATTCTCTCAAAATTATAAGAGAGATACTTAATTTGTCTCTTCTAGAGGAAATTGAAAGGTCACAAGTAGAATAGGAATATGAAGAGTCATGTGGGGGGGAGATGAAAGGTCAATTCACAAGGCTATAAATTGGGATGGCTTCTCCATTTTAAAGGATCCTAGATTTTGAAGATTTCTACTTTGTAGCAATTGCAAATTGTTGTTTGGATGTTGAACTTTGTATCACCAACATAAGGAATAAAAGATACATTATTCCATTTATTTTCTCATGTTTTCATCTACTCTCTCTCTTTTCTACAACTTTATAAGTATGGTGATCAAGAAGGAACTTGGTGTCCTTGATGAATGAATCTAAAGAACTGTGTGTATTGGATTTTTTAGTCTCACTAGGTGCTTCATTGTTACTTTCCTCCAATTGAATGTTGAACTACTCAGGTTATTGGGTGTGAACTCTACACTTTCCTACTCACAACAATAACCTCCCCTCTCCTAATTTCTCTCCTTTATCCTCTCATCATTGTAATTTCCTCCCTTATACCCGTACAAGTACTTTTCCACAGGTTCAGTGAAGTGTTCCTTTGTGATCCTCGACCTATTTGGCCATCCCACAACATTTAGATAGAATTAGGATAGTTACATTCAATAATGGGATAGCCTCCCCATACACAAGAAGGAGGGGAGTAGCCCTGTGAGCATTGGTGGAAACCCATAATTTTCCATATGAAAAATTATTTCACCAAAAGTTTTTGGTGACTCTACTGGGGAGAGATCTTCCCTCATGCACCCGTATAGATCTCTGTAAAAAAATACAAAAAATAAAAAATTGAAAAATACCAAAAAAAAATACCATTCAAATAATCAAAATCCTTTTTACAATGCTTTTGAGAAAATTGCACTTTTCAAGTTTCCTTCCTTCCTAATAACTTGAGAAAATATGGAGAAAGAAGGTACACTCAGGTTGATCATCCAGGTGGTGGTATTGTTGACCTCACATTTGAGGAACAATGAAGAGCTGATTTCAGACTTCCTATTGTACGACAAGAAGACAAGTTCTTGAAAATTATCTTGAAGGTCATACTGAAGAACCAGTTGTTGAACCACGAGTCCTCATTCCTCCTAAAGGAGAAAGAGAAGAAGAAAAGAGAGGAAGAAATGGTAGCACAAGCACCTATGCCATGGGGATAGAACACTGGTTTGTTGGCTTTGGCTCCACCACTCCATGAACTTCCACAAGGATTAAGAAATAATTTTCCAAAATTCTATGGAGATGGAAAGCAAATCATGACGATCATATCACAACCTTCATCACCATCATGGCATCCTTGGAGTGCAACATGAAGATGTTGCAGTGTGGTTGTTCATGGAAACATTACAAGATGTTGCAGCAGATTGATTCTACTACTTGCCTTCATGCTCAATTGTTGATTGGAGTGGTTTTAAAAATAAGTTTGAAGAAATATTCAAGACCTCTAAAGATGCTCATGCCCTCCTTTCTCAACTTACTCAGATGAAGAAAGAGCCGTAGGAGTCCATGAGAGACTTCATGTGGAAAAATTTAACAAGTTGATCAACAAGATTCCCATCATTTCTCTTCCTACTACAGATAATTTGAAGATGTTCTTTGTGAATGCTCAATTTCCTAAAGTAAGCTTCATACTGTGGAGAGTTCAACCAAGATATTTGGATAATGCTCAAGAAATTTATGTTGAGGTGGAAGATGACCTCATCTTGTTAGGTAAGATCAAGAATCCTTCAATGAAGGATATGTCAAGGGTTCCAAAGATGAGAAGTATGATCAAATGTTGCAGAAGTTGGAAAATGAATTGACAATGCTGAAAAAAGAAGTTTCTCAACGAACACCTCATCCAAATCAAAATAGGAACCGAGATTGTAAGAGCACCCTAAAGGCTTGCCTTGGAGGCTCCACTGGTCAATGCAATATGTGAGATCAATGAAGATGAAGAAGAAGAATTTTTGAATCAGAAGTTGAAGATGAAGGAGAAGAAGAATTTTTTCAGATGCATTTTGTGAATGCACACTTGATGATGAAGAATCCACAGATAGTTACTCATATGTGGTGTTCACTCAATCATAAAAGGAGAATGAAGGTTCTTCTTTCTACTACCCAAGATAAGAAATTGAATCCTCAAATGGTGACTCCAAGAAAAATAATCAATGAAATGAGGATCATCAAATTCCGCATTTCCACAGGTTCAACCAAGAAGAAGCATGAGGCTACTTCAATCAAGAATCCTTCTACCTCTTCAAGTAAGTCTCCTCCAACTTCTCTTGAAAAATTAATTTCTGCAAATCCTAAGAACATCCATGTCAAAGCTGCCATAACCCCTTATGTTCCTACCACCTCTTCATCCTTTGATATCATTGACCATTTCAAAAAATCAAAATTCCAAATTTCCAAATTTGAGTACTTGAGAACTCATCCCAAGAAACTTGAGAAACTTTTTCAGCATATCAAAGGAAGTAGCTTTGTTTCATGTCCTAAAGATGCCACCACCAAAGAACCACCTCATGCATCTCAATCCACTCCATCTCTAAAATTTCTTTCTTCCACACCCTCCACCTCTAGGAAGGTAGAACCTTTCTACATAGCCTTGTTATTCAATGGGTATAAGATAAAAAATTGCATCATTGACTTTGGTGCTTCAGACAACGTCATGCCTACAAAAGTTGCTAAATCTCTCAGCCTCTCCCTTTCCCCTACCTCTAGCCATTTTCTCTCCATGGAAATGAAATAAATTCCTCTTATGGGTCAGATGAAAAGGATGTTGAGGTAGCATTGGTGGACTTCCCTGACAAGAAAATCACAATGAGAATACTTGTAGCAGACATGCCCACCTCATATGGTATGTTGTTGGGATGAAGCTTCTGTCGAGATGTTGGTGGAGATATGTAACTTGATTGGTCACATGCCACCATCCTTGGTCAATGGTAAAATGAAGAAACTTCTTCCCATCATAAAAATGAAGTATACTTTCAAAAACCAGATGACCCAATGACAAGACATCCCGTGTACCAAAATTCCAAATCTTGAAACTTTTTCATGACTTTTGAAGATGATCTTGAGTCTTTCCATGTTGGTGGAAGAATTTCCAAGCATCATGGAGCCTGATCAAATAAAATCATGATGATTTGATGAAATCAGATTTTGAGAGTGTGTACTTCTCATGGGATGAGATCATAAATGAAGTTGTTCCACTAGATGTTGATGATGGTGATGAGATCCTCAACTTGTAACAAAGCAATATTGAAGTGAAGAGTAATGTGGATCAAGAAGGAAGGTGATACTCAAAAACTTCTTGATAGGTAAGTTCAATATTTCCAATCATGTTCTTGATGCTCGGTATGAGGTTTCATGTGATGAGTATTCTTGTGAGTATGAAGACTTCTCTTTCTCATTAGAAGAAGATGATAAGAAATATGAAAATGACAACATGTTTCTACCTCTGAATGTGAACCTATTCAAGGAGATGATGATTTCATCAAGGAAATGGATTTCTTGGTTCTTGGTGATCAAGAATGGGAAAATGATAATGACAACATTTCAGTTCCAATGTTGTTTCTCATTCCCTTTTCATGAGGATGGAAAAATTCTTGACAAAAAATGGAGAGATGGAAATGTTGCTTGGTCCTAAGGCTAGTTTTTTTCAAAATGGAAACATTCTCAATAGACTTCAACCTTTCAGTGCTCACTCTGCCCAAGAGAAGGATTCTCTCAGCATAAAAATGGATGACAAATCCCAAAATGGACAAGAGTGAAGAAGATGACAGTTTCCATGTTACATGCCCAATCTTGAGCTCATTATCTTTCCAAGAGAATGATGTAATGCACATGCCACACTATATAGGAAGCATGTTATGCAAAAAGCGAGAGTACAAGAAAGATGATTTCTTGATCCAATTGATAAACTAAGAAAATCAAGAGGCTAGTGGTGATAATGAGGTATTTCTAAAGCATCTTCTCAAGAATCAATCCCATGGAAGTGGTGGTCATGAAGAAAATGAAAATGAATAACACAATAGGTCTTGGTATGAAAATGATAAATCAAGTATAATCAAGAATCATCTTCATGGTAATAGCGGTAAAATTCAGCAAGTGGAACAAACTTGGGAATCAATGAGAAAATGTAAAGAACAGTTCAAAGCAACACAAGGTAATGAAATGAATGAGTGGATCATCAATTACACTAGCAATCATGCTAGATTTCTCAAGAAGATGAGGAGAGGTTCATACTTCAGTGAACCTATCAATGGATTTGTGGAAGAATGGTAATTGGGTGATACCCATTTAGAAGTAAGCACTCAGTTCAAATTTATGCTTCAATGAAAGTGGGTTGTCCCCCACATGTACAAAGGTGATTTAGGGTGTTTTTTTGTGTGTTTTTCCATTTCATTTCATGTTTCCCTTGTGTTTTTTTTCTCATCTGGTGGTTCCCTTTCAATGTGTGTGTTTTTTTCTTATTGTGTGCATGTGTGTGTGTGTGTGTGTGTGTGTGTGTGTGTGTGTGTGTGTGTGTGTGTGTGTTCAATAAAGGAACTTGTGTTGTGTATGTCTATAGTGACTTCGTAGCCCAATGGACAAGGCACCAGCCCATGCAATGTCTTAAAATTCTAGGGTTCTCACTTATCATGTCCTCATTACACTTTATTTGGAACAATTCCACAAGCTAGAACCAGTTGTTTTCATACAAATGTGCAACATGAAAATTTAAATTTTCAAGCATGACAACTAAACCTGAATTTAAAACTTTATTCCCATGTCTTCCCGAAGCCTCATCCCTATCAATTTATCAATTATGTCATGTGTTAGTTTCTCATAACACCTATAAAGAGTAATTTTATCCATTCCAACGTTGGTGCTCATCCCTAAGGATGGAACGAAAGGCTCAAACTCATCTAGATGTGGTATTGAAGATCTATAAAGGTGTTGGAAATGATTTAGGAAAATTTAGGAAGGGTTCGGAGGTTTAGGAATAATAGCAGTGAAAGTGGGTAAGGTTCAAGGAACTTGTAGTATAAAATAGTGTCTGAGCTTCAAAACATGATTTTGAGAGCTCTGTAAGGATTTAGAGGTTATTTTCATGCAAATGTACAATAAGGAAATTAACAATTTCCAAGCATGATAACTATACCCCTATGTTAATATTTTCAAGTCCTATCATTCCAAGACACCCCAGGTCTTCCTAGTCAATCTAAGTGACCTCCTGATTAACGTCATCTCATACCCCTAGGTGATTTAGAAAATTCCATTCATTCCCCCTAGGTGATTTTAAGAGTTCATTTGCAAAGCTACAAGTAGTTGTGGGAAATGTTGATGCAGCCTAAAATTTACCAGATAAAACCCAAGTCGTGTTGGCATATCACTTAGCCTTGACTGAGCACTCACCTAAAGCACACAAAGGTACCAGGTCCCTCTTTAGGGTTGTTATAGTAGGATCTTAACATGATGAAGGAAGAAACATATAGATTCATAACTAATCCATCATTCTACAATGCATGCTACCCTCAAATCTATGAAAGAACAAACTTAAACAGTAATCATGGTTGAATTAATAACATGCACTAATCAACTACACAAAGAATGACACTTAGATTCAGCCAATATCTTCCATCTATTAATAAATATAGAAGCTCCTGACAGTATTGTCAATCGATACCAATGCATGTATGGATCTGATACAGTAATTCAGACATATGCGTATATGCACACTTCACACTATGTATGTTCCTTGTTACACATACATCCTCACACATTTATACATACTTATACTATGTACCTAACATCATATAAATATATATATATATATATATATATATATATATATATAGGGTGGGGAATTTCCCTTCACCACTTATCTATTCCAGAAATAGGCCGCATGCTATTGATAGCCACACGTCATTTACAAGCATAGCCACACATACAAGTGTTCTATCTATAGTTCTCTTATAGTTAACTGAAGTGCTAATTCTATTCTCAGTTCGTCTCCATGCAAAATGCTTCGATCTGCTTCTCCAAAGATAGAAAATGCATGGCATGCACATCTCTACATCATTGGTGTGTTCCGCATGCCATCTTATAAAAATAGGTCTCCATGCTCAAAATCAGCTAAGTCCTAAAAGCTGAACTTGACTTTTGTGCGCGGGTCCTTTTTTCCCTTCTGCGCCTTTAATCTTGGCCTTCTATCCCACATGGACTCCTTGTGTGATCCTTGACAAGTATTCTTTGATCAAAAGTACCCCAAACTAATCTCATCATCATCCCAACTATGGGTATCTCCAAAAATTGAAGTAAATAATATAAGAATGAAAAGAATCAGAATGAAATAATGAAGATAAATAAAGAATTTCTATGAAGTTATGAGGTAACCTCCTCTATATCAGTTTGCAGTATTAGCTCTGGATACTCCTCTTTTATTTCAGCCTCCAACACCTATCATTCAGTGATTTCCTACCCTAATTTTTCTGGGATTTCCATAGCAATGGATTCTAACTCATCCCTCACAATCTCTCATTTCTCATTCTGTAGAACTAACACAACGCTAGACATTGATTGTCATTATTCCTTCTAAAAGGTCCATCTTCTGCGCAATTAGCTTTCAAATCTCTTCTAGCTGAGTCTTGTGCAGCTCTTGTGCTGTTGCTAGGGCCTTGCACTTTTATTTAACCATTGACAATCTTTCTGTATGGCCCAATGTCTCATCCTTCATCACTTTTTGGACCTCATTGTTCTCTTCTAGGGTCTTTATCTTGATAAGCACCTCTAGAGATGTGCATATGTTTAAATCCTAGTTGGCTTTCTTCAATACTTCCTATAATGCTGGAAACAACCCTTCATAAGATGCAATCTTTTTCATCGCTGATGCTTTCTCTCGTTTGGCATCTTACTCTGAGCTTCCTGACGCTTGCATGTGTAGAGTTTCATCTTCAAGTACCAAGTCTACCAACTTTCCCACATAGTGAATCGCTGAAGGAAATGTTTGTGGTACCTTGGCCTCCAAGTGTGGCCTTGCTCTAATGACACTATCCCCAATATCCTTTGCAATGTTCATAAATACTTCATTCTTCTTCTGATCGAAGTCCCTATCCTATGTTATGTGTGTTATCTCTACATCCTCTATCTTCATCTCCTCGCGCAACACTTTGATCATGGTATCTTTGTCCATGTTTCTTCTAGCCACCTCAACAACCAAAACCTTCATCAATGCATTGCTAACCTACTCATCTGACATGATAGTAGGCTTTACTGTCATGTGTCTAGCTTGGGGTGCCTTCTTCAGTCATCTCAGAATGCATGACTCTTCGCACACATCAAATTCAGGCTCATCCATGTGGGTGTGCATTAACCACAATAGTTTCTTTTGAGTGTGCATAATCGCCATATCTTGATCCATTAGCTCCCATCTAAATAAATCCTTATGTGCTATCATGCTCTAGAAGTAGGCACAAACAATTTTTCCTATGTCGTCTGTATACCCCATGGCTGGTGGAATGTGCTCTCCACTTGTTCGTCTAGACCGTTTTTGCTTAGGAACTTTAGCTTCATAATTTGGAACTTGTGTCTCCATGTCCTGAACATTCTCTATAATTTTTTTCTTAGGTATTTTCTCATCCCCTTCTTTCTACTTTTATTCCTCACCCTATTCTTTAGTGTTCTTTAGAAGTGTAGGTGATTTAGGCATGCTCTCCTCTAACTCTTCTGCCTCATCATTAACTTTAGTTTCCTCCTTCTCTGCGCGGTCACCTCCTTTTGTGGAGAGAGTCTGGGTGATTTGCACATAGTGGTTGGAGTAGAACCTTGGGTCCTTGTTCTCCTAAATACCCTCTTAAACCTGTGCTCCCCTTGGACTACATTCAAGTCCTCATAATCCCCCTCTTGTGGCTGAGGTTCTGTAATGACATGCTCATCTTCACCCTTATTTTTAGGATGTCTCCTACCTCTATGATCCAAACCCCCACTATCTTCATGCTTCTCTTCCTCATCCTCCACTTCAATTGGCTTTGTGGGCTTAAGCGTTGGGTTGTTCTCCATTGTATGCTTTCCCTTTGGTGGTGTTGGAAGTGTGAACTCACCTTCCACATTTTTTTCATCCTCCATCTTTTCAACTGGAGATACACCAATGTTACCCCCACATCTGCTACAGCTAGACTTATCATCTTAATGTTCAACACTTCTAAAATGATCCTCTCTATATAAGCACTTCTGCCAGGATACACATACTACTTCTTCAACGTATGGTAGTCGCAGTCTATCTTATCTACATTGAAGACCAGTCAGCACGTGTTTATAAATCTATGAACCGATGCTTGGAAATACATTACAGTGAATGCGTAAGGCAATTTACACCAAGGGCTCTAGACTCCATCCCTCATTGGAAAGCACGTGCTGCAGAAATGCTAATACATAGCAAACTGAACTTGTTTCCCTACCACTACTGGTAGGTCCTTTGGGATGCACCACTCTTCCCTAAATGCCACGCGGGGCCTGTCATACGACTTATCCACCCTTTGTTTTATGTCATCTTTCATGTCCCCCTTACATAGGTACTTGCTAAATCTTTCAGCTAGGGACTTGTTCTCCATGGGGTATTCCCATACTTTTTCCTTCGGTCCATCTGGTACTCCAATATCCATGAATACCAGTGAAAGTAGAACAGCCCCAAAGTTAATATTCCCTCTTGTGCGTGCTTCTTTGACTATTTTCTATGCAATATAGCCTGAAATGTTGTAGATTTTCCCTTCTGACATCTTACATGCCACATGTAACCACATAGTATTTACCTATGACCACCACTCTTGATCATTCAACTTGGTAACAAGGTGTGTTGCAGCTTACACAACTAGACAGTTCTTTAATTTGTTTATGTCCATTCCGTGTGGACCCTTCAGGTAACCCAAATCATGTTTGGTCTTTACAATTATAGATTTATCTGTGATATCACCTTTTATGTCCTCTCATGTCGCCTTCAGACCCATAATTGATGAGACAAGCACAAATGAGATTCTAACTCTGCATCCTGCAAAGTAGAAGAAGTCTTCGTGTACCCTGCTCATGAGCCACTGATACAAGGGCTCATACTTCCCAAAATATGGAAGCTCATACAATTAGTAGACCCCAATTCTCTTTAGGATATTCTCACCTGCATCATCATAAACCGGCATGCCATCCATCATGCGCTTGTTTGTCCTAGCAGTGAGTAAGGAATCGAGCTCCTTCTTGTTCTTTGAAGTCCTGTGATTATATTCACTTAATTTACTTTTATTGATGGGCGAATCCCATTCCTGGCCAATGATGACTCCTAGGTATTACATCTCTAAAAAATGGATTTCAAGTGCCATCTCTTCCTCCTTGATGACCACCTTCTTCTTTCCTTTTACTGATGCTACAGATGCCTTCTTTAGTGTCATTTTCACCTCGCAAATGTCTCCTCTTCAACTCTACAACTTTGGGAATCAACCCTAGCTCGATCTAATCATTCTCTAGGTGGAAACTTCATAACCTAATCCTTTTTTGTCTCCTTGCTTCACTCAAACCCTTCACAACTGGGGACGCAAGCTTCTTATCGCACAAATTTGGTTGTCACGCTTGGTCTCACACCCTTCACACCTTAATTCAATCACTCGGCTCTTCACACTTGGCTCTTTCTTCAAATACTCTAGTCACAATGGTAAAAATGAATCCGCATCCCATTCTTATATAATTTTTTTAAATTTTGATGCATTTATTACTTCCTTCACATACCAAATATCCCCTCATTCATTGATCAAATATGTTCATTCCACGCAATACATCTTCACACCTAGCTATAACCTTCTAGCGTTCCTTCCTACCCTCTGGTCACAAACTTCTCTTCAGCACGTGCTCCTACACCTAAGTACCTCATCTCTATACCTTCTCATGGTATCTATCATGGCCTCTGCTTACCTCACATTATACTATTATTTCATTCATCTCCATCCTTGGTCACTTTTGAGAAGCAATCTTCTTTGGACTTAAAGCACACCCGTAGCAGCTTATTCCTTTCACCTTCCAATTCCCACAATCTTTTACTTGGATAACAACAACCACCCCACACCTAAGGTATGTGCATTCCTCTGTGCATAGACATTATACACATATTAATTAGCTTCATGCGTGCAAACGTGCTTATTACACAAAAAAACAACTAAATTGACAAAGCATAGCGACAATGAAGGAAATACATTAAGGAAATTTATAATTGAAAACCTAAGCTAAATGACAATACTGCCTTATTAAAAACACCAAGAAGACTTCTTTATAGTAGGGCTTTCAGCCTACTCCTGTTAAAGTAACTCGAGTAGTCCGTGTTTCATTAAATGCTTCAAACTGGTAAGCACTTGATTCTAGTATAGAAGTGATAATATACGGCCCCAACCAATGTACTTTGAGCTTACCTGGATGGCATAAGAGCTTTGAGTCATAAATAAGTACCATTTTTCCAATCTCAAACTTCTTATCCCTTGTGTTTTTGTCATGCCATACCTTTTTTTCTGGCCTTTTCCTACTTCTGACTCCATCATGTTATGGCTCAACACTCATCCAGTTAAATCATCTTTTTGATACGCTCTTCTAAAACTTGTTCATCAGCTAGACCTCCTATGCGTGCACAATGTGCAAAAGAAGGTAACATAAATTCTATAGGGAGAACAACTTCCGTGCCAAACACCAACTAAAATGGTGTAGCCTTGTTCGATCTCTTGTAAGTTGTTCTATATTCCCAAAGCAAAACTGACACTTTATCATCCCAATCCTTTCTTCCAACATCACAAATTTTTTGTCAAAGTCTAGCTCAAAATATTTTTGAAGGCCTCAGCATTTCATTTTTCTTGAGGATGGTAGGTTGTAGTTTTATGGTGTGTAACCATAAACTCATCTAATAGGATCCTGATTGTCTCATTCAAAAATTGTGTACCTCTATCACTTGTCAAGCTTAAAGGAAATCTATATCATGTAAGAACATTCTCCAATATAAACCTAGTTGTTGTAGTTGTTGTACAGTCCTTTTTAGGTGTTCCTTCTACCCACCGTGTGAGATAATATGTGCAAGTAATGATATAGTGCAATCCAGTCCTGCGCGCAGCTAGTGAAATAGGTCCTACAAAGTCAATGGCCCATTTATCAAACAGTTTGGCACTAGTAATCGGTCTCAAAGGCATCTCATCTCTTTGCCCTAGTTTTCCTAAGCGCTAACAATGATCACATGCCTGAAAAAATTATTTATAGTCTTTATACAATGTTTCCCACCATAATCCAGCAATTAAAATCTTCTGGGAAGTCGCATCACCTATATAATGGCCTCCTGCAATACCACCACAAACTTTTTCCATGATATCCTTATGCTCATGCTCTAATACACAATGGCATAGTACTTCATCTCTACCTAACTTGTAGAGGTCACCACTAATTAACATAAATTGTGTCACACATATAGCAAGATGCTTATTTTCTAATGCTTTCATTCCTTCTGGTGTCATACCTATTCGTAGAAAGACAACAATGTCCTCTAATTCCATGGTCGCACACGTTATGACCTAGATAATTGTGCATCTGCCTGTAGAAACAAAAATTAGGTCACACTCCCCTTGGTCCCTCGTTAAGTAATCACCTTGAACATACTCACCTAACCATGACCCCTTTCACCCCACTCTAATATTAATTTAATTAATTTAATTAAACTAATTCATGATCTCATAATATTTATTATTTAAGTATCCTAATTGAGATAATGCCCACACCACCACCTCACCTAGCCATCTCACCCTAAGACCTATTCTTAGTATGTTGCCATAACTAACTAAGACCTACCTAAACCCTAAACATCAAATCCTACATTCCCTCTAACCACATTCCCACCTGTTGGAAAGGAAGCTTCCATTCTAATCCGTGGAGGGAAAACTAACAAGATCCAAGAAATCAAGTGGATCTACCTAGTTTAGTAAACCTAGGAAATCCCACCCTAGCCAATGCCAATCACCCTAAACCACCGCCGGTCAACCCATAGCTATTTTTTATTACCATTTATTCCCCAAAACAACCTTATTTCAAGGTTGGCACATTTTGTTAGGGTAAGAGACAAAACCAAAGCTACATGCAAGCAGAACCAACTATTCATACATGCATCAGAGCATCCTAGCCAAAAGGAAGATCTCATGATTAGTTGTGGATCAAGAATTCATACACGCACAACAACCTTCAACTAGCCTTTTAACATGTATTCCTCCTAGCCCTTTACCCTTATTTTTTTCGTCAATATTCAAATAAATGCTCCAAGAATTAGGTGAAACATTTTGGCACGCCCGGTGGGTCCTATTCGGGGTTCCTTGCATTTCTTCATTTCTAGGTGAAAATTTGCATGTTTGTTTCCTTTCTAAAAGGTTATCACATTAAATTTCTCCCTTGTAATCTTCTTCTCTTTCTATTGTCTCAAAGAAATCATGTTTTGGTGATATAAAAATAATTCTTCTTTTCTTTCATTAGTATTGCATTAGTGAAAGATCATACTTTCTCTTGTTCATATCTTTGTGTCATTGAATTCAATATAAAATTTGGGCTTAAAATCAACTGCATTTCATTCTACTTTTCTGCATTAGCTCACACTAAATGAGGGAAACCTATATGCTGGAATTCATTCCCAGCTGATGGTTGACAAATGAATCATAGAAAAGTACTTTCTTTCTCTTTCTCTCTCTCTCTAAGTCTTATCCAAACACCACAAAATTGAAAATACATACATCCTTAAACAACATATCTCCTAGAATAAGTTGTAGGTGATCACATGATCACAGCACAGTGGACACCTAGCTCGTTACTTCTATCGATTCATTATATCAAAGGATAGCCTGCCCCCACCATAATATACCTAAAACCTCTCCCTTTAGATATCTTTCTTCGTAGGAAGCCTTCCTCACCAAAAACTCTATTCTAAAGTTCATGAGTCAGTCCTTAATAACATAAGTTGAAAAAACATGATATAAAAATCACTCTTAGGATCATATTTTTCTTAGTTTTTCTTCTTGGCTTACGTTTTGAGGTGAGAGAACACGTTCTTTCATATTTGTATTTTTCCTTGCACGTTCCTCATCATAGTTGGTGTATTCCAACTTTGTCTGAGTGTGCTTGGACCCTATTTTCATCATTATCAGGATTCTAGGTTTGATTCTACATTTGATTTTAAATCACAACCACCCTTTCATCATCTTCATTTCAATTTCACAGTAACCGGTGCCGGTCCAGCAACCATCATTGGTTACCCTCTAACCATCATTAGTTTTACCCAACTGACATCAGTTTACTGTTCTTTTGATTAACCTACCCAAAAGGACACCTACTTCACCTTCTTTGTTATTCATAGTCTCTGTGACTCTCATCATCTTCTTTGTCCTGATAAAAACCATCTGTAGCCTGGCAGATTATTAGCCTTTTTCCTTCTTTTGGCAAACTGTTATTTTCCCCAGTGACCGACTGCGGTTAGATTTGACTGATCATGGTTACCTCTGACTAACATTAGTTTACCCAAATAAGCATTGGTTAGCTTGTGTAGTTTTCCATCTGACATTTTTACCCCAATCCACCTACCACTACCTATTTTTCCCCATTTCTATTGTATTTCCTATGTCATTTACAAAAATCAGTCCTACCAGATCAGCACTTGTTCAGATAGTGTTGACTCGTCACCAATCAAATGCCCTCATATTCCATGCTAGTCATCAACCACTCCCACCTAGTCCTTCACCACCCTCCATTATATCACCCATGGAGCCTATTCAACCTATCTCTATCACCACAGGTGATGAGGAGTTTGCACGAATCCTTGATCAGAACCCTACCACCTTATAGTTCTATCTTTCCCACTCATCCACTCGAGATGCCTCAGGTCAGTTGATATATGGCATGCCCATATATATCCTCCCGACACTCGTTCCTACTTCTATGTCAGCCCCTTCTGGCTCTACTCTACCTGCACCTGCCTTGCCCCCAGAAGTTTCACAGCTAGGCCCTATACCTACTATGACCGCCACATCTGCCACATCTATTGCACCCGTTACATCCACTATACCTTCGCTAACCACCCAGAACCTAACCTCATCCGTGCCTACTATCTCACATATACCCATAGCAACATAACCACCCCCGGTGTTGATGACCCCTACCCCATTTCAAAATAGTGTCCTTTCTATTCCATAGTCCTTAGTCCCCATCGCTACTAGAGTCACCTTGACCCTTCCACCTCCATATATGTACTATCAATAGCCTCCCTATTTCATCTATCATTCATTATGGGTATGTACCCCCTATCTCACTCCCTCATTCTCAACCTTCCTATACGGCATCGCCATATACTGGAATTTCACCTCCATCATATGCCCAACACCAACCCTCTTACGCTACAAGAGGTACCCATCCATCACCACCTACCAATGACCTAATCAAGTTAATGATGGACAAGATGCAAACATTAGAGGCATCGGTTTCTAGCTCCCACAATACTCTCACCTACGATGAGATTTGTAATGAGCCCATACAACCCTCCATTCCTATTCGTCCATATCCCTGTACATTGGGAAATGCTTAAATTTAACTGCTTCAACAGCAAAGAGGACCCGCAACAACATTTGTGGTCTTTCAAACATGGGTGCTATCTGATCGCCCATGATGATGTTTTCCATCTGAGGACCTTTCCCATGTCTCTGACCAGGCCCACATTGGAATGGTATAGTGGGTTACCTAGAAATTCTATCTTCTCATTTAATCAGGTAGCCCAAGCCTTCTTGGATCACTTCTCCATCAATGTTGTTAATAAGGTTACCATGACTAACCTCTACTCTATGCATCAGTATGATGATGAATCTATCGCAGATTTTGTCACTCATTGGCATAGCTTGATTAATCAACTCACGTTCTAATTACCACAAACTGAACTCATAGATCTCTTCACGCGGGCTTGTGCTAGACATATTTCACCAACCCTACAAGGACATACTTTCTTAACCTTCGATGAGGCATTCACCATGGAATGAAAGCTAGATATTTGGGCCATCGAAGAAAAGAAAATCCAACTAAGAAATAAGAACATGACATTCAAGTGAAATGATACATCTTATTCTTAAAAACCACAAAATAATTATTCAAAATCCAAGGGAACTGCTAACGCAGTGGTACTCAAGGCTGACCCAGTGCATCCATCAAATCAAGCTAAGCCCTCATCTAATCTTTCACCTATCCAAACTTTTCAATTCAGATGAGAACAATGGAAATAAACCCCAATTAGGGAGCCTTATTCTTCTATTTTAGAAAATCTCATTAAATTTGGGGCCATCACCCTTCCTCCCATAAAACCTCACATTGGTTTTGATCCTGCTTGCCCCACACCTGTGTGGTACAAAGAGCATGACTTCTGCAATTATCATCAGGTAAAACATCATACTGACGGAAATTGCATCACTTTCAAGAACATTTTCTAAGAAATGTTCGAGAATGGTGAGTTAGTCTTAGATAATCCAAATGCACCTGCCAACCCAAATCTACACATCTTTAAGAAACCATTTTCTAATCATGCCCCTTCTTCTAATCAAACTGGAGAGACCTCAACTAATGATAGTCATACCCACGAGGCCCATGCTATTTTTGGTGATGCACCAGTTGCTTCCCAATTACCTCATATTCCTTCCATAGAGGAAATATTAGCCTGAAGTCCTACACCTACACAAGAACCCACTTCACCTATTCCTCCACCCACAAAGGAACACCCTTCATCTCCTCCCTCACTTGTGAAGGAGCCTTCTATTAACATCAAGACCACTTTGCCTTTAGCTTCTCCACCTAGAGAGTCATTACCCAAACTACTTCTTCGACCCATAGGAGACGTTTGTTCATATCCTCCACCCATAGAGGAGCACCCATCATCTCCTCCACCTATCAAATATCTAGTAGAAATGCCATTACCTCTAGATGACCATTCTCCATCAACCACCCAAAATCCTGCTGAATTACTTTCGGCTCTCTTACCCATAGAGGCTGAAGCTAGCAATTTCCCTGTTTCTAAAACACATTTTAAGGGAATCACCATTAGATCCACATCAACCTCACCCATAACAATGACATTCTCACACCTAGCTGATCACTTGGATTATGTGGATAGAGCCTTTGGGAGCGTCTTCTACTTCCTATCTCAACATAAATGCAAATGTCACTCACTGACACTTCCACTATCTATCCAAAATTGTTTCGGTTGATCGAACCAAACACTACCATGACTATAAATTCTCCCATGATACCACTCATGGCTCAACTCACACCTCTACCCATAACCCAACATGCCTGTACATCCAAACCCACACCTACATCATCTTCCTTTCCTAAATCTATTACTACTTTA
Organism: Taxus chinensis; assembly: GCA_019776745.2. Taxonomy (NCBI): domain Eukaryota; kingdom Viridiplantae; phylum Streptophyta; class Pinopsida; order Cupressales; family Taxaceae; genus Taxus; species Taxus chinensis. Next base: position 812,574,406 of record CM034151.1, read on the forward strand.
GGGGTCATCCCAACGGCTAGTCTTACTCATCCACCCATCAAATTAGATCTAGCTACATCCTCCAAAACTAACACTAAAACTCAACCCAACCCCTAAACAGAAGAACCAATCTCCTAGGTCTCATACCAACAACCTCTCCAACCACACCCTCATCACCTTCACCTCTTCTTGTCCATCTTAGGACCTCACCCCTTGACCCTGGCTAAGAAACCTCCACCCGCTATTGGTAAACCCAGAATGCAACAACCCATTTCTCCCTCACATACCTCTAAAATACCCAAGCACCCCACACAACCTCCGCCCACACATGTAACATTTTTACCACCCATACCTCCCATGCCATCAATAACTTCTTCACTACCCATGACACTTTCTTCCCTTTCCCTCACACCTCCGACACAACCTACTCTACCTACCTCCACAACACATCGATTACCCCCATGGGTAACCCACCCTCTTCCACCATCCACTTTTCCCTCTACATCTCATATGCTCGTAACACCTATACCCAAGAAGGTGCAACCTAAAGGTAGAAATCTGCTACCCTCCAATAAGGTAGTTAAACCCGCCACACACTCTATTTCCAGTTCATCTACCATGCCTTTACCCAAGTAGACAAGACCAATACCTAAGACCACACCAGCACCTAAGACCATAGCTCGAACCACTCCCCTTCTTGCAAATAATCTTCCTATACAATTAGCCACACCTACACCCAAACCCACATTCACCTCCCATTATGATCCACTAGCGGGATCTTATGCCAAAATCTTAACCAACCTCCTTGAAACTTTTGTCATCACATTACTACCTCTTAGACCTTATGACCCACTCAAACTCAAACCAAAAGGGTTTGACGAAAAAAAAAATTTCACCTACTATCGTGTGCCAGGACATGATGTAGAAAACTTTAAGGCTTTGAAAACCGCTCTTGTCCAGTTGTGTCCTCCTTAAGAAAACTTTGATGATGATGATCTTCTTGACGAGGACCCCATTTCACCAGCACCCATTTCCATAATTCTTTCCCCATTACCTACTATGCAACCAAAATCTCTACCCCCACAACTCTTAGATCCACCCCCGAGATTCAAAATTAACATGGTTTGTATCAAAGAACTCACCAAACCTCCACCCAAATGTTAGTGTGCCCAGCTCATTTTACAAGGTTCCTTCCCACCTCTTGGCTTCTTCCCTTCTTTTCAGTACACCTTTCATGGCTCACCTACTTCACCCACCTCTCCACCTCAAATCAACATGATCCACATTACTACCCGCGCTTAGAAAGACAAAGGAAAATAAAAGGAAACTAACCCACCAACCAAACCTATACCCAACATACCATCTGCACCCACACCTAAAGTCACTATCAGTGGCCCCAAATATCTTATTTCTAATAAGGTTACACATCACGTGATGCTCAAACAATTACACCAATCTTTCCTCAAAATGTCCCTATATGACCTCATCCAAACCTCTTAATCCCATCGCCAAGATCTCATGGAGGTTCTTTAGTCCATTGAGGTTTCACCCAATGACCCTACACCCGTAGCCTCCATTATTACGCCTCATCATGTAGCCTCTCTCACCAAAATACCACCTTCTTCTACACCACCTACTCACCAAGTAGCCACCCTTATCTTCTCAGATGAAGAGATTGCACCACACCAAACCGATGACCCTGATCCACCACTTTTCATCTCCGTCCATATTGATAATATACATGTACGACATGTTATGATCGATGGAGGTGCACTAGTATTAACATCATCTCCTCCCATGCATCCACTCAAATGTGCATACCTGAAAATTACATGCATAAAAATCCTGTCATGTTGCGTTCATTTAATGACACTATCACTTCTACACTTAGCACCATCATCCTCCATGTTCACATGGGCCCCTATACTATTGCAGAGTTATTTTACATCTTGGAGGGGGAATTTCAATATAACTTGTTGCTTGGTAGACCCTGGATTCGTGTCATGGGTTGTGTTCCTTCCACTTTGAACCGTTATTTAAAGTTTGAGCATGAAGGACACACCTATAGCATTCCAGCTGACCCATCACCTTTCAAAACCTGTAACATGCTTTACCAACCCAATGATGTGCTTATACCCATTACAACATCTACCTCTATGAACACCTCCTCTTCACCTACACCTCCAATCACCAGTGCCACCGCTACCTCAACCATACCTATATCCTCCATTCCTATTGCTTTCATGACCTCCACGGCTGACCAATCTACCTCCCAATCAGTGGGCTCCACCTCCGATCCAACCTCCAACACATCGTCTATTCTAGCTACCCACATATCAACCACTGAACCCTTGGAAGGTGTTTTTCAACGCCTCACTCTAGGGGAGTATCACCTATATAATGTCAACACATTCCACACTCCACAAGAGTATGGAAGCCTTCACCAACACCCTAACTATGATCACTACATAAAAGAGTGCCTCCTTTATGGTCCTCCCCACCTTTGCACCAATCTCACCTATGGGGGACTTGATACTTCCACTCATATACCTGAACCACCATCACAAACTCACCCCTTTTTCTGACCTCCAGTCACTTACCAATTGCCACTTCGCCCACACATTCCTACACCGATGTGCATGGAAGGGTTTTGGTTTTGGTTTTTATGAGCAAGGTCGTCACATTGTTATTCCATGTACTACCCACAAACATAATGACCATAGTGGTATCGGCTTTGCTAAACCACCTACCAAGAAGGCTCTTATTGAACTCATTGAGGACATTAACCCTACTCCACCTTCTTCACCACCATCACCACCTATAGTGACAGATTCAAATCCATTCCCCCTAACATTTTTTTCATAAACACCATTTCCTTGGGGCCTCTGACTTATCAACACAAGAGTAAGGCTCCTTCTTCTCTTCCCTTCCTATATCTTGAAATGATTGATGATGATACACCTTCTATTAACATCATTCAATGTTAGGAAGATGAATCTATACTCACCCACCTTCGTGTAAAATACTCATATATTCATTGGTCATTACCATCTGAGACGTAAACCATGTTGAATGAATCAACTATTGAAATCAACATCCATACTCAGGATGACCCACACATTCTAAAGATCATCCAATCTTTAGATACTTCTGAATAGGAAGCCATCACTTCTTTTCTCAAAAAACATAACCATGTGTTTCTTGGTCTTACGCTGACATACCTGGTATTGACCCAACCATAGTGGTCCACAATATCGTAACCATTCCTGATACCAAACCCGTAAAACAAAAGCTGAGGAAAATGCACCCTCGCATTGCTCTTCTAGTCAAAGAAGAACTTCAGTGCCTTCTTTCCGTTTCCTTCATCTTACCCATTGATTATCCTCAATGGATTTCTAACATTATCCCTGTCACTAAGGTGACAGGGGGACTTCGCATTTGCACATATTTTCATGAACTCAACGTAGCTTGCCCCAAAGATGACTTTCCTCTACCCGGTATTGACCAACTAGTTGACCTTACCGCTGGTCATGAGATGCTATCACTCATGGATGGTTTCTTGGTTATAATCAAATATTACTTTCCCCAGAGGATTAACACAAAATTGCATTCATCACCCCTTGGGGGACCTTTTGCTATCTAGTCATGCCTTTTGGCCTTAAAAATGTTAGTGCCACATATCAGTGGGCTATGACTTACATCTTTCATGACATCATGCACCATATATTGGAAGATTACATAGAAAATCTCCTTTCCAAATCTAAATGTCACTCCAAACACCTCTCCATCCTAAAAACCATCTTTGACCACCTCATTAAGTATTGTGTTCACCTTCATCCCAAGAAGTGTGTCTTTGCGGTTCTCTCAGGAAAGCTCCTGGGATTTATCATTTCCTTATGTGGTATAGAGGTCGACCCTGCTAAAGTCAAGGCTATTCTTGAAATTCCTCTACCCAATAATCTACAGACAACTCCATATCCTGCAAGGTAAGTTTCAGTCTATTCGTCATTTCATTTTGCAACTTTCTGATCAATGTCAACCATTTCACCATCTTCTCAAAAAGGATGTTTCCTTTAAATGGGATGATGACTGCCACAAAGCTTTTGATGCCTTAAAACAATACCTTCTCCAACCACCCATACTCATTCCACCTAAAGATGATCAACCCTTTTACCTATACATCTCAGAAACTTATCACTCCTTAGGGGCCATGCTCGCTCATCATGATGAACAACATAGGGAGAAAGTGGTTTATTACATAAGTCATAATCTTACATAGAAATGAAACCCGATACACCCATGCCAAAAAACTTTTCTTAGCCTTAGTTTTTGTTGCCACTAAAATCTGCCATTACCTACTCAACCACAAAACCTATGTTGTGACCAACACCAACGCCTTACACTTATTGTATGCCAAACCTTACCAAAATCAATGGGCTGCACGTTGGCTTATGCTTCTGGCCAACCTCAACCTCAAATTCATCCATCAAAATTCCATCAAGGGCCAAGCCATCACTGACCAATTGTCTGACGCTCCTATTTCCAGAGATTAAACCTCTAACTTTGACTTTCCAGATGAGTCAATTACTACCCTTTCCCTAGACGAACCCGCTTACCAAATGACACTCTTCTTCGATGGTTCCAAGTGTCAGTGTGGGGGTGGGGCTAGTGTTATCCTCATTCTAATTGATGGTGAACCCATGCCTTTGTCTTTCAAACTTGATTTTGATTGTACAAACAATATTGTTGAATACGAAGCACTCGTATTGGGTCTCCAAGATGCTTACACCTTAGATGTTAAGTCAATCAACATCTTTGGTGATTCTCAATTGGTCATAAACTAGGTCAACGGTATATACCAGTGTCGTAATGAGATACTTCAAAAGTATAAGCAACATGTGGACATACTTTTGACCACCTTTGACCATTACAGCCCTTCAAACCCTCCCACATTCTACCAATAAATTTGTAGATACCATGGCCTGCTTGGCTTCTCAGATACCCACTTCGCCCACTGACTCTAAAATATTTGTCACCATATAAAGACTCCAATCACCCTCTTATTTACCTCGTGAATTTTACTCTATCAGAACCACCACTCCCGACCCGTGTGACCTTTGGTATAAACAATACTTAGACTATATTTCCCTCTACATCTTGCCTCCTGACCGCACTCAGTAATGGAAAACATGCCTTTCTTAAAGGGGTCTCTCATTATGTCATCATGGGTGGCCTCCTCTATAAGTGTGGCTTTGATGGTATTCTCTTACGATGCCTGACAATTTCTTAAATTCCCTATACCATTAAGGAAGTTCATGATGGCATATGTGGAGGTCACTTTAGTGGTCTTGCGGTTGCTAAGCGCATCCTTCGCCTAGGCTATTACTGGCTGACCCTTAACCATGATTGTTGCGACTACGTTAAGGATTTTGTAAAATTCCAACAACATGCCAATCTTCATCATACACCTAGTCATGCCTTACAGGTCACCCGTGACCTTTGGCCCTTCTCTCAATGGGGTTTTGATCTTATCAGAGATATCAATCCCCATTCTTCCCAAAGACATCAATGGATAATAATTGCTACCGAATATTACACCAAATGGGATGAAGCCATACCTCTCATCTCCAAAAAATCTGAGAAAATATGTGATTTCATCAATCATCACATTATTTGTTGCTTTGGCTTTCCACATTGCCTCATCACTGATAATGGAAAACAATTCAAAAATAAAACCTTGCGGAAACTTTGCAATGCCTTTGTCATTTAGCTAAGTTTCTCGTCACCATATTACCCACAAACTAATGGCCAAGCCAAATCCACTAATAAAACCCTGAACAAAATTCTCATGAAAGTGGTTAACGATACTGGGAAGGATTGGCATACGCATATTCCTTTCTCCCTGTGGGCATACCACACTAGTATTTGCACTTCCACTGCTGCCACACCTTTTTCTCTGGTCTATGGTATAGAGTTTGTTCTACCTCTTAAAGTCTATATTCCATCACTTTGTATTTCTCTCCATGACATGCTCAATGATGATGAATTTCATCAGGACCATTCAGTACAACTTGAGTTATTAGATGAACACCGTCTTAATGTTCTTGACCATCTCCAAGTCTACCAAAAACATATCAAACATGCCTATGACAAACGTGTCCATGAATGAACCTTCCAAGTTGGTGCTCTTGTCCTAAAGGAAAATCAACATGTAACCAAAGCAAGAAAAAAGTAAATGGGGAAAATTTTGCTCCTAATTAGCTTGACCATACATCGTGACTCATGCTTATGGATCAGGTGCAAAAAATTTATCTTCACTAGATGGTAAACCCAAACCTGAACCCCTTAATGCCTTGCATCTTCGACCATTCTACTATTGACTTTTAGTCATACCTCACCTTTTGCCTCTTTTCATTCTCATCCCTTGAGTACATTTCACTTCCCTCCTTTCACTATGCCATCCCTAATGATTAAACAAGAATCATGTGTGTACTCGTCACTATTTTACCATCTCTTAAATATGTGTACCCACGGCTCTACACATGGCATGATTCTCATGGATACTTTTTTTCTACTTTCATATGAGATCCCATGTTCCTTTCACCTTGCTTTATGAACAAGAATCTGATTCTTCACCTTATTCTTGTCTGTGACTTGAAATCCCTCACATGGGATCCAACTCCTTGAGTCAAACTTACAATAAAAGGATGACTCCCTCAAAAAGGACATCTTTCTCTCTACATTGCCACTATAAATAGGTCACTCCCTCGAAGGATAGCTATGTAAATCCTGCTTCAAAAAAGAGAGAGAGAGAGAATCCTAAACTTCCCGTAATGATCAGCTTCACGAAGACCTCAGGGAGATAATTTCCTCATCCCATATAGACTTCTCACATCAATCAGTCTATCTCAAATACAAGTCAAAACAGAAAACCTTTTATTCATGGACTTTCTCATTGTGATCTTGGATCTCTTACCAAAAGGCATGCTACCTAATACCATATAACCTAAACATTTTTCACCTTCTCACCATTGCACCTTCATTTCCTACCACCTCAAGGGACCTGCTAGAACCATGACATTTGGTGATCATGTAACTATTCTTCACCTTTAGAATAATCAATCATGTAATTTCTTTAGGGTCTTACATTCACCAGCCTATCTACGATATGATCCATTCATTATGATCCTCACCAATCAAGTGGCTCTCTTGCCTCCTTTTATCTTTTAAATTTATTCATTACGTATTGATCATCCTATACAGGACTAGACCTTGACACTTATCTCTGGGATATTTTCCTCTTTTTCCACAATCAACTTAACATCACCCATACCAATGTGCCCATAGTTCAACCATACCTAAAGAACCTAGACTCAATCATGCCTATCACCTACCAACCCATTCTCATACCTCCTTATATTTTCCCTAGCTTATAGGAGAACTACATTTGCCTAAGGTCCCTTTTTGTCAAGACTATGTAGGTAGTACTCTAAGGGCATGGGGCCCTTAGAAGTTAGCTCGGGCACTCACTACCCTAACCAATTCCCTCTCCCCCTTTCCTAGTCACATTCTACCCTAGTTAGTTTCCTTTTTATATCAATAATTGGAAATTAAACCAAACAAACAACAATTGCTTCACATCTTTATCATCATCATTCATATATTCATTATATCTACTATTTTTTTACCATTATCATACATTTTACTACAAAACATCTTAATGTGACCCATATCATCATTAATTTCACAAATTAATGAATTAAAAACTCAACCATACCTAAAAAAACCTAAACTTCATCATACTTAAATCAACCTAACTCAATCCATGCCTATGACCGTACTTAATCCATGCCTATAACTTGACTCCATCCATGCCTATGACCTAAATCAATCCATGCCTATGACCTTACTCAATCCATGCCTATAACCTGACTCCATCCATGCCTATGACCCTGACTCGATCCATGCATAAACCAAAAACATGACTCGATCCATACCTATGACCTTGCTCTACCATGCCTACACAACTTAGTTACCATCACATATACAAATCAAAATAGCAAGTTAAACATAACCATGTACACATCATGCCATAATCACCATCATCTCTATAAATAAAATCATCTAAACATGTGTCTCCATATACATGACTCCTTAAATATCTTTGGCACACAGGCATGTAACACCCTGAACTGTTGTTACTTCCTCCTGAGCATACAAGTGTTGATATGTGATTTCTTTTGTAAAAAAGGATGTGTTCCTTTGATTGAGAAGTCATGCTTGATATGGACTGTATCTTCTTTAAAATTACAGATCTTTGACTGAGTCGGAATATAATTGGACTCTTTTATTTCTTTCATTTTACACCTAAGTTTAATCTGATCTCGGAATGAATTGTGGATTTATCCATCTATAAGACCCAGCCTTGGATCAGTGTCATTGATCCAAGTAATGCTTTAAGGTTTATTCGGGATGAACTAAAATTATAGACCTTTCGCAGGTTTCAAGGTCTGAATGCGTTGAATAAACTGTTCCGAATTCTAACTCAGGCTGATCGTGTTCAATGAATTGGTTCCCGATATCGTAATATCAGGAAGGTCTTGATCGTGGACCAGGTAATAATTCAGATACATTTAATTCACTAGCCTATTGGCAGTGCAGGAGTGAATCCTGTTCGTGAATGTATGTTGTAGGTTCTTTTTCTGAGCATTTGAAATGTTAGACCTAAACTGGATTTATTAAGGTTAGTAACCTAAAACTAAACTATTATCTAAGGGTTAGATTAGTGTTAATCTAACCTAGGCCTAAGCTATAAGCTATATGTTCTAAGTTAGTAACTTTGTGCTATGGAGGTTATACTAAGTCACATCTTAAATCCTAACCTATGTTACTAACCTAACTAATGGACAAGGAAGAAAGGGGACCTATGGAAGGGTGCGAGCCATGGGGCGGTAGTTTCTATGGCATTAAATAGGTAGATAAGCATGAAGGACAGATGAGATGGTAGAAGTTTTTAACGGCTAGCAAGAGCCGACGTGGCAAGTCAGCAAAGTTAGATATGGTCTTTGAATTTCATTTGTCCATCGCCAACTATGGCGGTCGGGTGGCAAATGGAGATTAAGCGGGAAATTAGGAGTAAATGCAATTAATGAGCTCGGTCTTCGAGCTCGGGTTTCACGGGAAGGCATGTAAAATGGAAAACTAAGTTTGTTTGGTTTTGCATGCGCTCCGGTTTTCCCTCTGTCTGATCACTGGTTCTTCGCACCAGTATTCTTGGAGTTGAATGGCAAATATGAGTGTAACTCGCTCTTTTCTCTGGCAAGGAAAATTTATAAGTCATGGAAATAACAAATTTTTGTTGGTGAAGCTAACTTGGAAAAAGAGGAGAAGGCTCGAGCTCTTGCAGTGGTCCTTCTTTAGATTTTTAAGCAAATAAACCAGGCATGTTAGGCCTAACCTTTAAAAATATTGCTCTCTTTCAAATGATTTCATTAGAACAACTTTGTTCAGATGATTTTTGGATTCAGATGGTTTTTATGGTAGCTTTGTGCGATTTTATTACTGTATCTTCTTGCTGGTTCGATTTTTTCAATCTAACCCTTGGTGGGGTGTGTATTGTGTTTCAAACTGTTGCACTATCTCGTTGTGTTTTGCATTCCGGATAAAGTTTATGAAATGCATGCAAAGAAGGTATACTAAACCTGCTCTTTGAGAGCCCATGAATTATTTTCTTGTTGGGTTCAGGCTACAGTTGATACTTGTCGGAAAGGATACTATTGGACTTTTGTTTGAATGTTCAGTATAATTCGACTTCTTTGTAAGTTCTGTCGTGGTTATTATAGGTGGTGGTTACTGAATCTTGTTGGGTTTCGCTATGATAATTAAATTTATTTGTGGGCGGATAACTTGTTGTGTTTACAATATTTCAGTGCGACCTTGTAGAAGTTGTTTCCCCCCCCCTTGTGTTGCGATTATGGGATTCAACCCGTTGATAGTTTGCAATATATTTATTTATATACAAAATGACTCTATGGAGTCCATCCTGAACTAGGCCCTAGGTTCATTGGCCCCTGTACTCTCCACACTATGTGTGCGGGATCTACTCCTCTCAATCGATGCCTATTGTGCTCTGTACTCGACATATGATAAGACATAAATCCTTGATATACCCGTTGCCATCAAATGATCTTATCTTGGCCTCTGTAGAAGTGGGCCGTGAATACCATACTTTTTCAACCTCTGAATGAGTTCAGATGTCAATACGGTATGTTATGTTTCCTTTCTGAATAATTCTAGTTAAATGTGGTTGTGCATGTTGCGTGGATTTCGTATGAATATCTCTGCATAGTCATAGGGAAACATCATTTGCTTTAATGTTAATGAGTCTCTTGTTGACTGCGATAAAAGAGAAGTTCTTTTGATTTCGACCTTGGATCTAAAGCCTTACAGTGTTAGTAGGGATTAGAATGAGCTGTATGTTGCTGAGAGGGATTGTTGTCGTGTTTGAGCGTGATTACGTCTTTGTTGTTGAGGTTTTCTTGTCTTGTGCTTGACTGAGATAATGAGTTAACAGTTGTGCCTTGACAAGCGATTGCGCTAGTTATTTTCTCATTCCTATAATAATATGGAAGGTTATGTGGAGTCTATTTAGGATAGAATACTCATCACTGCCTTGGCGGGAGAGCTGCTGTACTGCTAGTAAGCTACAGGATATTGTTTAATTTTAAATTTTAACCAAACTGTGATGCTTCTGGTGGTCTCGTCTGATTTATTTGCATGTGTTTAAGGTGAATGCTTTGCTCTTGGAGAGATGGTACAGTCATGAGCTAGTTCTGAGGGAAATATGTATGATTTGTTTTATTTCTCTTCTGTTGTAAAGTATAAGTTGATATAATTTTTATCTAACTTTTGGAATTGTTCTAACATGATGATGGAATCATGAAAGGTTATGATATTCATTTAATATGTTGAATATATTAGTCCGTCTGATGTTGCCGTCCTTGGGATTCATATGGATAGTTGTTTAGATGTATTTGTCTTCTTGGTCACTAACGTTTTGATGAAATATGTTTACTTGTTTGGTGAAATGATCTCATTTAAACAGGTTGTTTAATGAAAACAGTTGGTGGATTGCAATTGTTTTAAGAGTTCGTTCTTATCATGCTCAGTTCATCGAACTAACCCATGTTGACAATTTTTGCAGATGGTTGCCGTAAGTGGTAAAAGCACGCAGATCTGATAGGATGTTTAGATTGTTTAATTTGGTTTTATGATGAATTACAACTTGATTCTCTAAATGTACTATATGAGGAAAGATGTTCTTTTTCCATTGAGTATTGTATCAAGTATGTTGAATGCATAAAATGTCTTTGATTAGTTCTGAAAGGAATGGAAATAGATATTTGATACTTATATGTTTGTATTCGTATCTTGATAGTTTGACCTTCTTCGGTTCAAATGATCTTAAGAGCATTGTTATTATTGTATAATTTGGAGACTTTTGTGATTATCAATGTAAGCTTGCAAGAATATGTGACTGAATACTTATGATTGTTTAGCAGTTCTAGTATGTTCTATCTAAAGCTAAATTGAAATTTAGATCACTGTCTTCTGGAAGCTAGGGTAAAAATAAACCTAAGCAGGACGCTAAACAAGCTGAATTAAAATATTAATTCCTAGTCTTGATTAAGCCAGGACAACGTTTAATTGGATTCTTAATCATTATATCTTGATACTATTAAGTAAGATATAAATTCAGTTATGGGAACTGATATAAACCTAAAAAGGGTTTGGTTAGCAATCTCATGTGAAGGATGGGAGTAATTGTCCAATTTCGTTGATTTAGAATTATGTATATTCTATGAACTCCTTGATGGGACCTCTAGTCTTAATAACTTCTCTTGTGTATTGGGTTTTATTAAGAAAGTTCATTCTAAGGTGAGGAACCCAGGGACTGGGAAAGACTACCCTTAAAGGGAGCGTCTTATGGTATAATTTAACTCAACGTATGTAACACTTTTTAATAAGTAGATCTTTTCGAGGCGGATTTAAAGGTTGACGGCACAAGTCAACTGCAAGGTTGTACCTTCAAGAAGATTAGGATCTTCTCGAAGATACAACAATGCAGATGACTTATGACGACACCCTTTGCATTGATCGTTAAGATTTACACCTTAAACTCGAACAAGTTACTCTGGGACCGATTAGGAATGTGGTCACGTTATAAGGCTTCCTAGGAGACTCGGGGTATCTTGACACACTAGTTTAACTAGGGTTGACCCAGTCTTGTCATCGTATCCCTAGTCCTCCGGAGCATCCATATAACTTTTTCACCTTACTAATCCGTTTCCGAGTGAATAACTTGGGATAGGAGGGATTGACAGAAGTCAGTATAAAACATTCTACATAACATAGGAATGGGGTGAAGGATGTATTCCAGATTGACGAGTATGCCGTTAAGGAATACAAGAGATAAGAAGTATGTTTCAAATCTTTGGTCAAAGTATCGCAAGCTACTAGATTGCATTGTCCTATGTCACCTAGTCTAAGGAATGTGATTTTAGATGAATATTGGTAATAAATATTCAGATAGATTCTTTAAATAGAGTCACTCTAGTATCCTAGATTAGGGTAAGAGAACCATTAAGAATATTGTAGTATACAGTAAAAGTATTCTATACTCTGAAGAAAAACATGAAGAGATTGGTTAGATTACTGATTCATGTAATGAAGAGATCGGTAATTCACTCTGAGTCATTTATATCTGCATATGGTTATCTATTATGATATTGATTGGCATGGAATGTGTGTTCTAAATTCTGTTTTATTTAGGACCAGGAAGCATCTATGTAAAAAAAATTCCCTTGTTTCTAATGTCTTCAAATGAGGATGTTTACATCTTGTTATCATATCTGAAGGTTACAAAACTTCTCATGTACATCCTAATATGATAAGCACACTTAAATCGGTTTCTATGTTAACAGAAAATGGATATCAACAATAGAGGAATCATCAATGTAACTTAATCATCTCCACCTGAAGGAGTAGCAATGTCACAAACCTATCTCATGAGATCTCTTGCTACCACTGTTCTACACCAAGAGATCATGGCTGACCTCCCTCTACCTCGCCCTAGTAATGGCCCCTGAGGATCCTACCTCTAGAAGCTGGCCTCCAGTACACTAATCAGCCCACCCTGAACTATCCCCTGGACAACACCACACTTTGGGTTGTTGATCTACTCCTCTCAATTTGAGCATGCCTATTGTGTTCAGTACTAGACATATGACAAGACATATATACCCGCTGCCATCTAAACTCAGTAATGATACTAAAAATCTCATCCCACCTATGGTGTCTATTAATCTAGCAGTAGGTACTATCTGTAGTGGTTCCATTGGCCTCTAACCCTGCCCTACTCCTTCCTGAATAACAGGACCATGTCCCTACCCCTGTGGTGGTTCCATCAGCCCCAGAGTCTACGCCTATACCTAGGCTTGAAGGGCCACTATCTGTGCCTATGCAGTGGCCAACTAACCCTACAAAACTATAACATGTCCCTGTGTTGCTGGCCAACTAGCCCTGTATACCTATCACATATACTTATAGGGTGGCTACCTGTACCCACTCTCCATCTCCTCCCTCTCCCCCTAGTGCGGGTACAGGTCCCTGTACTCCATGCTGCCTAAAAAGTGGCTACCTATGCTTGCAGGGTCGTAACCTGTGCCTCAACCCCTATCAAATGTCCCTACACTATGCCCAACTAGGTCACTAGGGTAGTCACCTTCCCCTATAGGGCATCTCTCTATACTATGATAATAGCCAAATCCAACTACCCTGGCCTTGGTGGTACTACTTGTAGCTGTGCAGCCCACCACTGTCTGTACCTGTCTATCACCCTGGCATCATCTATCTATTGGTTGACCAGCTACTCCTCCTACCTAGTTGGCATTGTAGGTTTTGGTGGAGACATAGGCCTCTCCACATCATCTCTCCTATACTGAGGGAAGGGTGGGGGTATATCCTGTGGGAACCCAAAGTTCCATCTAACCCAGTCTACGGGTATCATCTCATGCTCCCCAGCCCGCTGCCCCTCTATCCACCTGTAAATATGTAACCCATCTAGCTCATCCGTTATCTACATGTATGAAGGATAGCCTACATATGGTGTCCAAATAATGTCCACACCTGACAACCCCTCCAGTCATCACCTATAATAGGCTATATCCTGTGTCTCTCTAGCCGCTCGACACTCTCCCATCACTGGCACCTATCGCATGTAGCCCACTCAAACAAAACTAGGCTCAAATTCGGCAGCCCAGGGCATACACACTGGGCACACACACACAATGTTATCATAGGCCCAACAATGTAACAAGAATGTGCAGCACAATCTGAACCACCATAGTCACCCATATGCCCACAACTCCCTATATAGTTGTACCAAGAACACAGGCCCCCATACAAACCAAGTCCTACTCTCCACTATGTCATGTAGGACCCCCATCAGTGACCGTGGGAATCTCCCACCGTCTACATCAGGCAGTGCAAAACAAAAAATTACCTCAATCAAAAGTGCTACCAACCTCTTCTCCTCGGGATAGGCTCAGTACATCACCCCTTAACTCATACTAGTAATAGTGGAATCCTAACAATGTCAGCCCCTCCCCAAACACTAGTAACAATAACTCCTCGGATTCCTCTGAGGAGATTGATTACACCTGTGTACCTGCTATAGGTAGTCACAAGATCCTATAAACATCCTCTAGGGTGTTCGTGATCTCACCATCAGAAAATGGAATTTATTGGTCGTCGAGTCCCATCTATCGAATGAGGGAAACCATCAAACTTACCTCTCGGACTATGTGTCAGTAGCGTCTGACACCAATCAGAGCCACATCTACCACATGGATCCACTCCCCATGTGTCATCTCCCCTCATGTCTCCAAAATAAAGGGAGGTACTCTATCCCTAATCCGTAGCTAGTCCGTGGCCTACATACAACCAATCATATTAATCAAACTTGACCACACTTGCATGTAACCTTGCTTCCCCTCCTACTATACTGCTTACCCTAATTAAATCAACCTTTCACCTATATCTATGCCATAAATCAACACCACCTATCTACCCATGCCTCAGAACCTCACCTATTTGAATTTTTTCTCCCTCGCTTGATTTTCCTTATTCACCCACCTACCCATACCCATAAATTTCCCACTACCTAACTATCCCTACCCCCACCTATCTATCTGTAACCTGTTCATTTTCACTCTTTAAGGTCTTACCTCTTTATCCTACTGATAAGCATCAGCCAGCATCAACCGACCATGGTCCAACACTAACCAACATCAGTCACTGCATCTGTGACCGATACCGGTCCTGACCCACCGATGTCAGCTACTAGCGAACTGACATTTGTCACTTTCGCGGCCACAGACCCACAACGCCCTGCCCTTTTTCTCCCACACTCCTCCTTTCTACCCATTTTCCCCACCTAAACCTACCCAATACCTATTCCCAATCCTCATTTCCCTAAATATACCCTCCCTTGTTTCCCTTTTCTCATTAAACCCCCACATTCAAATTTTAAAAATCTCCCCCCAAAGAAACCTCACAAACCTTCCACCTAATCAGAATAGGTTCTTACCTCATCATGTTGTCATCTACGTGGTGGCACTTCGGGCTGTTATGTAGGTCCACCCAATCCCTCTCCTACCTCTGACATCACTATTCACCCGCTGGCTCAATCAAATCAAATCGATCACCCAATCCAATCACCACGCTCGTCAACCCGCCTCATGACCGATGACCACTCACTCTGTGGCTTGCCAACTCATCTCTCCATGTTTTTTGGTCACTTTCCACCTCGTTCTTCCTCTCTTTTTGTTTTCTCCAATTGGGTAAATGACAAATTATTTTTAAAATGTGGCCCTTTTTCTTTTTATAGCCTACCCAACTTGACCGGTGATGGTTGTACCTTAGACTGACATCGGTCTTATGCCCTAGCCTACCATGGACAGTTTGACCTCAACCAACATCAGTCCTTTGCCCTACCCTACCATGGTCGGTCTGTAGCAAATGGAATTAGTTTATTACAATTGTTGTCAGTTACCCTAATTAGTCTTATTACTACCCATTACCCCTACTTTGTTGGCCTAAATCATTTTTATCTCACCCAGACCTGACTTGAACACTTCACTTTACCCTCTTGACCTCACCATTTCCACCTAACCCCTTCATCATTTGGGGACTCATTATTTAACCCATACCTCAACCCTACCTGTGTCGTAACCTAGCTACTTGGACCTGGAACATTTCTAGTGACCTGTGACCTCATGTGCTTGTTATACCTTGTGACATTGTTACCCATGTTGTTTGACCTAATGACCTTACCTTGTATTTTGTTATGACCATTTATCCTGACCTAACCTTTGGTGTACCGAAACATACTTAAACGTTCCTGCACCTGACCTGCAATGTGTTTTCTGACCATATCCTATACCTTGGATACCAAAATCACCTCAACCTTGTTTGGATAAACCTATCAACCTTAGAAAATTTAGAGTTTGCCTGCTCTTTAACCTGGTATTGTTCTATATTTTATACGTGTGTATACATTTGACTGTTACTACCTTTGACCCTAACCCATTACCTAGATTACCTAATTGGATCTTTACCCCTTTACCCTCCTTACCCACCTTCCTCTTTATCACATTCACCTTTTATCAAACTACTCATCGATTCTACCTTCTGCCTCATCAATTCCTAGTTTGAGGGGGATCACCTTCACCCACACATGGTGTAACCACATCTTATTTTTGTCAATGTCGCTTACCAATACAAGCTACACAACAAAAAGGTGTAAAATGTTGACACCAAAATTGGGTCACACTCCCCTTAGTCCCTCGTTAAGTAATCACCTTGAACATATTTACCTAAGCATGGCCACTTTCACCCTACTCTAATATTAATTTAATTAATTAAATTAAATTAATTCATGATCTCATAATATTTATTATTTAAATATCCTAATTGAGATAATGCCCACACCACCACCTCACCTAGCCATCTCACCCTAAGATCTATTCTTAGTATGTTGTCATACCTAACTAAGACCTACCTAAATCCTAAAAATCAAAGCCTACATTCCCTCTAACCACATTCCTACTTGTTAGAAAGGAAGCTTCCATTCTAATCCGTGGAGGGAAAACTAACAAGATCCAAGAAATCAAGTGGATCTGCCCAGTTTAGTAAACCTATGAAATCCTGCCCTAACTGACACCAGTCACCCTAAACCACCGTTGGTCAACCTGAAATCATCATCGATTACCATTTATTCCCCAAAACAACCTTATTTTTAGGTTGGCACATTTTCTAAGCACAAGAGACAAAACCAGAGCTGCATGCAAGTAGAACCAGCATTCGTACATGTGTTTCACTCAGAATGTTTCGTTCCTTTTAGAAACAGATAAGGGTTGGGGCTAGGAGGAATACCTGTAGAATGTCGAGATGGTGTGCGCGTACCGTAGAAAAAGATCAGGCTGACTGCGAAGAACTCCTTTTTGTCTTGGAAGGACTACCTGCAAAATAAGAACACAAGACCACAAGATTTTAATTAGATAATAAATGAGGAAACTGCCTTGGGCCCAGGAAATATAAAACTTCCTTTCGAAGGTGGTCAGTTCCCCTGCTAATATGAATTAACACAAAAGACTATAAGATATTAATTAAATTGCTTTGTTGAACTGGGTAGGGGAAAGGCTGGTTATTGGTTATAGTCAGTATAACCGATGCCGGTTACTGATAACCGATGGCGGTTACTGATGACCGATATCGGTAGAGTCTAGGATCTGAAGGTTAGTTGTTTTGTGGGGTGGTGGTGTTATTTGGTAGTTGTGTTATTTGTAGGGCTGTATATAGGTGATATTAGGAAATAGGGTGATGAGAGGTAGATGAATGACAGTTAGATGCAATGATACGTTGGGTAGTGGATCCAAGAATGGATTTGTGGGGACATATGATTTAAAAAGTCGAAGAAATGTTATTAAAGAGGACATGCAAGAAGTAACTTACTGATTATTCGCGGAGATGCAGGTCCAAGAGCTCTGATGGCAAAGGCAGAACTGAGGTAGGATGGTCTGGCACACAGCAGATCAAATCAGCTGAGTATCACAGGGCTCTGGTATCCAGTTGCAGTCCTTGGCTTACTCTCCTTGTCTCTTCACTTGTCTCTGCTCGGTCAAGTGAAGATCTGGACTCTCTTGATCACTCCCAAATGATCTCTGTTGATTCAAAAATCCTTCGACCTTGATCCAAAAATGAAATTCCGATCCTTTGTTTTTGGTTTGGGGAGGCCATTTACAGGGAACCGATGGCGGTTACGTAACCGACGGCGGTCGAGTAGGAACCGGCATCGGTAAGGAAAAAGTAGGCTATTTTTAGTAAAATAGCCCACCTTCCCTGCTTTTCTCCCGAGAGATTAGTTGCGGGCTTGGTCAAGTGACTAGAAGGTCGGTTTTGGGTGCGAGAAAGGGGTCATTAGTCATGGGTGTAGGTATAGACCAAGTTTTAGGTCTTAATTAGGTTAGTTTAGGATTAGGGCTAGGTCATGATGAGGTGGCAAAATGAGGTGGTAGGTGAGGTGATGGGGATTTATCAATTACAAGGTAATTAATAAATAATTGTGTAAGGTTTAGGTAATGAGGTTAGGTTGCGAAATGGGATGCGGGTCACAAGGGGTCGTAAGACACGAATTTGGTGTCTACATTAGCCCCTTATTGTCGTGTAGCTTGTGTTGTAAAGCTACGCGGACAATAATATGAAGTGGTTTCTCCTGTTAAGGATATAGGTAATCCCCCTCAAATCTAGCACAGATTGAGCGAACGGGAAATCAGGGATAGGGTTGATAAAGGGTGAATGTTGTAGAGGGGATGGTAAGGTGGTGGGGTAGGTCCAAGGAAGCAGACGCATGTTGAAATGCAATCGTACGACTAGGGTACATGATTTGACTAGCAAACCAGCAATGTATAGGCAAAGGTCGATAGTTTATCCAAACAAGGGTGATATAATCCTGGTATCCAAGGCATAGGAAGTAGCTCCAGGGTATATAACAGGTAAGGTACAGGAACGTTTAGGCGTGTTCGGCAGTACCAAATGGTTGGTTTGGTTGAGATAAACGTCACGGTCTAGGTCTAGGCAAAGTTGGTCGACAGATCAAGTCAAGGACCCTAATCATGCTAAAACACGAACAGGTGAGCTCGATTGAACAAAAGGTACAGGATGGATGGATAAAATAAAACGTTGATTGTGGGTATGGTATTGAAGTGATACGGCCGTGGGTCGGGCCAAGTTGTTAGGTTACAGCCTTGGGTCGGGCCGGATGGTTAGGGTGAGGCCTTGGGTCGGGCCAAGTTGTTGGGTGGCGGCTTTGGGTCGGGTCGGATGGGTAGGGTGAGGCCTTGGGTCGGGCCAAATGGGTAGGTTGAGGCCTTGGGTCGGGCCAAATGGGTAGGTTGAGGCCTTGGGTAGGCCTTGGGTAGGTTGAGGCCTTGGGTCGGGCCAAATGGGTAGGTTGAGGCCTTGGGTCGGGCCAAATGGGTAGGTGGAGGCCTTGGGTCGGGCCGAATAGGTAGGTTGAGGCCTTGGGTCGGGCCGAATGGGTAGGGTGAGGCCTTGGGTCGGGCCGAATAGGTAGGTTGAGGCCTTGGGTCGGGCCAAATGGGTGGGGTTGAGGCCTTGGGTCGGGCCAAATAGGTAGGTTGAGGCCTTGGGTCGGGCCGAATGGGTAGGGCGAGGCCTTGGGTCGGGCCGAATAGGTAAACAAATGGTGTTCAGCAAAAGTGGATATAGGCGATATGTGGTTAAAAAGGGGCAAATGGTAAATAAGGGCAAAAAAATTGGGGGAAAGTTGGCAGAAAAACCGATGTCGATTCTACATGACCGATATCGGTTAAGGGACCGATAGCGGTTCATTAGGGCAAAATGAAACCGATATCGGTTAAGGGCGAAAAACCTATAAAAAGAAAAATACGGCTTGTCATTGTCACTTGTGTTATTTGAAAACCAAATTGATTTGTCTGACGTGGAGAGTTGAGATTGGAGGTTTTATTGAGTGAGGTGGAGCTTTTTTACTGGAGGAGTGAGTTGTTTGCGGGCCCGAGTGAGGAGGAGGCAGCAGTTGATTGGCCGGGGACCCAGCAGATCAGAATTGGAGCTATGGCACAGGCAGGAGGAGCAGGAGGGGCTGGACCAGCTGGACCACCACCACCCATCCCACCACGACGACGTGTCGTCGTTCGGGTAGGTTCGAAACTCTTTATTTTGTGCATTTGAATGGTATTAAGCTAAATTGGGGGTTTGGGTAGGAATTTACATGTTTTAGGAAATAATGAGTAAATGGACGTAATTTGAAAAACGAAGAGGATAGATGGGTAAAATAGGGCAAGGCGGCTAGGTGGGTAGGTTTTTAGGGTGTTTGGGTGGGTAGATAAGTAGAAAAATGCAAAAATGTGGGTGGGGGGGCCGCGCGGGGGTTCGGCTCCGGGAAATGACAGTGACCGATGTCGGTCGCTAAGCGACCGGCATCGGTCGCAAAATTTTAGGGGCTGGGTTCTGTGTGGTTGACCGGCGTCGGTCGGTGGTTGACCAGCGTCGGTGGGAAGAGGGCCGTGGTCGGTTGTTTGGGACCGGTACCGGTCCGTAGTGTTTGTGTTGTTTTGTTTTGGTTTGTTTTGTTGTTTTGTGGCTTGTGTGGGTTTATTGGGGGTTTGTGTGGGTTTGTTTTGTTTTGGGGTTGGGTGGGTTTGGGTTTGGGTTGGGCTTGTTTTGTGTTGGTGTGTTTTGGGGTGTGGGTGGGGGTTTTTTGGGTTTGGTTTTGGGTTGGTTTGTTTTGGGTAGATTTTGGGCTTTGGGTCGGGTAGTGGTTTGGGTTGGGTTGGTATGGGTTTGGGTGGAGGTGGGTTGTATGGGTTTGGGGTTGGGTTGGTATGGGTTATAGTGGAAAAGGTAGGTGACTAGAGGGGGGGTTAGAGAGTCGGGGTGTGGTCGGGGGGATAAAAAGGGGGTATAGAGGGTAAAGTAGATGATGTGATAGAGAGTTGGTCTAAGGTTGTGGGTTGGTTTTGCAGGCACGTCAGCAGTTGACGATGCGGGATAGGATGCCCCCGCTGTTGGTGCGGATGCGGCCACACGTATCTGCGGCTCATTGGGCGATCATGCGCGAGGTGGGACTCGGCGGAGTCCAGCGATACCGAGCTATTGATAGAGATCACAGCCTGATGGTCGCCCTCATCGAGAGATGGGATCCGGCGACCAATGTGTTCCATCTCCCGACCGGAGAGATGACCATCACATTGGAGGATGTGTATCGCATCCTTCGACTGCCGATCGAGGGAGAGGCAGTGTTCCAGGTAGATTCGGAGACGGCGATGGACAGCATCCTGCAGGTTTTTGGAGATGCAGCCGCGCTACTTACCTATCACAGCGCGAGTATCGGGTATGGTGACATGTACCGTGCGCACCGACACGAGACACGACTGGCCGTGCTGATGATGATTGGGATCACCTGCTTCGCCCTCCCGGACTCAGAGGGAGGCCGTTTTCCACGGGCATTGATGGGGGTGCTGCTTGAGATGGTGGAGGAGCATACTTGCTATGCGTGGGCACCAGTGTATCTGGTGCAGCTATACAGAGAGCTCTGGGGTTATCGCCGGATGCGGCGATTTGGTATTTGTTTGACTTTTTTACTTCACTGTTGGGCATATGAGCACATCATATGCATCAGACCAGTAGGGTTACCCCAGCAGCCAGGGCCACAGGTTATATACAGATACGGCTTTCAGAGGTGGTTGGGAGTCGTGGGGCAGCCACGAGCAGTGCTTGCGGGGAGAGACGTTGCCTACTACAGGCATTTGTTAGAGGGCCTGACAGCGGTAGATATCATATGGAGACCTTACAGAGGTCATCACCCGCACAGAGGAGGCCGAGTACAGTTACGCTGGATCCAGTACACTTTCTGGATAGCAGGACGGAGGCCGGGAGAGTACGAGAGGATACCCCTAGAGAGGGTACGCAGGCAGATGGGGCTGCGACAGGACGAGCCACCTCCCTTCCCTCAGTACAGGAGGGATGATGTAGAGGCCCCACTGCCTGCACCACAGCCCTTGGATCCAGATTGGGTTGCTGAGAGGCCAGCAGATGACACAGTAGATGATGCTGGTTGTACAGGAGCATACATGGTGTGGTGGGCTGGTCAGAGAGCGGCGAGGGTAGCACAGCCCGCACAGCCAGACTTGGCAGCTGTGACGGCAGAGAGAGATCAGCTCAGGGGTCAGGTGCAGCTCTTACAGGGGCAGCTTGCTGCTGCGCAGGCACAGATAGGGGTCTTACAGGGGCAGCTAGCCCAGGCTCAGGTACAGGCACAGGCAGCACCACCACCAGCAGCACAGCCACAGGTGCAGGTACAGGTACAGGAAGCAGTACCAGCAGCAGCACAGCCACAGCCCCAGGCACAGGTACAGATACCACCGCCAGTAGCGGCACAGCCACAGGCACCACCAGCACAGGCACAGGGGGTACTGGCAGTAGGAGTCCGGGGACCAGCCCCAGTACCGACGGTGGCACGGGATAGATACATGGAGGCGAGAGCGGAGGCCCGGTACTATCAGGATGTTCTTGATAGTACCGGAGCTGAGTATCAGCCATATGCGGCACACCGAGCGGAGACCTCGCGTAGTCAGAGATCGCAGGGAGGTGCAGCCACAGCCGGCGTGTCTGTTACAGGCAGGAGGCGAGAGGCGCCACAGGGACCAGCAGGGAGAGGTGCCGAGGGCGGTGGGGAGAGCTGAGGGATCCCTGCATTGTTTTTGTATTTGTATATTGGATATGGGCACCGGTCTGCGAACCGGTTATGTTTATAGAGGCCTGCGTGCCTACATATTACTCATTTATTCATTCATTCATTTATTGTATACCGGCCTGCGAGCCGAGTACGGGTTGTACAGTTGGTACCGGCCTGCGAGCCGAGTATATTTTTGATATGAGGGACCGGCCTGCGAGCCGAGTCGAGATTATTGATAGTTATTGCGGCCTGCGTGCCGGCTTTGTTGGATTATGAGATCACAGAGGCCCCGATGTAGGGCACAGTGTATATTTGAAAACTTGTATATATATATATATAGATGATGTTTTGATCCATATGCAGTGTTGAAAATGTTTTTAAGTATTTCGTCAATGGTTTGTGGTATAGAATATATGATGAGTTTAATTGACATGTTGATATATGGATGATGTGTTATATGATGAAATGTTGCATGTTTTGGGCTGGTTTTGTGACATTGTTATATATGTATCTGATGAGTTGGATTCAAATGAGGTATAGATAGATAGTTTTTTGTTTTGTTTTGTTTTGGTTTGGTATCCTTAGCTGATGGCTGGTTTGTTTTTGTAAAATAGATGATGTTAATGAAATTGTAATGATATGTGTGGTGGATGGACAAATATGGATAATGGTGTTGTGATGCAGGAAAAGAGGCGGGCGCGACAAAAATTAGGTAAAAAAAATGAAGAAAAGACCATGTTTCAAAAGGGCGGGTGTAACCGATATCGGTTAGATAACCGACGCCGGTAGTTAGTAGACCGATATCGGTTACATGACCGATACCGGTTATTTAGGTATGAGCTTTTCTAAAAATAAAAAAGCTAGGGTGGCAACTTAAGTTCTAATTTTGAGAGCCATGCAAGAAGTTAAATACGCGAACGCGACGCTTTTTGACGACTGAGACAGGTAATTGCATGAGAAATTTGAGTGATAAGGAGAAAAGAGACAGGGAAAGTGAATGTGATCTGAGATTCAAAAGACAGAAAGGCAGGTTTGAAAAAGGTGGTAATAATGGCAGGACGAGGAGAAACATCCAGCAGGCAGGGACAAGAGGGAAGACAAGGGCCACCTCAAGCTACTGCAACCCAAGAGGTAACGTTTTGTTTGTGATTTGACTACTGCATGTTTTGTGAATAAGATGGGGGAGAGTATGTGGGTAGATATGAGAAAGAAAAGATGATAACAAGGGTTATAAATGGGGTGAGTGTTACGTGGTAGGTAATCAAGGGTTTCAGGTATGTCTGTGTATACAGAGAGGAATAAACGAGCAATTTATTGTCGTAGGTGGTTGTTTTAGGCAAGGTGTATGAAAGTAACAGGGACCGATATCGGTTAGGGATAACCGGTATCGGTTACTCAACCGGTACCGGTTAGCTGTAAATGATACCGGTTGCTGTAGGAATTTCCAGAATTTGAGAAAAAACCCGGGGGGATTTGAGGAATTGAATGGTTTTTTGTTATTTGGATGTATGCAGGCAGAGGCAGGGTTGAGGATGAATGATAGTGTACCAGTGCTGTTGTCACGAATCCGAGCGGATGTAACGCCAGCTGAATGGACATTGATAAATCATTTGGGGTTAAGTGGAATCCGCTATTATTCACGAATCGCACGTAACCATGCTATGTTACAGGCGTTGATTGAGAGATGGAATCCTGAGACAAATACCTTCTATCTGCCAACAGGGGAAATGACAGTAACATTGGAAGATGTGTTCCGTATTTTGAGACTCCCAATTACAGGAAAACCAGTATATCAGGCATTACCTAGCGCGGCACGGGGAGCGATAACAGCAGTATTTGGTCCATACGCACGAGATTTAACACAGCGAGGTTTGTCATTTACATATGGGATAATGTATGCAGCACATCCTGAGGAGACAAGGTTAGCAGTAATATTAATGATAGCGGTAGGGTATTACGCGTTACCGAGGGCAGATGGGGGAAGATTTCCAAAGGCATTGATGTGTGTTATCTGGGAGATGATAGAAAGGGACGTGACTTTTGCATGGGCACCTGCATATTTGGCAGAGCTATATAGGGGTCTATGGGCTTTTAGGCGAAATCACAGGACGATGCTGGATTGTTCATACTTATTCCACTGTTGGGCCTATGAGCACATTGTTTGTGTGCAACCAATAGGCCGACCCATCCAGTCAGGAGAGACCAGAGTACAGAGGTTGGGATTCAGACGATGGGTCCAGACAGAACAAGAGGCAAGATCCCACGCCGTGACGGATGACTGTGAGTATTACAGGTAGGTATGGGAGAGGGTGACGATTGCGGATATCTGTTGGAGGCCTTACAGGAATTATATGGTAACAGAGAACATAGCTGAGGAATTGAGGGGTGTAGAGCGATTGAGATGGATCGCGGGGCACAGGCCAGGTGAATATGAGAGGATTCCTATAGACCGCGTGCGGCGACAATTTGGATTTGTGCAGGATATACCCCAGGCTTATAGACCCTATATGAGGATCGATGCAGAGGCAATATTCTCACCTCCCCAGCCAACACCCCCAGAAGGGCCTGAAGAGGTAGCAGCCGATCGCAGGGTAATGGATGCAGGAACGACAGAGGCCTATAGATTATGGTGGGTAGCAGAACTGTGAGGTGTACGTGATCGTCCTGACATAGCGGTGATTACATCAGAGAGGGATCGTCTGCAGCGTTTGGTCCAGCAGCTCCAAACGTAGGTGAATGAGACAAGAGGATTGTTAGTGGTTACGGAGTCACGGGCGGAGAGATTAGAGGCTGGAGTCCTGCATGCGAGAGGGCGTATTCATATGTTACAGGAGAGATTGGCAGATCAGTGGGCGGTACCAATAACCGTGGTACCTTTGAGGACAGAGAGGCCTGGCGAGAGGGGTCGACGATCACGATCATCACCTAGTTCGGGATGAGGCGTGAGGGTCTAAATAAATGTTAGCAAGGTATAAGAATAAATAAGAGTACCGACCTGCGTGTCGATGATAGAGAAGATGTATTTGTTTAACATCTAAATAAAACAAGATATGTATGTTGATTTGAGTTATAATAATAAGAATGTTTTCGTTTTGATTTTCAGTTTTTTGAAAAAAGGATAAAGAGGAATGTGATTAAATAGAAATACACAAAAATATTTATATTTACCACACATGATAGGTTATGGTAGGGGATGGTCGAGCTAACCTTGGGATACCCCATGTCCTCCGAAGTGCTGCCTACATAGCCCATTGCACAAGCAAGGAGGGGCCTCAGACCGATGTAGTTCTCCCTTAGGATCAGGGAGAGGCGAATTCAGGCAATTTGGTACGGTTTAGGTAATTGGTTGGTTGGTAAGAATATTGATATTAATATTGGTAAGGTAAGGTTGTTGGTGTCGGTAATGAATTGGGCGATGTTGTAAAAGGTATAAGGGAAGCGAAAGTGAGCCTACCCAAGTAGAAGGGAACCATGTCCTGATTAAGATCAACACACAATCCTAGATGCGAGGCAAAGCGGAAGAAGATGTGCTCCGTAGGGAAAAGAGCTAAACAAACCACACAACGTAGAACGAGCTTGAAGCCCTAGGTACCGGTGCATAGACGAGAAGTCAATAGGTGAAAAGAGTTGTATGATCACAATATATCGGGTGTACGTTACATCCCTTGAGTTGAAACAAATGGTGAGGTGAGGTAGATGATTAGCTGAGGTACAGA